>CM053596.1:247171882-247185843 GCA_028646575.1 Pseudocheirus occidentalis | reverse complement strand
GATCCCCAAAAGAAAACTCCAAGGAATATTATAGCCAGGTTCCAGAGTTCCCAGATCAAGGAGAAAATATTATAAGCTGCCAAGAAGAAACAATCTTAATGTGGAAATTCAATCAGGACAACACAGGATCTAGCAGCTTCTACATTAAGGGACTGAAGGGCCTGGAATATGATATTCTGGAGATCAAGGGAGCTAAGATTAAAACCAAGAATCACCTACCCAGCAAAACTGAGTATAATGTTTCAGGGGAAAATATGGTCACTCAGTGAGGTGGAGGACTTTCAAGCATTCTTGATGAAAAAGCCAGAGCTGAATAGAAAGTTTGACATTCAAATACAAGAAGCATGAGAAGGTAAACAGGAAAAAGAAATCATAAGGAACTTATCAAAGTTGAGCTATTTACATGCCAACATGCAAAAACACTAATTGTAACTTATGAAACTTTTCTCAGTATGAGGATAGTTGAAGGGAATATAAATGTTTATGTGTATATGTATGTATGTATGTGTGTGTATGTATACATACACATGTGTCTATATAGGAGAGTATATATGCATATGAATACATATGTGAGTGTGTATATATCTGTGTACAGGTATACATAGACAGAGGGCACGGGATCAATTGAATAGGAAGGGATGATATTTAAAAGGTGAAATTGAGAGGTGGGAGAGAACTAGAATGAGAAGAGACAGGGAGAGACAGAATGAGGTAAATTATCTCATATAGAAGAGGTAAAGGATAAATGTTACAAAGGAGGAGAAGAACAGGAAGGCAAAAGGGAATAGGTCAACCTTACTCTCATTGCATTTGGCTTAGAGAGGGAAGGACATACACTTTAAATTAGGTATCTTGCCCTACTGGAGAGTAGGGGGGGGAGGGAATGAGAGGGGGGATGATGGAGGGGAAGGAAGGTTGTGAGGAGGGTTGTTAGAAGCACAAACTTTTGTAAAGGGACAGGGACAAAGCAGAGAAGAGAACAAGTGGGGGGCAGGATAGAATGGAGGGAAATATAGTCAAGTCTTTCACAATATGCCCGTTGTGGAGATGTTTTGTGTAACTACACATACATAGCCTGTATCAAATTGCTTCTCTCCCCAGTGGGGATGAGTGACAAGGGAGGAAGGTAAAGAATCTAGAATTTAAAGTTTTAAAATCAAATATTTAAAATGTTATTGTTTATTATTATTATTATTATTTACATGCAACTGGGAATTAAGATATATAGGCACTGAGGTATAGAGATCCATCTTGCCCTACAGGAAAGTCAGAGGGGTAATGGGAGAATATTGGAGAGAGCAGATTGGGGGAGGGGGTATACAGTAGGATCTCTGTTTTGGGTCGGTGGGTAGGGGAAAGACGGAGAAAATTTGTAACTCAAAATCTTGTGGAAATGAATGATGTAAACTAAAAATATTAAATAAAAGAAAAGAGGGAGGGAAAAGGACAGATCATAGACCCCAGAAATCAGGCATTAGGAACAAATCAAGGTGGTCACAGTATAATAGGCTTTACAGCTGGATCTTTGAGAATATCTAATCTGTAGCTCTCATTTTTAGATGAGGAAGTTGAAGTCTGCAGGGTTAAATGAATGGCTAGTAAGTTGCAGGGATCTGAATCCATGTCTACCAAATCCAAATCGGGTGCTCTTTGCCTTACACCATGAACACATTGGGTGCCTAATAACTGTTTAATTGAATCATTGAACTGAGGTGACAATGTCTTGACCTAAGTAGCTACAATAGGGATGGAAGGAAACAAGACTTGGTGATGATTTTCAGTCATTTCAGGCATGTCCAACTCTTCATGACCTCACTTGGGGTTTTCTTGGCAAAGATACTAGAGTGGTTTTCCATTTCCTTCTCCAGCTCATTTTACACATGAAGAAACTGAATCAAACAGAATTCAATGACTTGCACAGAGTCACACAGCTAGTAAATGTCTGGGGGCAGATTTAATTTCAGGAAGATGAGTCTTCCTGATTCCAGGCCTGGCACTTGATCTGCTCTACTTCCTAGCTGCCCTGGACTTGGTGACTGACTAGATGTCAAACATACATGGAGAAATCAAGGATAATACTAAATTTTAAATTCTAGGAGATTGACACAAGCATGGAAGTATAGTAGGAACTGATTTTGAATGAAAAAAATCTTAATTTTAAACATGTCCAATTTGAAATGATTACTGACCATTCTAAGGGCAAGAGGGTCTACCTAAATCCTGTGAGAAGCCAGCTTCACAGAGCTCTCAGCTTCTTCAAGGTCTCTTATGAGATAATGGCCCTAACTAGCTCTGCCACTATGTAAAGGTCACTTCACTTTTCTGGCCTTCAGCTTCATGATTTGCAAAATGAGGGAGTTGAGCTAGGTAAGTTTCAGATCTCCTTCTAGTTTTAATAGTCTGTTTGGGCTTGTTCTGAAGGTGAGGGTCAAGAGATTGGGAAAGCAGTCACACGTTACTGATATTACATCTTTTTGCAAGTCCTTAATTGCCTTCTGGGCTTGTCTGGTCTCAAGGGTGTTTTGGGGTGCGGTTGCTATTAAATTGCTTTCCAAATAACAGCAGCCTCTCAGACTTCTGGTAAAAAAAAATAAGATTTGAAAATCGAGTGCAATTTTCTGGGGATATAGCGTGCCATTCACAAAGAGCCACTGACTACCCTCTGCTTGATTGGCTCTTGTCCCTCACCTTTCCTTCCACTGGAGCAGGCTCTATTGATTCACAGTTAGTGTGTTTGGCTGCAGAGTTATGGTCTCTGGTGCGTTGGCCACAAAAATCAAACAGCATTTTGTAGCACACTAGTCAGAGCCTGATTTCTGTAAAATTCCCTGAAATAACTCCTGTCATAAACAGGACATTGTGATTTTGCTGAAACCCAAAGCTTCATCTGAATTTTCTTTTTTATCTCCAGGTGCATGAGAAATTCTTCTCTCATGGTTTCACATACCGTCTGTTTTGGGGCATGTCTCTTGTGATGCAGTGCTGGGCACAAGGTAAAGATGTATTATTCCCTGCTATTTTATTTTTATTTTTATTTTTTTTTAGCAAATGTCAGCACGGAGACAGGGCAGCTAGGTTTCTGGATACTGCTTTGTGTTATATATTGTAGACTGTGTCTATGTGGCTCACTACTTTGAATGTTTTTGAGAATTTTTGTTTTTGGTCATCATAGCCCATGAGAACTGAGCAATAGATTGGATTGCCAAATATCAAATCCAATAACATCACTGAAATGACTAATAGATCTGGGCCACAAATACTGTGACTTAGTTGATAACTAATCAAGTGACTAGAACCAACTCAATGACCCATTCTGCTGTTTGGTCTGTTGGTGGTTAAATTAATGTGCAATGTAGACCTTAACTTGACCTTGTTTGAGGGGAAATGGATGTCAAGGTTTATGAGAAATGTGGAGAATTTCTAGAAGAGTCACAGGAAAGAGAAAGGAAATAGGATAACTTGGATTGGAACAGAAGGTAAGCAAAGACAAGAGCACTCTTCAAATATCTGTCAAATTTCATTGAAGATAGAACAGGGGAAAATGTATTGAAAGTGAGCATGGGTTATTTCATTTGTTAGTGAAGGGGAAAAAATTTAAGAATTCCTATTGGTTGAGATTTATACTGGGAAGGAAATGATACAAAAAAATTTTAATTCCTTGTGGGTTAGTCTTTGTTGTTTGTCCTTCATTCTTGAGGAGGACCATTGACATCAGGAGGGTGATGTCTTGACTTGAAGGTGAATTGATTTAAGTGAGGGAGGGCTGTGCAAAGTCACCAGCCTCACTACTGCCTCCAGAGTCAAAGAAGTTCAGTGGCAAGACATAGTTTAGGATGACGGGCAATGGCCCCTAGGTCAGTCATAGATTCAGAATGTTAGAGCTGGAGGGAAATGTAGAAATCATAGAGACCAACCCTCTCATTTTGTAGATAAAAAGGCTCAGAGAAATTAGGTATCTTGTCCCAGATCATAGTTAGTGGTAGAGCCTCAGTACTTCATTACTTATAGGATATGGAACAATTTTATGTTTTCATCAGTGATATAGAGCGCTATAACTTTAGAGTCAGTTCAATTCTATATAATTCCCCAAGTGTTTATTCAGAAGGCTACAGAAGAGAGAATGGAGTCAGGAAGTCATCATAGTAAGTCATTTCAGTCCTGTCTGACTCTCTCTGACCCCATTTGGTGTTTTCTTGGCAAAGATACTGGAGTGGTTTGCTATTTCCTTCTCCAGCTGATTTTACAGCTGAGGAAACCAAGGCAAATAGGGTTATTTGACTTACCCAGGGTCACACAGCTAGTAAGTATCTGAAGTCACATTTGAATTCAGGTCTTCCTGACTCCAGACCTGGCATCCGTTCTATCCCTTATGCCACCTGTGCCCAGAGTTAGGAAGACTTGAGTTCATTGTCCCAAGGTGCAAGTCTTAGGAGTAGACAAAGCCGAGGGGATGGTGTCCACAGGCAGTCTTTTGGAAGTGGGACATGGGACCTGGTCCAGCTTGGCACAAGGTGTCCTCTCCTGGTAAGCATTTTGATATGTCTAGTTTCACATATGAGAAATAGCTGGTTTGAAGGCTAGCCAAGGCCTCTGCCATGCCCTGTGATTTATGGTTCAGTCTTGTTTACTGAGTATTTGCCTGGCATCATGTTGGCATGCAAGTTCCCCATGTGCCCATTGGGAGTGCAGAGAGAGGGGATTGGAGTAGATGACCTGGCCCTTCCAGCTCTGAATCCTTTGATCCTGTTCTGACCCTCATCTTTGTTGTCGTTTTAGGCTGCAAACTACAAGCCTCTTGGGCAAAAGGGTGGCATGCAAATAAAGGCATCTAAATGAAACACTTACTTAGTGAGTTGGGTTCATTCCTTACCTCTTCCCATTCTAGAATTTTGGCAACTTTCTAGTTTACTGTGAACTGGTTTTTCAGAAAGTGTGTTGAGAGGCTGTAAAGACTAACAGAACAATACATTTCAAAGAGAAGACAGAACCCAAGCAGTGGCTGTCGGGGCTTGCTCATTAGATTTCAATAACTTTGTGAGGTAAATGCTATTATTATTCCCTTTTGCTAGACAAGAAAATGAGGTTCAAAGAGGTGACTTTCTTAAAATCACCAAGCTAGCAAATGTCCCAGGGAAGATTCGAACCAAGATATTCGAGGCTAGTTGTTAGGATTCCTTTCTTTACATGAATATTGGAACAGGAGCACTCTTCATGAATTTTCAAGTAATCCAAATGGAATAGACATAAAATAACATCAAGAGTGAAAGATGAAATGAATTGGGCTTTCTTATTCCTGGAAAGTAGGACATTGAAAGGCGATGTAGTTTTCAAGGACCTGAGGATGGCAGCACAAATGATGATAATGAACTATTTATCAGAGAAGTAATATCTCTTAGTGGATAGAATGTTGGACCTCAAGTGAGGAAGATCTTGGTTCGAATCCTCCCTGGGACATTTGCTAGCTTGGTGATTCTAAGAAAGTCACCTCTTTGAACCCCATTTTCTTTGTCTAGCAAAAGGGAATAATAATGGCCTTTACCTCACAAGGTTATTGAAAGCATTAAATTAGAGTGCATTACATTCAGGTAGAACCATGAATATTATTGTCTCCTTTGTGGATAAAACTTGAGAAAATGGTTTAGATTTCAGTAGCCAGAGGCTGAGATTTAGGGTTATAATTCTAAAATTGTATAGTAGGTTAGATGAATTGTAAACATATGCTCTAGGACCTAAGATTCTTTTAGCCTAAGGTTTCCAGTCTGTTTTATCTGCTGTTTCATTTAAGTGCTATGATACTATTTGCTACCAAAATTATAGATTCAGAACTGGGGGTGTAGGAGATGGAAAAGGCTAGATTTTTTTTCTCTTTCTCATTTTCTTTCAGTTAAGAAAAAAATCTATTAATTGGAAGCAGTTTGGGGGCATAAAAAGACTATAGGAATAGAAGATCTCCTCCAGGCATGCCTTTATATAGAGAAGGCTTTCCAGAAGTAACTGTGAATCAAGGTGATATTGATCTCATACCAAAAAGAAAACCAAATTCTTCTGATTCCACAGGAACAGTGGTCACTGAGAATGAGACAGTGATTCTGGAGAGGCCTGCATCCTTAAAATGTTCTCTGCAGACTGCCCAAGAGATCATGATTGTCACATGGCAGAAACTCATGAAAGGAAGACCAGAAAACATGGTGACTTACAGCAAACAACACGGAGTCGTTATCCAGTCAGCTTACAATGATAAAATAGAAATGACCCAGCCAGGGCTCAGTGAATCAACCATCACCTTCTCGAGAACTTCACTTGAGGACGAGGGATGCTATTTATGCATCTTTAACATCTTCGGTGCTGAAACAGCCTCAAGTAAAACCTGCCTCAAACTTTATGGTGAGATTTTGTGCATAATTTCATGCATGCCTTCAGTAATTTGGGAGAATTCTTATTTCTTTTTTTGTTTCATTGTTGTTTTTTTAAAATAAATATTTCTTTTTGTGTTGTTTTATATGTTGTTTTAAAATTTCTCCCAGTGTACTTTCTTCTCTTATTCCTCAGAGACTCATACGTTATAAAAATATATGTATATATATATATTTTTTTTAAAGAGAAAAAGGAAGAAGGGGGAAATAAGCAAAAACTGACCAATACATTGAAAAAATGGTAGTGGGGAGGGGGGCAGCTAGGTGGCACAGTGAATAGGGCACTGGCCTTGGAGTCAGGAGGACCTGAGTTCAAATCCAGCCTCAGACACTTAATACAAAACCTAGCCCTGTGACCTTGGGCAAGTCACCTAACCCCAATTGCCCTAAAAAAAAAAGTGGTCATGGGGGAGGGTTGGGGGCAATGCAGTGTTTCATACACATTAATCTATCACCACTGCAAAAGAATGGGTTGAGGGAATCTTATCATATGTCTTCTTTGGGATCATATTGTTCCTTGTCATTTTGCAGCATTCACATTTTTGTTGTATCGAGATTACTTCTTCCATTTATATTATTACAGTCTCCATGCATGTTGTTTTCTTGGTTATGCTAACTTTCCTCTGCATCAGTTCATGTAAGTCTTCCCATGTTTTATGTTATTCATTGTGCTTGTCATTTCTCACAGCATAATAACATTCCATTACATTTGTGTGTCAAAATTTGTTCAGCCATTCCCCAATTGTTGGGAATCAACTATGTTTCCTGTTCTTTGATACTACCAAAAAAAAACCCCTGCTATGATTATTTTGGTGTTCATATGTATAGGAAATTTTCTCTTATCAGTGACCTCTTTGGAGTATATGCCCAGTAGTGGGATCTCAGGGTGGTCAGTATAGTCACTTCGTTTTCATAATTCCTAACGACTTTCCCAATGGTTGTACTGATTCAGAGCTCCACCAACAAGGCAGGAGTATGCCTATAACCACTTCAACATTGAGTATTTCTCTCTTTTGTTATCTTTGCCAATTGACTGAGAGTAAGATGAAACCTCAGAGTTATGTTGATTTACAACTTTTTATTATTAGTAATTTGGAGCATTTTTTCATGTGGTTGGACCACCTAGCTGTACTATTATAAATATATGTATATAAACATGCATGCACATATGTATACACATATATCATATATGTGTGTGTTTTGTGTGTGGTCAAAAGTTGTATATCTATATCTTTATATATGTATATATTTACCTATATTTGCACATGTTTATATATTGTTTATGCAGAAGCTTTTCAATTTCTTGTAGTTAAAATGATGTGTTTTATCATTTTCCCCTAAAACGCTACTTTTAAGAATACATTTCCTATCCATAGCTGTGAAAGATTTACAATTTGCTTCTCTTATTTTTAATGTTATGATTATTTAAGGTCAAATATCCATTTTCAACTTATTGTGGATTATGGTATAAGGTTTTGGGCAACATCATTGCAATTTGGGGGGATTTATCAAACACCAGGTGGTCAAGTTCCACTGTTTCTGGTTCTCCCTTGTCTGGTCTATTATATTGATCTACTCTTTCATTGAAACCAATACTAAGAGGTTTCATGGATGCTGCTTTTGATATACTTTGAGGTCTAGAATGCTTTTCCTCTCTTCTAACTTTTTACATTATATCTCTTAATATTTTAGATATTTTGTTACTCCAGATGAATTTCATTACCATTTTATCAAATTCCTTAAAATATCCATCTGGTAGTTTAATTGGTATCACATTAAATCTGCAATTAAACCTTGGCAGTACTGTCATTTTTATTATATTTGCATATCATAGTCATGATCACCAAATACTTAACCAGTTACTGAAGTTGGCCTTTCTTTTTGCATTATGGAAAACTATAACTGAATCTATGCAATATTTTGTATGTTTTTGAAGATAGATCCCCACATGTCTTATGTGTGTTGTAGTTATTTTGAATGGGGTATCTCTTTATGTTACTATTATCTCTTGGATTTTGTCATTATTATATAGAAGTGATATTGATTTTTGAGGGCTTTTTTGTAGCCTACAAATTTTCTCTTCTTGTTGTCTTAATGTGTTTGCAGATTGCCTAGTATTTTCCAAATAAAATAATATCCTGTAGCAAATAGGGATAATTTTATCCCTTCATTGAATGCCTTCACATTTGTATTTTAGCATTTCTAGAATTATCTAAAATAATAGCAGAGAGAGTGGGCATCTTTGCTTTATTGCTATATTTATCTGGAAATCGTCTAGTGTATATCTATTGTATATTATGCTTACTTTGGTTTTAGATGGATCCTGGCTATATTAAAAAGGTTCCTCTATGTCTATACTTTGTATGGACTTTAGTATAAGTAAATCTTATATTTTGTCAAAGTTTTTTTCATAATCGTGTGGGCTTGGATGCTTTTTGTTTTAGTGTGATTAATTATGATGATCATTTCCTTAATGTTGAATCACAATTGAATCCCTAATGTAAATTCATGTTGGTCATAAAGCATGGTTTCCTAGATGAATTGCAATAATCTTTTTGATAGGATTTTTCTTAAATGTAATTTGATATTCCTCAATGGTAGTAGTCTATAATTCTTCTTTGCTTTATCTTTCATTAGTTTAGGTATGAAGATTATATTTACTCATAAAAGAAGTCTGATTGACTGTTTTGTTTTCAATTTTTGAGAATAATTGTTGTAATATTGATATTATTCATTGATAGAATTCTTCTGTAAATTTGTCAAACTCAGGTTTTTTCCTTCTTCCTTTACATCCAGTTCACTTTCCTTTTTGAGACTGAGTTATCTAAGAATTCTATTTGATCTTCTGTTAATTTGAGTATTTTATATATTTGAAGGTATTAATCTTTTTCATTTATCTTCTCATTTTGTTGGCTTATATATTTGCCTTGTAGGTTCCCAAGATTAGCTTTATATCTTCCAATTATGATTTTACTTTGTTCCTTTGTTGTTTTGTTGATTTGGTTTTCTGTCTTCCTCTTTTAAAATCAGATTTATCAGTTTTATGTCTTTTCAAAAAAAATTCTTTCTCTATTCTGTTATTTTTCCAACTTGTCTATTTTTGTTTTAATTTTCTATACCTCCTATTTTGTGCCTATATTGGAATATTTGTTGTATTTTTAATTTTTAAAGTGAACATTCATGTCATTAATTCTCTCCTTTTCAATTCTGATAAAATACATTTTTAGAGATCTAATTGCTCACCCTCTTCTCCCAGACTGTTTTACATCTGTCCTAGAAATTTTAGTATATTGTTTCATCATTATAATTTTCTTTCACATAGCTCTTGTCTTTATGCAAGCTGTCTTTAAGATATAGTATTTTGCTCGTATAGAGATCAGGTGCATATTTAAAAAGTATTACCATTCACCCATGTTTGTTACCTCATTGGCATCCCCAACTTCTCACTCACTCGTCCCTCATATACAGCCAGTTGCCCAATCTTTCCACTCCTCCTTTCACAACTGCTCTCGTACTCTGCCCCTTCTCTCTACTCACACAACTACTTCAGACCCTCCACACTTCTTGCTGGATTATTGCAAGTACCTTCTACTTGGTCTCTGTTCCTTAGTTTCTCTCCAGTCCAATCCATCTTCTGCTAAGCTGCCACAGTGATTTTCCTGAGTTCTAACCATGGCTCCCACTCCTCAAACTTCTCCCCTACCCCACTCCACTCAAACATACACAGTAAATCTCAGTAGCTCCATATTACCCCAGGGATCAAATAGAAACTCATTTGTTTGAGATTTAAAGTTCTTTATAATCCATTCCTTTTTCTATCTTTACGGTGTTTCCACTGTACAAGTCATCTACAGTGGTCTACCTGCTGGTATGCACTCCCAGAGCTCCATCTCCCATCTCTGGGCCACATAACCTGGGCCCTTTGTTTCTCTGGCTTCCTTTAAGTCTCAGCTCCAATTCCACTTCTTCAGGAATACTTTCCAAGTCCTTCCAGCTGCTAGCATGTTTCCATCTAAGATTATGTTCTCTGCATTTCTTATAGTTTCTAATTATTTACATACTCCCTCCCTTGTTGGAATTTGATCTTCTTGATACTAGAGACTTAAAAAAAACCTTTCTTCATATTCCAAGTACTTAAGACAGCACCTGGCACTTAGTAAGTGCTCGCTAGATGGTTTCTTGATTGATAGTACCACTGTGTTTTAGATTTTCCCCTTACCCCAGAAGATAAGTATACTTTCAGAACTGTTGAATAATCAATCATTTCCCATTAGACCTACATAGTCTGAGTAATTCACTGATTTTGTTCTCTGAGTATGACACTGTGCAGAAGTTAATGTGAGTCATTTTTCTCTGAGGCACATGATGCATTAGGAAATGCTTTTCTCTTGCTAAAAGGTCTACTCCTGGACCTCTCAAAATGGGAATTCTCAAATAAGACATTATCCCTGAGACAACACCCAAAGCTAGCATACTGTCCAAAATATCCCTTCTCTGGCCAGAGTACTAGATTTTGTGATTATGCTGTCTCAGAAATTAAAAATTCTCCCATTTCCATATGAGAATTTCAACTTCAGTAACACAGCCTAGGAATAATGCCTCAAGTTCTATGCAACTATATGTTAACTTTTGCTATATATTTTTGCCACAACTCACTATGAGAGAGATAGTGTGGAGTGGTGGATAGAATACTGGACTTGGAGCCACGAGGATCTGGTTTCGGATCCCACCTCAGATACTAACTAGTTATGTGACTCTGAGTAAATTATTTGACTTCTGATCCTCACTTTCCTCATCTGTAAAACTATGGTTTTGGACTAAGTGGCCTCTGATGTCTCTTCTACCTCTAAAATTCAGAGGTTCCCAAACTTATTTGGCCAAACACCCACCCCATTTAAAATTAATTACTTAGTGCTGCCCTGGAAGTCTACTTCTTTAACCTTTAACTTTTTTGAAAATTTGCATCATTAAAAAAATACCACCCCTTTGGATCGTTCCAGCAGCCACCACCCCCACCTAGGAACCTATGCTTAAATCTATGATCCTGTTAAGTTCTCTTCAGGTTGGTGGGACTGAGTACTAAAAATGAGCAAGGAATCTCTTTTCCCATAATGCAAGTCCCCTATTGGCCTATTTTTTCGAAGTCCAAGAAAGAATGGAAGACCCCAACTTGGTCTCTACAGTTACTTATAACTCATGGAAACAGGTAGCTCTTCTGACATGAGTCTCAATCAGCCAATCAGCTTGAGTTTTATATGTCTTAGCAAGGCACCACTGGGCATAGCCAGTGGTCCCATAGGGATTCCCCTTCAGTTGCTTACAAACACCTTTCCTTTATAATATCATCAGGTTGATTGAGGGAACTCACCTATAGATGAAAAGGGATTTCCTTCAATCACTTCCCCATAGTAAGGTATCTCCATCCCCCAGCCCCCACCTTCTATCTTAAGAATCAATAGTTTGATCAGTTCTCCAGTTCATAAACCTGTAATGGCAAGTGAAAATTCAGTTCTTTTTAGCATCATTTCAACAGACCCCATTAAATAAAAGACCTTTCATGTGATAGCTAAGTGACACAGTGATTAGTATTGAACTTGGAATCAAGAAGACTTGAGTTTGAATTGTGATTCAGTTACTTGCTAGTTCTGTAATCTAGAGCAAGTCATTTCTTCTCTCTCCTCTGTCTCTGTCTCTCTGTCTCTGTCTCTCTCTCTGTCTCTCTCTGTCTCTCTGTCTCTCTATATCTCTCTCTGTCTCTCTCTCTGTCTCTCTCCATTTCTCCCTCCCTCCTTTACTTTCCTCATTTTTAAAATGGGGATAATGATAATACTTTTATTTGTTTAGCCAAAACGAACTATAGGTTCATGAAAAGAATTGGAATAATTTCTTTGGGAATTTTTGAAAAGAGAACCTAGGAGATGTGGGAGGTTGGGGTGAATCTGATAGGAGAACAAGAGCCTATATCTCTTAGTAGTTCTATGAGCTATCTTTTTTCCTTAATGTAATAAAATACATTCCTTGACAGATAAATGGTCAGAGTACATGAACAAGTAGTTTTCAAAAGAAGAACTTCAGATTATTCACAACCACAAAAAATGCTCAAAATCACTAATAATAAGAGAAATTAATATAAAACAATCCTGCAGTTTCATCTCACACCCTGCAAATTCCAAAAAGTAACAACAGTCATTTTTGGAGGATTTGTGAAAAGATAGGCACCCTAACACATTGTCAGTGTATCTCTGAAATGCTACAACCATTTTGGAAAGCAATTTGGAATTATGCAAATAAAATGCCTATAATGTCCATACCCTTTGAACCAGAGCCTTCATTACTAGGATTATACTGCAAGGGAGCTATTGATAAGAAAAGAGTCCTCATGTACTGCAAAATATTTATAGCAGCACATTTTCATGATAGCTGACAACTGGAAACAAAGTAGATGCCCATCAATTGGCAATTAGGAATGACAACAAATTGTGGTGCACAAATGCAATGAAATATTATTATACTACAAGAAATGCTGGATGTGATGAATACATGGAAGCATGGAAAGATCTGTATGAATAGCAGCATGAAATCAGCAGAACCAAGAATATCATACACAGAACTACAACAATGCAAATGGAAAGCACAAAAAATCTTAAAACTAAATATGACAGAGACATAAAGGTCAGGTATGACAAGTGAAGAGATATGAGAAGATATCCCCAATGAACCCCTTCATGGAGGTAATAGGTCCACAAAGTTGCACAGTTTTTGAATTTTTTCTTTTTTTAAAATTTTTGTTAAAATTTATTTAATTTTTTAATTTTCTTGTTTACATCATCCCTTACCACGAGATTTTGAGTTACAAATTTTGTCCCCATCTTTCCCCGACCCCCAACCCCAAAACAGCAATCCCACTGTAAAGCCCCTCCCCCAATCTGCTCTCTTTTATGTCCTCCTCCAACACCCCTCTAGCTTTCTGGTAGGGCAGGGAGGGTCTCCCTACCCCAGTACCTGTATATCTTAACTCCCAGTTGCATGTAGTTAATAATAATAATAATAATATACATATATATGTTTTGTTTTGCTTTTTAACATTTGATTGTAGAGCTTTAAATTCTAGATTCTTTCATTCCTCCCTTGTCACTCACCCCCACTGGAAAGACAAGCAATTCAGTACAGGCTGTGGATGTGTAATAATACAGGACATCTTCATAGTGGATATATTGTGACATTCTGATCATATGTCCCTCCTTCCTATCCCTCCCCCCCTTGTTCTGTTCTCTACCCTGTCCCTGTCCCTTTACTGAAGTGTGAGCATCCAGCATCCCTCCCCCAGACTCTGCCCTCCCCTCTGTCATCCCCCCTCTCATCCCCATGCCCCCTACTCTCCTGTGTGGCATGCTGCCCAGTTTAGAGTTTACGCCATTTCTTCCCTAAGCCTAATTCAGTGAGAGTAAATGAAGGTAAAGTTGTAAGAGTTATCCTTTGCCTTTTCTAAATGGGATGATTAACCCCATTTTGTCTCTCCCTGTCTCCTCTAATTCTAGTCCTCTCCCA
>CM053596.1:247132935-247154937 GCA_028646575.1 Pseudocheirus occidentalis | reverse complement strand
GCCTTTTTTGATATGGGCGCTGACTGAGTAATAAGAATGAATACATTCCTTCTCTCGGGATCTCCAGGCTCTGGGAGGAGTATCCTTTGTAAAGTATTTTCAGTTGAAGATGACTATTTCCTTTTATTCCGTTGCAGCATTCCTAATCATGGCAGGGAACATGAATGCAAATTGTTTCTGAGTACAATGGAGGCTCTGTGTGTTTGGGGTAACAAAGCTACTGTGGATGAAGGCTTGGTTGTAACACCCCCAGCATCTTCAATGAATCAAATGGTCCCTAAGATCCTATCCAGCTCTAGAATTCTATCTATGAGGCTATGATTTCTTTACAGACCAGGAAACGGGCCCCAAAAGGAAATGGCTTCAGAAGTTCAAGATCCTTCCTATAATAAGAAGCAGAGAAAGGATTCAAACCCCAGGCAGCTGACTTTCAAGGCATTCCTCTATTCGTTATACCATTAATTTACACTACTTTTTTCTTCTGAAACAGAACAGCAAAAACATGTACCAGAGGTGCATATGTCCAGATTTAGTGGAAAGAGCAACAGAGTAAGTCAAGAGAACTCATTTTCTTGTGCTGGCTCCACCACTAACTTACTATAGGACTTTGGACATGCCATTTAACTTGTCTTTGCCTTAATTGGTTCATCTGTAAAATGGGAATAGAAACCACTTTATGTGTCTCACAGGGCTGTTGTAAGAATTAAATGAAGTAACGCTGGTACAAATATTTGGAAGATATAATACAACCAAAATAACCATTTGTACTGAATAATAGGGGCAGCTAGGTGGATTAGAGTGAGGAAGATCTGAGTTCAAATCTGACCTCAGACACTTACTAGCTGTATGACCCTGGGCAAGTCACTTAACCCTGTTTGCCTCAGTTTCTCCATCTGTAAATTGAGTTGGAGGACATGGCAAACCACTCCAGCATTTCTGCCAAGAAAAGTCCAAATGGGTTCGCACAGACATGAATGAAACTACTGAACAACAGTCCAGGACCATAGAGCCAAATATGAAGTTTCAAAAGAAATTATGGATGGGAGTTCCAGAGAGGGCTGGATCAATGTTTTAATTAGTCCAGCGACTATTAGGTCAATAAATTGGGATAAACCACTACTGTGAAATGAAGAGGCCTGGAACAGATGGTTACCATATTTTTTTTCTTACTCTAATAATTTATGATTCTTCTTCTCATGTGAGCATCTGTGCCTAAATAAGGAACTCCTGGGAACACATTTTAACTTACAAAAATGGGTTTAAATATGGAGATCAGGGGCTCTATGACAGACCTGTGGAGAGTCAAGTATCCTTCTAATTAAAACAAGAAGTCAGAGGCTTTTTTCAGAATCGCCCATGATGTAACAGAGAATAAAATCCAGAACTGAAATAATTTAGAAAGGAGCTTAGTGTGTTATCGGGCAGAGGGGTGGAGCTGAAAAAATAGTGGCCTAGTCTCCACCCCACCCCAGTGTCCTTAAGTGGCACATTACTACATAAAAGATTCAAAAAAAGGAAAAAGATAAACAGCCAATTTGCGAGCACAGAGTCAGTTTCCAGATGAGACACATGTATGAGAGATTTAAGGTTTATAATGGAAGGAAGCTTCTCATGTTTTTTGCATCAGTTTTTGCATTAACTGGGTTTCTGGTCATCATAACCTAGATCCTGAGTTAAGCATGAAAGAAATCCGGTCTGTAAACAAAAGGCCTGGTTTCTCAAGCACACAGACTCAGATTAAACAATGCAATAAAATCTTCCCACATTTGCCAAACCTAGCTGGCCTTTTTACTATGTTTCTCTCAGATCTACCTTCTCCTCTACTTAGGTTCCAAGTTCTGAGGGAATGTCTAGCTGGAAAAGAAAAAAATGTCTAACCACAACATTTTGTTTATCAACCTTTTGTTCCTCCCCTCTCCTCACCCTTCCCCAATATTAACTAGCACTGGGCTAACAAGAAATAGGATTTGTCAGAGAACCAACATTTGGCACCAACTATGCTATTGAATTGGCTAGATGAAAAATCTACACATTTTGAGAAGCAATGTTATTTTGTTTTACACAGCACGCGGCATTATTATGATAAATAATACGTCACAGATCTAGGATTTCATTGGCACGGATCACAGCCCATATATGACTTCTAGCCTTAGAGAGAATTACTTGAGGCTGAAGAGTGAGGAAAATTAATTTTAGTAACTGTATCATTTTATTATTAAGATTAAAATACCATATTCCTTTCTCTCCCCTCTGCCCACCACACACACCCACACCTTTCAGTCTAGTTTTGGAGAGACCTCTCTTTCCAGAAAAGGAATACAATTGCATTCTTTTCTTCCTAAGGCCTGGGATGTTCCTTTCTGTTCTTTCTGTTTACTCTGTATAAAAAAAGCTTACTCTGTAAACAGAAACCAACCTGAGATAGAATTGCTTTCCAAAGGATAAACTTAACCAGGTAGATCCTGATCCAGACGAACGTCTCCTTGCTCAGGCTGCTAGAGGATGGTGAATCTCATGACTAATCCACATTTTCAGCTTTCACTCTTCCCCCACAACAGGAGTTGAGAACTCTTAGCTGACCTCCTCATAAAATGTTCACCAGAGTGGCAGGTACGTGGTGCAGTGGATAGAGTGATGGGACTGGAGGCAGGAAGACCTGAATTCAGACACTTACTTAGTTATATGATCCTGAACAAGTCACTAAAACCTGTCTGCCTCAGTTTCCTCATCTGCAGAATGGGCTGCAGAAGGAAATGGAAACCACTCCAGTATCTTTGCCAAGGAAATCCCAAATAGGGGCACAAAGGGTAGGACATAACTGAACCCACAATCAGGGAGGAAAGGTCTCTGTCCGAAGGAAGACATCAGATTTAAGGTGGCCCAGAGATGCCCTTTTCATCATTGACTACCAAGATAGATCAGTGACCTCCATTTATTGATTTTTTGCTGGTATAATTAAAAATATAAAATTTTTTTCATACCCAGAGCTCTGTGTCTTGTAATTTCATACACAACAAGAGATTGTTATTTGTCTAAAGTCATATAGTTAGTAAGGATAAAAGGTCCACCTGAATACAAGTCTAGCACTTTCCCCCTTGCCCCATACCTTTCTGTAGTGCCAATGCAATATTTACAGCACCCATGATCACAATAAATATACCGACCATGACCATAAATATTCCTGCATGGTGCTCAATCACAAAATATAACAAACTCTCCATATAGAGGTCAGAAGCAAAACATTTATTCAGACACCAGAAAACCAGAAAACTGAATCCATCACAGCAACATAGAAGTTAATGCAGCACAATGTAGCAGAGATCCATGCCATCCTTTAGCCTTCCCACAAACCAAAACGAGATCAATATTTAATCAGAAATCTATCTGACTCCTTGCCTGTACTCCTCTATTTCCCACCATCTCTCTAACTCTAACTCCCAGCTTCCTGTGGCTCTGCTCTACCCTTCAGCAAACTCCTCGCACCACAGGCTCCCTGTGACTACATTGAGCCTATTAGGGCAAAGAATTTATTTTCAAAGCAGGGCTTATTAAGGGACAGGGAAGATCTTCAAATTACCATTACCATTACATTCAGCCCTATGATCTTTCAGGTCCCTTACATAGCAAAAATGCATTAATAATCTGTTTCATTACATAAGTTAATGAGAATTTAGCAGTAACTAGTGGGGTAAGTGGTGTCAATAAACTTTGCAACAATATAACAAGGATATAGAAAATAAGCACATAAAATAATATCTTAGGGTGGGGGCTTGAACACAAGCACCCCATCCTTCCTCCCCCTGAATGAATGGGGCTCATGATCTTGGGATAAGGGATGTAGGTCTCTTCTCCATAGCTACTTCCAGCTGAAACTGGATGTAGAGCTGTCCCTGCCCTAAGAGGTCTCATTTGAGAGGTCAGTTCTTTAAATGACATCTGGAACTCAGTCAATGTCAGGTCCAGGGGTGGTACATCACAGTCATGGACAGGAGGTGGCATCCAGCTTAAGTGATCAGGCATCTGCAGGTGGAGTGTACTTAGTCTGCCAGAAACAAATCTCACAAACAAGTTTAACAGACAAAAATCCAAAAAGAGACAAATATAGGGTCAGCTGTGCTTCTAGAGTCCATGAACTCACTATCATAGCCTCATTCACAGTAGAATATATGACACTGTCTTCCTTGCTCTATTTCAGTGACTCGACACACTGTCACAAGTTGAGCACATTGACCACTTCCACCTATTCCAACACTTTCTTTAATGTGAGTCTCCTTCAAGGTGATGCAAACTTAGATACAATGGTTCAGAAAGATCTGTTGGGGCAGTTCTCACTTCTCTATTCTACCTAACATCAAATCCATTTTCTTGATACATTTTGCATAGTTTATTAGTGGGAATATCATAATTTTTTCAAAATCAGCACCTACTCTCAATAGAGCAATAAACAGTTCTCTTCTTGTCAATCTATTCTGAATTTGAATCCGCTGGCTTTTTACTCTTCTCTCTCGAGGAAATTTATCTTTTTCCATTCTCTTAAGTCACTTTGCTGTGAAATCATATCTAGTACCTCTGAAAGAGGGTTCCCTTTTCACCAATTAGTAGAGTCAGAATTAGGTGCTTATAAGCAGGAAGAGCTGTGTTCACTATGATATTTCTATGAGAAACTGCTAAGGAGATATCATGATATCCATCTCCAAACACGATAGCAGTTTTCATTATTTCTTTCAACTTTCTCATGCAGTATCTAAGCAAGTACCAGGGTCTGTCTCTACTAGGCTACACAGAATCAGTGAGATACATTCTATTGCATCCAGTACCAGTTAAAGCTAACAGAGTAGTCTTATTGTTACCCCCTCCCATATGAAAATCTCTAAAAGTTTGCTGGACAAAAGGATTCTGACAAACACCTATACATTTCAAGCAGTCCTCCTTATCTATCGACACTCCTCCAGCTCCTTCGTCAGAGATTCTCACCATCCAAGACATTAAGGATTCCCCCATCCTTTGAGTGAATCTGCTTGGTATATCAGTAATCTCCTGTTCAGTGAAATCCTCAATTTTCTCCCTGAACACTGCTTGACCTCCCTGATTCTCCTGCTTTCTTTTCAGTATGGGGAAAGCTTCTGCCCTTGTAAAAGCTTCATCATGAACAATATGTATCACCCCTTACATATGCACTCTCTTGACAATTCTTGTCATAATAATGAAGCTCAGACTCTACTAAAACTGTCTAAACTTTGCTCTTGTTATTTTCTGCTTCTTTTTCTAAGCCAAATTCATGACAGCTCTCTCTTCTACCACCTGAGACTCTCCAGCTCTCTCTCTCTCTCTCTCTCTCTCTCTCTCTCTCTCTCTCTCTCTCTCTCTCTCTGAGATCTTCCAGGTTGTTCTTCTAAAGAAGGCTCAAATGCTGGCACATAGTCAACTCTTATAACAGTGTGTCTCTGTTTTTACATGTAATACCATAACCTGTTAGTAAAACCCAGCCCCTTCTACACAATGCCTCCAGCTCTCTCCCAGGTTTTATTGGTATTCTGTGCAAACATGTTTTTAAATCTCTAGGTTCTCTTTGCTGTAACCTCTGTTCCCAATTTTCACAGAGCCATATACTTTTAGACTACTCTCTTGCTAGGGAGGCATATGGTAAATCCTTCCATCCTGGGATAGCCATTTCTTCTAAATCCCTTCTGCTTCCAACTAGTGGAATGATAGTTCACAATCCTGTTCGTGATTCCAAATGTAGCGCCAATTTTGCACTACATTACGCTATTTGCAGCTCCCACGATCATGATAAATATGCCAACTATGACCATAAATATTCCTGCATGGTGCTCAATCACAAAATATAACAAACTCTCCATATATAGGTCAAAAGCAAAACATTTCTTCAAACACCAGAAAACCAAATCCCAACACCAGGAAACTGAATCCATTACCACAACATATAAGTTAATGCACCACAGTGTAGCAGAGAGCCACACCATCCTTTAGCCTTCCCACAAACCAATACAATATCAATATTTACTCGCAAACCTATCTGACTCCTTGCATGAGCATTCTCTTTTCCACCTTCTCTCTGGCTCTCACTACCAGCCTCCTGTGGGCTCTGCTCTAACATTCAGCAAACTCTTCCCTCCAGAGGCTACGTGTTATTACATTCAGCCTATTAGGGGGAAGAGTTTATTTTCAAAGCAGGAAAGGTCTTCAAATCCTCCTAGGCTTATTAAGGGGCAGTGAAGATCTTCAAATTCCCATTCCCATTACACTTTCTTGCAAATTAAAAATATCTAAACAAAAATATAAAAATGTAAATAGTCAAGTCAGTTATAAATTAAGCAAAGTTCACCAACTGACAGGAAAAACAGAGTTATAAAGCATAAGACATTAAAGAAACCATTCATTTGTTAAAGAATTACTATTTTGCCATTCATAGTAAAGTATGTGTAGTATTAGTAATCTAGTGTAGTAGAAAATAATATTTAAAGTATTCCAAAGACCTTAGGAAACCTTTTTTACCTGCCTGCCCCTCTGCTGTGGGAGTTTGACTACATGGAGACAAAAGTATGGTTGTATGAAGAATACATATATGCAACCACAGAATAATCTAAATTGAATGTGAAATTATTATAATGACCAAGCATGGCCCCAAATATCAATATTATTTTAGACATTTTAAAGTAACTAGACAGTATAAAATACCTGAGAGTATACTTGCTAAAAGAGACACAGGAACTATATGAACATAAACATAAAACGCTTTTTGTACAAATAGTCATCTAAATAACTGAAGTAATATTTATTGTTCATGAGCAGGTAAAGCCAACATAATGAAAAATGACAGTTCTATCTAACCAATCTAGTTATTTAATGGCAAACCAATTAAATTACTAAAAAAATCTTGCTGGGGTGGCTAGGCATTACAGTGAATAGAGCACTGGCCCTGGAGGACCTGAGTTTAAAACTAGTCTCAGACATTTAGCATTTACCAGCCATGTGACCTTGGGCAAGACACTTAACCCCAATTGCCCTGCTTTCCCCCTTCCAAAAAAATAAGAAAGCAAAGCAAAGTGAAAAAATCTTGCTGAGTTGGAAAAAAAAATAACAAAGTTTATTTGGAAGAATAAAAGTTCAGAAACTTCAAAGAAACCAGGAAAAAAGATGTAAAGGAAGCAGATTTAGTAGTATCAGACCAACTAGGAGAGAGTAAGGTGAGAGCACTGTTGAAGTATAAAATGGATAATTTTGATTACATTAAATTAAAATTTTCTTATATAAATAAAATCTAGGCAGCCAAGAATAGAAGTAATGCAGAAAATTGGGAAAACACTTCCACAGACCACCTCCCAGATAGGATGTAATTGGGTTGAAATTACATGGGTATAGTAAATGATTTAGAAGTAAAATGATTTTAGAATTTAGAAGTAAATGATTTAGCTCATTGATTTAGAAGACATGGAAAAACTTGGACTTATGAAGGAAGATGCTATTCATCTTCAGAGAAACAGATGATGTGGAAATAAGCTGAGTACAGCCTTGCATATATGTATATGAATATATATGTGTATGTATGTGTATGTTTAAAGATATCTGTGTATAGATGTGTGTAATATATGTATGTGTATACACATATGTACACACTTAATTGTAGCCTGCTTTAGGGGGGAGTGAGGGAAGGAATGGGGGAAAAATAAAAAGTGCCTGGCAAAGAACAAAAGAAAACTAGGTATAGAATTTACTATATAAGCTTTCCTGAAATGGAAATTTATTGTTTTATTTTAAATTCTCTCATGTTCTGTTGTGTACATGGCAATGTTTTTTTTTTCTTTTTTCACTTTCTATTTAAGTTTATAATAAATAAAAAATTATTTAAAATGGAAAAATTAAAAAATTGGTAACAAGAATTCATGAGTTTTCTAGACTCCTGACCCATTTCTTTTCTCCTTTTAAGTTCTCTGCAATCCCGAACTCTTCTTTTGCTTCTAAGTCGCAGAGAATGACTTGAGAGATCCGTTATAATGTTTTATGCTGCTGTAACAAAGGACAGAATTGATAAATGGTCAAAAGATATGAACAGGCAGTTTTCCAAGGAAGAAATTAAAACCATTTATAGTCATACAAAAATGTTCTAAATAATTTTTGATTAGAGAAATGCAAATTAGAACAACCTTGAGATATAATTGTATGCATACCAGATTGGCAAAAAATGATTGAAGGGAAAGTGACAAATTTTGGAGAGAATGTGGAAAAATGGAGAAATTAATTTATTGTTGGTAGAATTGTGAACTGATCCAACCTTTTTGGAGAGCAATCCGGAATTATGCCCAAAGAATTATTAAACTACCTATACCCTTTGAACTAGCAATACCACTACTAGGTATATTTCCAAACATGATTAGTGAAAAAGGAAAAGAACCTATATCTTCTAAAATGTTTATAGCAGCTCTCTTTGTTGTGGCAAAGAACTGGAAATTGTAGGGATGCCCATCAATTGAGGAATGGCTGAATTTGTGGTATGTGGTTGTGATGATATAGCACTACTATGCTATAAGAAATGAACTCAATGGTCTTAGAAAAACATGGAAAGACTTGCACAAAATAATGGAGAGTGAAAAAAGAAGAACCAAGAGAATGCTGCATATTATGTCAGCAATATTGTTGTAAGAATGACTTTGAGTAAATATGTTATTTTGGTTATTATAAATATATTATATTTAATTATAATTTATATATTATATAATATGTTATATAATATGATATAATTTATAATTTAATTATAATTATAATTAAATATAATAAATATATTATAAACAATAACCTAACTCTAATAATAATAAGGCTAACTCTAAAGGGCCTATGAAGGAAGTTGCTATCTGCATCAGAAAAAGAAATGATTAAAATAAGCATGTACAGAATAATTTTACATGTATGTATCTATTGTGACTAACAATAGCCATCTCTAGGATAGGGAAAATAGGAAAGAAAAAAAGTTTTAAAATTACAAGATAATTTTGTTGTATATTTGAAAGGAATAGCAAGTTGTGCATAGCAGATTTGCAGTTTCATGTACAATCATCTTCTTATTGGTACCATGTTATGGAAATGCTTATTTTTATCCCATAAATTAAGAATATTTTTAAAAGGACAGAACAAACCTCAAAGTTCAAGCTTTTACATTTCCTTTCACATTTCCCAGGTAAAATGAGAGTCTCGGGCAGCTAGAAGCATAGCTCCCTGACGGAGGGTGCAGAATGAGGCACATTTGGCAGGATCTGGCATGGGGTGGGAGGGCTGTGAATCTTCCAGCACACGCAATCTTGACAGAGGTTGGTGTCCATCTCAAATTCCAGCATATTCCAACTTTTTGTTGTTGCTGAAACTTTAATATGTGTTGCCAAAAACAAAACTAAAACTCTTTCTAATGATCAAGTTGAGAAGTGAGCAAACTCCTGTGCCCAAGACAGGGTAGAGGGAAGAAAGGGGGACCTCTGAAGTTTCAGAACAGCAACAAAACCTTTTGTTAAATACAAATGGTGAACAGCGGTACTTTCTTTTTTTTTAATTCAGCTATTCTTTTTTAAAATTTATTTTCTTGTTTACATCATTCATTTTCATGATATTTTTGAATTACAAATTTTCTCCCCATCTTGCCCCTGCCCCAACTCCAAAACAGCAATCCCACTGTAAAGTCCCTCCCCTGCTCTGCTCTCTTACTTTCTGGTAGGGCAGGGAGGGTCTCCCTACCCCAGCCCCTGTATATCTTAATTCCTAGTTGCAGGTATTGCAGAGATTTAAATTCTAGATTCTTTAGATTCCTCCCTTAGCATTACTTTCAAACTCAAATAGAAAGAGATCCCTGTGGGTCACATATTAACCTAGAAAACCACAAATTAACATTGTCAAGGTTGTGCTGTATTTGTATTTATTTTGCTAAATCTTCTCTAATTATATTTTAATCTGGTTCAAGTGAGCACTCAGGAGTTGTGCTTGTGCTTAAAAAAGCTTGCCTCCTGTGAATACTAGTTGAACATCTTGGGTATGACCTTAGGCAAGGCACTTAACCCCAATTACCTTACCTTCCCCCTCCTCCAAAAAAGCAAAAAATAAACTAAAAAAATAAAAGAAGTATTTTTTCTTAAAAAAGAAGAAATACAAAGTTTAAGTAATCAATCCCCCACATTATTATTATTATTATCGTATTATTATTGTATTGAATATTGTTACAGGGACATTGAATATTATTACAAGGATATTATTACAAGGATAAAACACCAAGACAATTAGAATGCATAATACTACACGGCACAAGGGAAAAAATACTGACTCTGGACTGGGAGGATCTAGATATAAACCTTAGCTGTGATGTTTACTGTGATGTGTCACCTTGGGTAAGTCACAACCTTCTTAAGCCTCAATTTTCTCATCTGTAAAATGTGGGAGTTTGCATGACTTCCGAGTGCCCTTCTAGCTCTAGCTCCACGACCCTATGATCTTACATGCAGTAATGATATCACAAAGTTTGAGGGGAGAAACTTATTACCAACTAGAGGCAATAGGGAAGTCTTTTGGAGAAGGTGGTATTCGAGTCCGGCCTTAAAGCACAGCAGGATAAAGGATGACATACATCATAAACAAATGAGAGAAGTAAGGAAGAAATTACTTGTTAGAACCATGGCTAGAAGAAGAGTTCATGCCCAAAGGATGGCCAAGATCACAGAAGGTAAAATGGGCAAATTTAATGTGCATCATTAACATTTTCTCCATTACTTTTTTTTTTTTTTTGCTTTTTGGAGGGCAGTTGGGGTTAAGTGACTTGCCCAAGGTCACACGGCTAGTTTTTGTGTTAAGTGTCTGAGGCCGGATTTGAACTCAGGTACTCCTGACTCCAGGGCCGGTGCTCTATTCATTGCGCCACCTAGCCGCCCTTCTCCATTACTTTTTAAAGTCTAACTGAGGGTGGGGAACCTGCGGCCTTGAGGCCACATGTGACCCTCTAGGTCCTCAAGTGTGGCCCTTTGAGGAATCCAAACTTCAGAGAACAAGTCCCCTTAATAAAAGTATTTGTTACGTAAAACTTAGGCTCAGTCAAAAGGTGGCACCCAAGGACCTAGAAAGCCACACATGACCTGGAGGCTACAGGCTCCCCACCCTGGAAACAAAACAAAAAATCAAGCCCTGATTTGTAACATTTGGTGATTTCCGTGGTGTAAATGTTCACAATGAAAATTCTGCAATCAGCTTTTGCTCTGTGGTTTGAACTGGTTCCAGTACACCCCTGGCCCCCCTCCAAGATGCCTGCCCCAATAAAAGGCTAGTTACTTTATCACTGAGGCAGCAATAATTAAAGACAGCTTATAGGGAAGGACTCCTATGGGTGATTTGGATAATAAAAACACACGTTCCATTGTTTCTGGTTGGTGAGCGGTACATTTGATTCAAGAAATGTCTCTTAAATGCCTGCCATGTGTCAGGCACCATACTAAGTGCTGGGGATGCAAAGAGATTCAAAGAACAATCCATGCCCTGAAGGAGTTTACAATCTAAAGGGGAGACAAGATGCAAATAAATATATACAGAGGATCCCATATGCAGGATAATTAGGATATAATTAAAAGAGGAAAGCACCTGAATTAGGAGGGGTTAGGGACAGTTTCCTATTTTAGTTAACACTTAAAAGAGACCATGGAAATGACTTGTAGGAGTGGAGGAGGGAGAGCATTCCAGGCATGTGAGAACCAGAGAAAATACTGAGAACTGAGAGATGGTGTTTCTTGTTTGTGGAACAGCCAGGAGTCCAGTGTCACTGGACCAAAGACCATATTCCAGGCAGTATGGTATAAGAAGACAAATGGTAGGAGGGGGCTAGGTTGTAAATGGCTTTGAATGTCAAACAGAGCATTTTGTATTTATTTCTGGAGGCAATAGGAAACCATGGGAGTGTATTAAGTGGGGTGGTGGTGGTGGTGGTGGTGGTGATGTGATCAGACCTGCATTTTAGGTAAATCACATTAGTGGCTGAATGGAGAATGCATTAGTGTGGGGAAAGACTTGAGGCAGGTGAACCCACCAAAGAGTTGTTGCAAACTTTGACAACAGCTTAGATGTAAGTGGAGCAGGGAGGGTTGAGAAATAGTGAGGAATCCACACTGACTCCCAGGTTGTGAGCCTGAGGAATTGGGAGGATGATGTGACCCTCTACAGTAGTAAGGAAGGGGGGAGGGAGTTTGGGGAAAATATAATAATTTCTTTTTTGAACATATTGAGTTAAAGATATCTACTGGAATCCATTTCAAGATGTCTGAAACGCAGTTGGAGATGGGAGATTGGAGGTCAGCAGAGAGTTTGGGGTAGGAAAGGTAGATCTGAGAATCATCAATTAAATCCACAGGAGCCGATGAGATCATCAAGTGAAGTAGTTATAGAGGGAGAAGAGAAGAAAGCCTAGGATAAAACTGTGAGGGGCACCTAGGGTTAGAGGGTGTGATCTGGAGGAGGAGCCAGCAAAACAGAGGGGTAGAGAGAGAAGCAGGAGGAAGACCAGGTGAGATTGGTGTCCCAAAAACCTAAAGGGAAGGGAGTATCAAGGCAGAGAGAGTGATCCATAGCATCAAAGGCTGCAGAGGACAAGAAGGAAGAGCACTGAGAAAAGGCCATTGGATTTGGCAAATAAGGGATCAATGGTCACTTTGCGAAGAGCAGTTTTGCTGGAATGATAAGGTTAGAATCCAGATCTGGAGGATCAAGAAGAGAAAGAGAGGAGAGAGTTTGAGGCACCTGTTGTAGATGTCCTTTTTGGGAAGTTTAGTGACAGAGGGCAGGAAAGATATAGGATCATAGTTAGCATGGATGGAAAAATCAAGCAAGGGACTTTTTCAGGAAAAGGAGACATGAACATGTTTTTGGGTAGTAGGAAATGAGCCAGTTGAAGAGAGTGAAATAAGGGGATGACAGAAGAGGCAATTTGTTGGAGGAGATGGGATGGAAAGGAATCTCTTGAACAAGTAAAGACTAGCCCTGATAAGGAGGCCTCTTCATCATGTGAAACAGGGATGAAGGAGAGGAAAGTAGAAGTGACTTGAGGAATAGGAGAAGAGGAGGAAGGGAGAAGAGGGAATTCATGGTGAATGTCTTCAATTTTTCTTTCTATAAAATATGAGGCAAAGCTCTCAACTGAGAGAAGGGGTAGGGGGAGCTATGGGAGATTTGAAATCAGATGAAAAGATTTAGAAAAGCCACTGTTGAGAGTAAGCTGATAAAGGATGTATAGTAGGATTGCCTAGTAGCATTGAGGGTTCAGTTGAGGCTATGTAACACAATTGTGGTGGATGCAGTCGGTATAGTTGCAAGATTTCCTCCATCTTCATTTAGCAACATGTGTATAGGCATGAAGTCAAAGAGTTGTGGGAGTGATCAGGCTTGGTTGGGTGAAGCTGGTGATATGATAAGGGCTAGGGATTTTGGAGAAGAAAAGAATATAGACTTGAATTGGTTCACCAAGGAATCCAGACAGGAAGAGGAGGTGAGTGGCTAGTGTAGGGGAGATGGCCTGGGAGAGAATTTGGTTCAAAAGTTTGGAAGTCATGATAAAGAAAAAGGATGGGTTCTATAATAGAAGGGAGAAAGAGAGGTAAAAAGTCAGCAGACTCTGGTTGGATGACATGATTTTGGAATTCCTGAGCATGGAAGTGGTACATTTGTGGGCAAGTTTGAGGGTATGACCCTCTTGATGTGGGATGGAAGAGTAGCTCATAGGAAAAGAGCAGGTTGAGGAACTGAGTGTTTTGGATATTTGAGGGAGAATCAATATGTATGTCAAAGTCTCCCAATGTAAGGGCAGGTGTTGGGGAAGAGAGAAAAAAATGTAAACTAGGTATTAAACTCATTGAGGAAGGAAGGAGAGTGATTTGGGGGGCAGGGATTATATGCAAACAACTGCTACCAGGATTTTATTGGGTAGAAGGTATGAATAGCATGAATCTCAAAGGAAGAGAGGCTACTGAATGGAGGAAAGGAGAGAACCTTTAAGTGGTGATGGGGAGCAAGGAATATTCCAACTCCCTCTCTTCAACCACTGAGCTGAGTAGAATGAGTGAAGATGCAGTCAGTAATGTAAAGGATGGGCAGCAATGTTGTGTCAGGGAATCCAGGTTTCAGTAAGAATTAGTAGACTGAAAAATTAGAAGAGGAATAGATTTAAGATGAAAGGTAATGTGTTGCTTATGGAATAGGCATACCAGAGGGCATCAGGGAAGGGCTGGGTGGATTTAGGATGAAACTTTAGACTAGGATGGTTGAAGAGGATGGAAATGAGGAACTGGGTAGCAAGGGGTGTGGAGTGGGGTTTGGATGATGATCTGTAGGTGTTCAGAGTCACTGGGATGTGAAGAGTATCATTGAGTGGAGGATGGCATTTTTCTACCCTCACAGGATGGGCCTATCAAGAGATGAGAGGCCTGAAGTCCAAGGGACTGTTTGCTTTCCTTTGCATTGGAGATTTTCTACATCTCAGTTGAGAGATTGGGTTGGCAGTAGGAAGTGGAAAATGTCTTGGGCTGGTACAGATAGAAGTAGTTGCTTTGTGGCTGAAGGAAGATGGTTAGCCTGGCCCCAAGTTGTATTCTTTTTATTCTTTTACACGCAATGCTCAACAGGAGATGAAAGGCTCTGGGTATGAATACACCCACAGTCTGAGGATTTCTCATGTGAGGAGGCTGGCTATGAGGCAGCATCAGGAAGTGGTATCCTGGGCAGATGTAAGATGCTAGGCCTGGACCTTCTAGCCTTTTCTCTGAGGACAAGCCATGCTAAACCAGAGACAGCAGGCTCAGCAACTACTGCAACCATGGTCTTAGGGGCCAGTATGGAAACTCCCTTCAATGATACAGATGGACTTAAATTATAATTCTTTATAAGAGCATATAATTCTTCATAGAGAGTTGCCTGGGACACTAACAGAGTAAGAATCTTGCCTGCGGTTGCAGAGCTAGTATGTGTTCAAGTGTCTTAAAATCATATTTTGATCTGGTCCCCCAATCGACCCTTCCCCCCTCCACTAGTTAGTACAGTAAGTTTATAAGTAGCCAATATAAAGTAATAATAGGAGGAAGCAAGATTGCAAAGCAAAATCAAGAAATCACTTATGTGATCATTACCTCTATCAAAGGAACATAACAGTTATTTGCAAACTGTATCATAAATTGACTAAAAATCACATCATGTGAGTATGAACTAAATCAGGGGAAGCCAGCTAGGTCTTGCTGTCAGGGCCTTCCAGTCCTGCTATCCTTCTAAATGCCATGGCTTGTAAGCCTGAGACATGCTCCAGATCCACAGAACACCAAATGTTGCTGATAATATTCAGATGATGCGGATGTTAATGAACATGATATCCAAGATATCATGGATATAAGTTAGTCTGTCCACCACCAAAACCCTATAAAAATGAGACCCCACACTCCTGCCCCCTAAGCAATCTTCCATATTGTAAGGTACTTCCGTCAGGTGTTCCCAACTCTGATCTACAGTTACAAGACCCTCCCCCTCCCCATCCTCTTCTCCATTGCTGTCTGCCTTCCCCACCATCCCAGCCCCATCCCCATGCCATCTGCTTCTGTATCCTGCCTCTTCCCTGTACCATTTGTCTCTGTACTTTTTATGCCTTATTAAAGTGATTGAAACATCACTCCCCACTAACATCATGGAAATTCCCTATAAGTACACATGCCAAAAATAAGAGAAGGCATAGATAGCATTACTTTGACCATTTTTCAGCCTGGGTTATACAAAAAAGGACTTCAGCATAATTACAAAGAACAAGTATGGCCCCAAAGATGACACATGAGAAGACATTCCCTGCTCTTCTGCAGAGATGGAGGGTTCACATGTAGAACAGCGCATATTTTCAGACTTTTCAATGTATTGATTTTTTTTCCCCAAAAATAATTTTTACAATACAGGAAATCTCTTTGGGAGGTAGGAGGTAGTAATAAACAAAAGATAACAAGATATATATATATATATATATATATATATATTTAGTTTTACATATAAATATATATGTATTTATATTATATATAACATATATTATATTTATATTATAATTACAATATAAATATTATAATGTAATATAATAATATATTATTATTGTATATATATTTAGTTTTAAAGAAAAACTCTACAAATATTACCTGTTATTATTTTTTCATTAGTAGGCAGAACAAGGTGTTTAAACTCCTTACTCTAGGAGCAGAATTAGTGTTCTACAACCACTTGCCAGAAGCAAACCTTAAAGTATTATATAAATCTTAGTTATTATGATTATGAATACTGAAAACTTGGGTCAAAAATTCGACTAAATATTTCGTGCTTCTTTAATGTCAGACACATAGATGCCTGCACTTTTGATTGTATTTTGCGGTTTATTTCATTGAAATCAACAGTTCCAAACAGACAAATATGATTTCAGTTTATAATTCTGTTCGCTTTTGATTTGGTTTTGCCTCCTAAGTACTGTTTAGGACATCCCACAGACACTACTTCCCCACCCCTCCCCAGGGAATTGAGTCTTTCCCTTTAAAATGTAAGGATTACAGGATGATATGTTATTCTGAAGTAAAGCCAGAGCAACGAAGACCAAAACTATGTAATGAACTGCAGTTATCTCTTCTGAAACCAGCCAGTCAAGAGCCTGCATTAGTGCCCTTTTATTCGAATATGTATAGCCTCTGAGATGCTAACCAGCAACCAAAATTCTGCTTTACTTTTAGAATCTGTTGTTGGCTTGAATTCCATCCACATTTTTTAAGCCCTTGTCCAAACTGTGCTTTTTTTAGTAAGGAAGTTGTAACTCTGCTATTTTGAAAACAAAACAAAAAACCCAAAAGCCAAACCAAACCAAAACCAAAATTTTTGTCTTTTTTAAAAAAAACTGTCTTTATTTTGTCTACAAGATTTGTTATCTCTGAAGAAACGTTAAGTTATTTCACAGAGGTCAGGAAATCTATTTCTGGCATCATGAGATCAGTTTAAAATACAGGAAAACACTTGGATTGTTTATGCAGCCATCTAGTCAGAGCTTTGGCTGGCTCATAACCATAATGAGGCATAAGTTCATTTGGAGAGATATAGAAGTCTCTCCCTCCATCACTCAGTTCCTTAGGCTTTTGTAAGTACCTTACCTATTGGGTAGGGGGCATGAGAGCAAAATTTAATAATTTTGGAATTTCAGAGCATTATATTTTACACTCTTCCTTCTAAGCACATGGATTGGACAGTTTAAATGTATCATACTCCCCAAAAGATCACTAAGTAGCTTCTGACTCAGAAGGGATGGGCAGATAACAGTCTGATAAATAAGTATAGTCACAATGTGAGGGAGGGCAGCCCCAGAAAGATTGCCTTTCATTCCTCTGGGAGTTTGGAACTTAAGAGAAGGCCACAGCTATGATATCCTGGAGATGATGGCCAAGTTGTTTTGCTTAACACCGGAAAATCAAGAGACAGGGCATGGGAACATTGTTAGTTGAAGGGAGGAAGCTCCCACCTCATGTTGGCACCCTAGGCCAAGGCTCCATTTGCTGCATGTTAGTTCTTTTTCCAACCAAATATTCCCTTGCCTCTGGCCCCCAAATTTACTAGGTGAGGCTGCTTGGAGTCTAGAATAGAGCACTGGACTTCCAAGTCAGCAGGGTGGGTTTGAATCCATCCTCAGATATTGCCTAGCTCAGTGACTTGGGGTAAGTCACTTAATCTTGGATCTTAATTCCTTCATCTGTAGAGTGAGGGTATTAGACACTATTGTCACTAAGGTCCTTTTTACCTGCAGAGCTATGAGCCTGTTATAATCCCAGGATCTCCTAGAAGCCTAATGTCTTCTAAATTGGTGTATTCCAACACTCTCTCCTCTAAGAAGTAGGTAATGCTTCTTTTCCTGACTCAGCTCATTTAGGACACACTCTTGATCTGTATTAATATAATTATTTTCCCTCTTTTTGATTTTCCCTAGGTTGCTCCAGTTACAGGCTTTAAGAGGAAAGGGAGGGCCCTCGATTGCTCCCTTGACCCTACTTTTTGAGACAAAGCTTTAAACAGTACTTTGGGAGATGGGGAGATATTGTTGCGTCACTATTTTCTTTGCTGCATCTCTATGAGACAAGTTGGCAGTTCAGTGGAATAGTGGGCATAATATTGGACTTTTGAGTCATGAAGAATTGAGTTCAGATCCTGCCTCAGACACTAACTCGTCTTGCTTACCTCTTCTTTTCCTCAGTTTCTTTGTCTGTAAAATGGGGGTGATGATTGCATTTACCTCAAAAGCAAAATTCTTCATGAGACTCAAACGAGGTACAGTAGTTAACTGCTTCGCAAACCTTAAAGCGCTATATGGATGATTAGTATTAGGTGGGGGGAAAAAAGGTAATGCATTCTAGGTGCAGAGCTGGAGTTCTGAAATTGGTTGCTGGATGCAAAACTTCTTGGAGGCTCTCCATAAGGCAGGGCAGAAAAGGAATGTGATTGGGGACCATTAAGAATTGTCTCTGACACATAGAAAATGCTTGCAGATGGGCCTGTCCCCTTTTGCAACTCAATAATCATGACATTCTAGTATCTGTGTAGAAAATAACTGTTTCCCTGAATATTTGGGATAAAAAGAGGCCTCCCTCTATCCATTTTTAACTTGTCAGATTTCAGGAAAACAAGTGGTTTTCACTTGCTAATTTGTCTTTTGCTGAAATGCCCAGAAATTTGGTTTCCTTGTTTTTTAAGTTTTAGCCAAATGGTTTTTCCAACTCTCTGAATATTTACTGAACTCTCAGTAAAGTCTTATTTTTCATGTGGAAGTAAATGACCAGTTCAGCACACAAGGAAAACAACACTCAGCTTGTTTATGCAGACATTTTAGTCAGAGCCTTAGCTGGGTTATAAACATAGGAAAGCACTCTCCTTGTAGATATGTAGGCTCCCTGCTAAGAGTCTTCTCCCCTGCCCCTTCCTTCCCTCCACTTACATTTTTGTATATTCCTTAGTAGTTTCTGGAGTCCTGTGAATACAAAATTCCCACATTTGGCCATGAATCTTTTTTCACTGTTACACCTTTAAAAGATATAAAATATTATCTGACATAATTAGGGAGCAACTTGCCATTGGCTGGCTGAAGACTGCTCATACCCAAATGACGCACCACTCTCTCTCTCCATATATGTGTGTGTGTGTGTACATACCTAAATATATGTATATACATATATACCTACATATATGTGTACATATGTGTAATTTTCCCTGTAACATGTTAAAATTTTTAAAACATTTTTGAAGCTTTGGCTTCCAAATTCTATCCCTTCCTCCCTCAAAAGGAGACAGCTCTGAAGAATGAGAACCTCGGCCTCAGCTTGGAGAAGAGCAAGGATAGCAAGTACTCCAACAATGCCATAAACACAAGTTGCTTTAACCACAGGTGTTTCTTTCATGGGTGTCTCTCTAATGGTGTGCTCTATGTATAGGACCATTCTTCCCACAGATGCAATGTGGACAGCATGCTTTTGAGCCATGTAAAAGTGTTTCCAGGGTTTATGTGGGGGAACTTTTTTATTGCTGTTCTTATTATGCTGTCATAGCAATAACTTTTGCTCTGAGCTCAATCCATTTAGGCTATTAAAGGTAAGGGCTGGGAGTTGGGAATCGGGAGAGGATTACTCATGAATTACAGTTGAGTTGTATGAGGGTTTTTTTGGTTTGGTTTTTAATGGGACTTTGTTTTTGGTGAGATGCTACATTATTACAGTACAGTGGGAAAATCCCAGAACCACAGGACCCAGATACAAATTCTACTTTCCTGGGTCTCAGTTTAATAGTTAAAGGAGGGAGTTGGACTAGTCGATTTCACTTTAGACTTATGATCCCATGGTCTATTCTTAACAAGTTAGAAAGGTTTCAGTTATATGCCCAGTGAAAGATTCCATGCCTGTTGTCTCAGGTCCAGCTTAATTAAATTCAGTGAGATTCATCATTAGCCTCAGAGACCTAATCTATTAAGATCCCAGATCACCTAGTTCAATCCTCTCATTTTACAGATAAGGAGACTGATGACCAAGGAACTTAAGTAACTTGTCCAAGCTCAAGCACCAAATGCAAGATTGGAACCCAGAACCTATGTCCTTTGTATAAGACAAAGGGGTTATGTTGGTGGTGGAACATCATAGATTATTGAACTTTTAGAGCATTAAAGTGTGTGTTCAAACACACACACACACACACACACACACTCCCAACAAACACATAGGCTGTTTGGTTTATTCTAGGTCTCTGAAAGTTCTTTAAGAGCTTAAGAGAATTATCTGAGAAATATGTAGCTGAATAAGGAACCCTCTCTAGACGGTGTGTCCTAATGAATATATACTGTGTGTCAGAATTCTTTTCTGGGCCTTATATAAAATATCTAGTTTCTGCACATTTCTTAAATGGAACCATGAAGTTATGTCATTTTCTTCAGGCCAATAGACAGGAAATTAAGACAGATTACATTTTTTTGAACAACTGGTAGCCCAGTCTGATTGGAATATAAAATGTGAAAGACAAAGGTCTACAGGTCACTGACTTGCTACATTGCCTTGGAGAAACATCACACCAGACATCCCAGTTCCCTCCCTCACATTCCTTAACTATAAAGTAGATAAAGACCAGCTCTTCCCTTAACCACTGGACAGCTGAAATCAACTCAAAAAATGTTTCCTTGTTTTTGCAGAAGGGATTCTTTGCCAGAGAGTCCCTTCTGTCTCAGTCTCAGTACTATCGTGGTTAATGGTGAGAATATTAATAATAGCTAGCATTTATATAATGCCTTAAAGTTTACAAAGCACTTTATACATGCCAATCTGGGAGGAAAGCACTATTTTTACAGATGAGGGAACTGAGACAGAGATTAATTCACTTGCCCAGGGTCAAACAGCTAGTGCTCAATCCTGTTTTGTTACTGTTAATAAAAATAGAGGAAACGAAGACAACTTTTTTAAATTTCTGAAAATGAATCTCTCCCCTTTCCCACCCTACCCCTCCTCCCCCTGCCCCAGTAGCTGCTCTCAGGTCCCAAAGCATGTGTTGCAACAAACTTCTAGATATTAAAACTGAATCTTTGTGGAGTAAGCTTATGGAAATGCTCCAAATGCACCAAATTTTATTTGATATTTGTTAAATTCAGAGAAAAAAAGTATTTTTTTCAACCGAAGAATACACTGAGGCAGGAGATTACATACTATTTTTTGAACAACTGGTAGCCCAGTCTGATTGGAACATAAAATGTGAAAGACAATTAGACTTGGGACTTGACCAAGTATTAGGTACTCTTGGGGAAGAAAACTCCCTCAATGGTTCAATCTAAATCCAGGCTTTCTATCACCTGTCACCTGTGTTGCAACAGCTTTCTGATTGACTTTCCTGCCTCAAATTTCACTGCGTGACAAATCGTTTAACACATGGGTGCCAAAGAGATGTTCCTAAAACACAGATTTATCTGAAAAATTATTTCCTTGCTCAATCAACTCCAGTAGCAAACTATTACTTACAGAATCAAGCAGAAATTTCTCTCGTTGTCATTAAAAGCTCTTCACAAGCATGATGAACATGACAAAGATTAGAAGTTTCTTACGCAATCCATTTTGTCTTTTGTGTGTGTATGGAAATGATCATACTATTTAGTGATTAAGTTTTTTGTTGCTTTGCTTAATTTGCTTAACATACAATAAAAGAATAAAAATGGGAATTTCTATACACATAGAAGAATTGAAAAAGAGGATTATGGGAAATCCACTATGTAGAGCTTGCTTTTCTTTTTAAATATATAATAAATTCAACACGTAACTGTCAAAAGTTGTTTGTGATTTTTTCTGGCCTTCCTTTCTATCCTTTTCTGTTTATTTTAAAAAATGCTTCAATTGCCCTTTTGTTCTTTAATTTATTTTTCCCCCTTTTTAATGGAAGGTGAAAAAATGAAGGGAACAGAGCAAAAAAAAA
>CM053596.1:247108523-247132435 GCA_028646575.1 Pseudocheirus occidentalis | reverse complement strand
CTTGCTGCTTCTACAGCCATCTTGGGTCCGCCCTCCCACCTGATCATTCTATATAATCTTTATGATATATTGCTTTAAATTCCTTGTTAGTGTTTTATTTAAAATGTTTGCACTAATGTTCACTAGTTTTCGTTCTCTATTTTTGCTTTTCCTGGTTTAGGTATCATCACCTTTTTTTTTTGTCGTTAAAAGACTTTGTTAGGACTCCTTCTTCACCTACTTTTCCAAATAGTTTACATAGTACTGAGTTTGCTCCTTAAATGTTTAGTAGAATTAACTAGTGAATCCATTTGGTCTGGGGGATTTTTTTTTAGTGTGCTCACAGATGGCTTTTTCAATTTCTTTCTCTAAGATGTGATAGTTGAAGTATTCTATTTCCTTTTCTGTTTATTTTTTAAATATTTGTTCATTGTCAGATTTATTGGCATATATTTGGGTATAATTGATCTTAATAATTGATTTAATTTCATCTTTATTGGTGGTAACTTTTCCTTTTTCCTTTCTCATCTTGATATTTTGGTTTTCTTTCTTTAAAAAAATCAAATTAACCAATGGTTTATTTATTTTATTGACTTTTTCATAAACTAACTTCTAATTTTATTTATTAGTTTTATAGTTTTCCTACAGTTTTATTAATCTCTATGATTTTTAGGATTTTCAATTTATTGTTTAATTGAGAATTTTTAATTTCTTCTTTTTTTCTTTTTTAGCTGATTAGTTGATCTGCTCTTACTCTATTTTACTGATGTAAGCATTTAGATAATATTTTCGTTTGAGTATTGCTTTGGCTGCATCCCATAAATTTTGGTATGCTGCCTCATTGTTATCATTCTATTTAATGGAATTATTCATTGTCTTTATGATTTCTTCTTTGACTGACTCATTCTTTATAAGTGGAATGTTTAGTTTCCAAGTAATTTTTAATCTATGTTTCCACATTACTTTATTAGATATAGTTTTTATTGCATTGTGATCTGAAAAGGATACACTTAATATTTCTGCTTTTCTGTATTTGATTGTGAGTGTTTTATGCCTTAATACACAGTCAGTTTTTGTGTAGGTGTCATGTACATTTCTATTGGCATTCAGTTTTCTCCAGAGATCTCTCGTGTCTAACCTTTTAAAATTGTATTCATTTCCTTAACATCTTGTTTATCTTTGGTTAGACTTTTCTAGTTCTGAAAAGGAAAAGTTGAGGTACCCCACTACTATAGTTTTACTATTTATTTCTTCCTTTAATTTAAACTTTTCCTTTAAGAATTTGGATTCTATGCCATTTTTTGCATATATGTTTAGCATTGATATTGCTTCATTGTCTTTTAGCAAAATGTAGTTTCCCTCACTTTTAAGTTAAATCTACTTTATCAGCATTTTCTCCATCACTTTCTTAAGTCAAACAATCAACGAAGCAATAAATCAAATTCTGATTTGTATAGCATTTGCCAGTTTCTAGGGTGACTCTCCCAAGCAGACATGAGCTGATTCCAGCACCCCCTTGTGATAGCAATCAATCAATACCACAGCAATGGAAATAAAGTCAACATGGAGAGACAACAAAATGCTGGTAAAATACAACTATCAGTGATTGTAGTGGTGGTAGTGAGAGAACACATCTCTTCTTTCTGGTAATAATAAATTAATCATTTGTTTGGGAACATTTTATAAGAATATTTATTTGGATTATTTTTGGAAGCACCCTAAGGTTTGTGAAGCACTTTACTTACGTTATTTCATTTGAGTTTCAAAAAAATCTCATTAATTAGGTACCATAGCTATTAATGACTTCATTTTTACAGAAGAAGACACTGAATTTTAATGAGGTGAAGGGCCTTGGTTGTGCTCATATTTAGAAAGTGTGAGAAACAGAATTGGAACCTAAATTTCCTTGGCTCCAAATCTAGCATTCAATCCACTATATCATACAAGTAGTCTACTCCTTCTGGTTTCTTTGGAGAGGGATTGATTCAAAAGCTTGGTTTTTTGGTTTGGGGTTTTTTGCACACTAATATTTGTTTTTATTTATAAAAGCAATTTTTATTTATTCTTTTTGTTTTTACTTCACTATATTTTCCCCCAATATTCCTTCCTTTTTACCTCCCAGAGAATTACACAAAAACCATATGCCATTGAACCACATAGAACAGTATACTATGTATTAAAAAAAGTTTTTTAAAGATAAATAGGGATAAAGCCCTCATTTCTAAAATATGTAGAGAATTGAGTCAAATTAATATGAACACAATTATTCCCCATTGATAAATGAGCAAAGGATATGAATAGTCAGTTTTCAGATGAAGAAATTAAAGTTATCCATAGTCATGTGAAAAAAATGCTCTAAATCACTATACAAATTAAACAATTCTGATGCACCACCTCACACCCATCAGATTTGCTAATCTGACAAAAAAAGGAAAATTATAAATGTTGGGGAAGATGTGGGAAAATTGCAACACCAATGCATTGCTGGTGGAGTTGTGAACTGATCCAACCATTCTGGAGAACAATTTGGAACTATGCACAAAAAAACTATAAAACTGTGCACACCCTTTGACCCAGCAATACCACTTCTAGGTCTGTATCCCAAAGAGATCATAAAAATGGGGAAAAAACCCCACAAGTGTACAAAAATATTTATAGCACCTCTTTTTCATGGTGACCAAGAATTAATTAAAAGTTGAGGGGATACCCATGAATTGAGGAATGGCTGAACAAGTCATGGTATATAAATGTGATGAAACAATATTGTTACATAAGAAATGATGAGCAGGTGGACTTCAGAAAAACCTAGAAAGGCTTACATGAATTGATGCTGAATGATGTGAGTAGAAGCAGGAGAACATTGTACGTAGTAACAGCAAGATTGTGTGATGATCAACTTTGATAAACTTAACTCTTCTCAGAAATACAATGATCTGAGACAATCCCAAAAGACGTGTGATGGAAAATACTATTGACATTGAGAGAAAGAACTATGGAGTCTGAATGCAGATTGAATCATACAATTTTCTCTTTTTTTCTTTCTTGTTTTCTTTGTTTTTCTTTTTCTTTCTTCTTCCCTTTTGTTCTGATTCTTCTTTCATAACATGACTAATGTGAAAATATGCTTCATATGACTGTACATGTATAACCTATATTTGATTGCTTGCCATCTTAGGGAGGGAGAAAAAATTTGAAGCTCAAAATGTTGAAAAGTAAATGTTGAAAACTATCTTTACGTGTAATTAGAAAAAATAAAATACTATTAATTGGGGGGAAAGGTAAAAGGGGAGAAAAAGAGGAAAAAATCAGCACAATTGATCAATATATTTTAAAAATTCTGAAAACATAAATAATGTACAACACATGTAAACTTCTTATCTTTTCTTTCAGGATATGCCTGTTCTTTATAATTTTTCAACCTTCACTTTTTTCCCATTTGCATTGCTGTAGTTGTTGGATATATTGTTTTCTTGGCTCATCTTATTTTGCTCTACATCCATCCAGTTCATGTAGATCTTTCCATGCCTTTCCAAGTTCATCCCATTCATCATTTCTTACAGTAATAGTTCATTTTTTACTATTATATTTCATTATATTCAGTTGCCACAAATTGGTTAGCCATGATCCAAGTGATAGGCATCTACTTTGTTTCTAATTCTTTGATATCACAAAGAGTGATAAAATATTTTAGTGATTATTGAGACATTCTTATCAATGGCCTGCTTGGGGTATAAACCTAATAGTGGAGCCTTTGGGTCCAAAGTATGAAAAGGCATCAACTATAGCAAGGCAAGGAATGGATATTCTTCAACCCTTGAAGAAGGAAGGGCCAGCAACTTTAGCAGAGACCTCTGACGAGGTAATGATTTGGTAACATCTCCCTGATGAGACTTCCAGGAAGATATTTTGTCAGGTAGACCACAAAATATGAAGAGCATGGTGGTACAGAGAGATCCTTGGTCTCAAATTAGATCCCTGGACAGATTGCAGACATGAGACTTATGACCTCTGAGTCACTTGATAAAGACTCTGATATATGATGAAGAATTTTAGCTGTGACAAAAGAGTCCTTTATGTGGTCTTCATATTTATGAAGCTACTCTGGGTCATAGTCAGCATCCCACATCAGGAGAAGAATCTTAGGATGATCCCAGAGTTATCATCCTCATCTGTTCTATGCCTCTGATGTTCCTGATGCTGCTCTGGCTCATTGTCATGCCATCTTACATTGGGAGGCTGTAGCAGCAAGCACCCTAGCATACCCAGGGTGGCTGCTAGCACAGGTTCTTTGATCTACTTTTCTAAAGGAAAGCAACTCAAAAGGGGTTAACAATCTTACTTTAATCAAACATATATCATTTACCCAGTTCAGGGGCAAAAGTCAGCGCCCTGAACTCAGAGAAAATAAAAACAGAAGTTACAAGCAGACAAAAAGTACAGTGAGAGAAACAGATCAACAGACAGGACTTCCAGCTGTCTGACCATTGCGTTCATAGCTAGTTAGTTACCAGAGAGTAAAGTACCAACATCCGGGTTTTCAAAGCAGCTGGGGGGGAAGGGGGAAGGAAGGGGGTAGTTGGGGAGTCAACAGCTGCCCACTGTTTCATCTGACCAACTCACACAACTCTTTCCATGAGCAAACCCCAAAGCAAAACCTTGCCTCAGAGGCATATATAACTTTCTCCAGTTTCAGTGTGTCTGCCTTTGACTGATCAGAATGAGCTTGGAATGCTCTATCACAGGCTGGGCACAAATAGTCCCTGTGACATTTGGGGAGGAATCTCTAAATTTGTCCATCTTGTATTTCCTTTGAGCTACTTCAATTCTGCTTTGCTTATAGAGCACAGCACCTTCTCTGATGAGGGCATGCCATGGTTGGCCATTCTGTGCCAGTGTCTTCCATGTCACACAAGCAATTTCAAAGTTCTTGAGACCTTGAGAGTGTCCTTGTATTGCTTTTGCTGACCACGATGTAAGTGAGTGCCTTGTGTTAGTTCTCCATTAAATAATCCTCCCATGTCATGCAAGCAATTTCAAAGAGAACAAAGCACAAAGTATATGTATATGTAAGTATATGTTTGACATTTGAATAACATGACCAGCCCTTCAGAATTGTGCTCTCAGTTAACATGAACGAGTGAAGGCTTGGTCATTGGTCCTTTAGAAAGTGGAAAAGACTTAGAATTTATTTCTAGTGTTCTCCACATTTTTATTTTGTTTAATTTTGTTTTGTTAGGTTTTTCCCTTATTGTTGCCAGTAAGCATTTAAATGGTGGAAGGTCCTCTAGAACAGAGGCATCAGATATGCAATAGGAGTCTACATTAGGCCTATAACACTCTTGGATGTGGCTTGAATCAGATTAAAATATAGTTTCCATCTTATTTTAATGTGTTTATGTATTAATAAAAAAGAAATTGATAAACATATATGATTTTCTAAGGCAATATGAGGACCACAGAGATTCTTACATACTTCAGTGGCCACTATTTCTCTTTGAGTTTGGCACCACTGTTCTAGAAAAAGACCTTGCCAGTAGGAGTAGTATATGATAAAAATCAATGTTTTCCTGACAGTTTCCTTCCCTGACTTCTGTAGCCAACATGGCAGATTGCAAAGCTTCCTCTGGGACCAGATTGACTCCAGTTTTCCTAATGCAGCTTCTTACTCATTGGGGAACATTAAAGGCATAGCCACACAGAACTTAGATTTTTCAAACTTGGTAAGTGCCTAAGACCTCTCAAGTTTCTATGCTCTGTGGAGCTGCTGATCAGATGCATTACTATGGGGAGGTCAGGAAGGCCACATCTACCAAAGCCACAGATAAATGCCCATCATTTTCTTACTTTATGAAAGATAAAGGAATCTACTTTCATTAAATTGTCATTGACTTATGAGTGCCTTGTTTCATTCTCAAATCAAACCTGAACTAAGATAGTACTGGTGTTAAGATTTCTGCCTCTAATACTGGCCATTTCATAGAGCACAGCACCTTCTCTGATGAAGGCACACCATACTGGGCCATCCTGTTCCAGTGTCTCCCATGTCACACAAACAATTTCAAAGAGCACAAAGCACAAAGCAATTTCTTGAGACCTTGAGAGTGTCCTTGTATTGCTTTTACTGACCACCATGAGAACGAGTGCTATCAGGGCTCCAGTTGTCTGAACATAGCAATATTGCTATATACCTTACATATATCACTGAATTGAGGGAGCACAGACATCTAAGTAGTCAGGGGACTCTGAACATATTACTACTCAAGAATCTCGATGAGGAAATCAAAAGATCCTTCTCATGAGTGAAAACCCCAAAGCAAAATATTAACCTCCCAGAATATATAACAAGGACTAGGCCCCTGATTGACTCAGAACCAAAAAGTACAAAATCTATGTGACTCAACACAGCTATGAATTATCAGGGTTCAAAGGAGATTAATCCTTCAAATGTTTACAATTTAACCTTAGTCTGGGAAATGAACTCCAAATAGAAAACAACAAAAATCCCACCTTGCTTGTACTTACAGGGGTCAAGTTGAATTCTGTTGTAAACCTTTATATTTGTGCAGCCTTGCTCCTGTACCATGGTGGGAGATAACAGAGGAATGCTGTAGCTAGATACAGAGGTGGGGAAGCTGTGACCTCGAGACCACATGTGCTCCTCTAGGTCCTCAAGTGTGACACTTTGAGTGAATCCAAACTTCACAGAATAAATTTGCATAATAAAAGATTTGTTCTGTAAAACTTGGATTCAAAAGATCACACTTGAGGACCTAGAAGGCCACATATGACCTCAAAGCTCCCCACCTTTGGACTGTTAGAAGTTAAGGATTATTGTGTTAGTTCATTGGGTTTTTCCTTCATTTGAGTTCTTGGTGTGGAGTTGAGAGTTGAATTTGTTTTCTCTTGCACATCATTCCTATTTTGGAGAAGCTTGAGAAATCATGAAGATCAGATAAAATGCCCAGTCCTCTATCTTGTTGGCCACATGACCCAGAAAAATAAAGTCATGAATTTTTGTTGATGATTACATTGGTCTTTTCAGGGTACGTTGCTCTGTGGGTGCATCCTAATCTTTGTTACTTTTTATAGAACATCATATTTCAGTTACTTCTCTGATTTATCATACATGAAGACTAATTCTGGACATTTTTTGTAATCCCGATGCACTTTCTGTGATTAGCTGAAGGCCTATCTTTAGGCTGCCTACAATATTTGTTGTTTAATCTTGAACTTCTGAAATTGAACAGTTAGATTTATTGGTGATAGAAGCTGTGATCTTTATCAATGATCTTGTTTGTGCAGTAGTTTCAGTCATTTTTTACTCTGGCAAAATGGTTTGCCGTTTCCTTCTCTAGCCTATTTTACAGATGAGGAAACTGAGGCAAACAGGGTTAAATGAACTGCTCAGGGTCACACAGCTACTAAGTGTCTGAGGCCAGATTTGAATTCCTGTCTTCTTGACTCCAAGCCTGACACTCTATCCACTGCACAATCTAGCTACCCTATCACTGATCTTAGATTCTTCCAGAAGGCACTTTGCCCTCTAGTTTTAATATGTTTTGGGGCCACTTTTTCCAATGTTACTATATTTTTGGTTATTTTTAAAAAATGTTCTTTCACTTTTCTATTTTTGAGTTCCAAATACATTATTCTCTTTTTTTCAGAGCATCCTTTTGGAGAGATAATTCATCATGTGTCTTAAAATTTGCATTCTAATTTATCTTACTGATTGTTTCTTAAATTTCTTATTTTTCATACTTCCTTTAAAATGTTCTTTTAAAACTTTTCTATAGTTTCTTTCTGTTATTTCATTATTTCTTTAGAATTTATTCCCATAGAATTTATTGTCATACATTCTTTTTCATACTTTTTTTCTGACTTACTTCCCATCACTGCAAGATAATTTTTCATTATGCTGTTTCCTTTTCTAGATTATTTACTCATTTTTTCTTCTTTTCTTATAAATTTCATTACTCACATGCTTTCCTGAAACGAAAACAAAAGCAACTATTAATGGATCCAGTTGATCAGCTATAAGCAATTTATATTTCAAAAACCCAACTATTTTAAACTAAAATGTTTTATTAGTTTCTCAAATTTGCCATTAGTTTGTTTCTTTGCTAAATCTCCTCATTTTATATTTTAAAGTATTCATTAAAATGTAGTAAAATGGTCTAAACCTCCTCCTTGTACTTAGCTTTTCTTTTAGTTCTCAAACTGTAAACTTTAGATATGAGATGACTAATATATTGCTCTAATCAACTCCATTTTAATTTTTATTATTTTATTATGTAATGAAATTAAAACAGCAATTTTATCATGACAATGATTTAATTTGGTGACTTCTTTCCTGTGACAGTAATTCATTAATCAAGAACTGAGTCAAAAAACCTTTTCCCCCTCTGTCTATGGTGCCCCTTCAACATTTGTCATTATCAACTCTTTGTCATCTTCGCTAATCTGATAGATGTGTGATGGGATGTCCGGTTGCTTTAATTAGTATTTCTGTATTAGTCATTTGGAGAATATTTTTTTTTCAAATGACTATTGGCAGCTTGAGTTTCTTCTTTCAAAAACTGCCTGTTCATTTCCTTTGACTGTTTATCATTTGGAGATTTTTCCTCTATTCCTCTAATCTCCTAGTTTTGAAGAAATCCATCCTTCAAATTTAAGATTTTTTCCAACGTTAAGTCTATTTTTTGTTCCATAAAGATATGCCTGTTTATGTATTTGTGCATAAATGTATTTTAGGATTGAGTCTCTAGGGTTTGCTTTGCTTATGCTAATCCAATTCCATTCTCCTGGATTTAGTATCTACTCCTCCCATTAATGGGCTCTCATACCTCCTTCCCCACTTCCTTGAGTTTACTTTTATTGTTATTTTCTCTTTTTCTTACCCTTCCCTTTCCCAGATCAGATGATATGATAACAATTCTTTCCTGTCACTCTGAACTCTAGAATTAAATATAAACTTCATTTTAGGCATCTTCATAACCTGGTCCCAAACTAACTTTTCAACGTTATTCTCTTCCTCTCTCTCTCTATGGATCTCCCAGAGAAGCCTTCATGCTGTTTTTCACACGTTCCTCTCTATCTCCAAACTTCATATATCTGCAATATCTCTCCTGTATGCCTGGAATGCACTCACTCATCACCACTACATCTTGGAATCTCTGACTTCCTTCAATTCAGTTCAAGCACTACCTTCTGTATGAGTCCTAACAGAACCTGAAAAGACCTTAGCCTAAAAGGACCACAGTCTTCCATTGCATCATCCCCTAGGCCATCTCTAGTCATCCTGACAAATATCTGGTCACTAGACCCAGATGACTCTGGAGGAAAAAGTGAGGCTGTTGACCTTGCACAGCTCTCTCTCACTCAAATCAGTCAACTGCAAGTCATGTCATCTCCCTGATGTTGTGGTTCTCTTCAAGAATAAAGGACAAACATACAACATGCCCTGCCTGTGCCATGGGATACTTCCTCCCATCTGGTGGGAAGGAGTACAAGAAGTACAACTCTGACTTGGAGGAATTATTTCTCTGAAGCGAGTATACTCCCTTACCCCTCTAACCTTAGTTGGCATCCTTCCCCTCCCCAGTAGATTGTCTCACATGGCTACTAGATATTCTCTTTTTGCTGGAAGGACCTGACTCTCACTCCTTCTGAAATCCCTACCCCCAGGCTCCCCTCCCAAAGAAGTTCTACACTTATTCTCTCTACCCACTACACCATGTTGTGTGTGTGGGGAGAGATTGAAGGTTTCTTGTACATGTCTAATCTTAAGTCATGACTAGACTATACAAAGCCCTTCTGCAGTACCTTCTTTTCTCCCTAACCTAGAGGAATTCTCTATTATCCCACAAATAATATGCATTTGTTAATGAGAGGATATGCCTTTTTGACACTGAAGCTAACTTCTCTTCCTATTTCCCCTTTTGTTTCTTAGATTCTTTAGCCAGGGCAGCTAGGTGGCACAGTGAATAGAACACCAACCCTGGAGTCAGGAGGACCTGAGTTCAAATGTGATCTCAGACACTTGACACTATCTGCGTGACTTTGGGCAAATCGCTTAACCCCAACTGCCTTGCCTCCCCAAATCTGGGGAAAAAAAAGGATTCTTCAGCCAACTGTAACCTTCCTTGCCTTTGCAAAGCCTCCCAGACAATGTATTAGTCTTATTCTTTTTTTTTTTTTAAGGAAAAGCAAAGAAACAAGAATACTCTTCCCCCTCTAAACTCATGTCCTTATCTACCTTGGATTGGAAAACATTTCATTTCTTAATCTTGTCTCTCTCTGAAAGGATTTATCTTTCTTCTGTTTGGTCAGTTCATATGTCTGACTTGATTAGATTGCATCAGCTTTCTGTCTTCTTACCCTGCTCACTTTTATAAGCAACTCGAAACCCTGCCATTTAATCACTAGATGCACACACACACACACACACTCACACACTCACTCACTCACACAGACATAGACACAAACACACACACTCACAGACACATACACAGACACACAGAGACAGACACACACACTCATTCACTTTGGGCAGAGTTGTGTGAGGTTTATTCCTCACATTTCAGATCTATACACCATAGTTTCTATTTGATGTCTACTTTTACTTTGCGTGAATTTAGAAAAAAAAAGTCTTAATGATCTCTTGTTATTTTGTTGGTTTTGACCTTGATTCCTGAATTTTTATTTTTACCTTTTGATTGTTTGTTTGTTTAGGGTGTTTTAAAGCAAACACCTTTTTTAGGTCTGAGTTTCTTCTTAGGCATATTTTGAATGCCTCTTTTTATTGGACAGCCATCTTTTTTTTCATTAATGGTGAGGCTCAGATTTACAAGTCACCTTGAGTTACATCTCTAGCTCCTTTGCTTTCCAGAATACTTTATTCCATTCCAGAACATTCTGGCATTATTTGAATTTCCTTTCCTTTACATTTGGAAGTCTTCTTTCTGGTTGCTTGTAGAATTTATCGTTTGTCAGTGGAACTGTTGAATTTTACTACTTTGTGTCTCAGAGTATACATCATTGAGTTGTTTTCTTGAATTGATCTGTGGACTCTTTGTTGGCATTTTGTTCTCTGTGTTTACAAGTTCTAACTGGTTTTCTTATGTTATTTCTTTAAAAAAAATTTTGTTAATTTTTTTATTTTTTAAACTGAAGTACAAAATGAGAAAAGAAAATAAAAGAAACATTTGTACGCATAACAAAATAGGAGAGGAATCAATAAGCAATAAAAAATAAATTTCCATTCCAAGAAAACCTATATAATAGACGCTATACATTATTTTCAAAACGACTCAGCTTTTCTTTTCTTCTTTCTAGCTTTTCCTATGTTCTTTGCTGTGCAGAGAATTTTACTTTTTTCTTCCTCCCCTCCACTGCCCTATATTATGTCTTGTATTATGGTGTTAAGGTTTTTTGACTTATGTTCTTGAGAGACATATAATTCCTATCTCTATGTAGCCTGTCTTCTTAACCAATATGTTTTGCTTGCATAGAGATCATACTTTTTTATGTTATTGCTTTTTTGCTACTCTTCTAGATTGTCCTTCACATTCATGAATTTGCATTCACAGTCGTTCTTTATTTTGTTTCTTTGGTGAAACTCACTACCATGGATTCAAGTTTCTCTATTCTTGCAATTATTTCTGCTGTGTGTGCCAAATGTTTATCTCTCTTTTATACCATTCAGGAACACCCTGCTGTGGTTCCATTTTCTCTTCTAAATTCATAACATTTTGTTTTAATTATTTACTCTTTATCTTATCATTTTTACTCATAGATGCTGGAAATTTATTTCATGATCCCATCTGGGCTATTTTTGGCAAAGATACTGTAGTGGTTTGCCCCTTCTTTCTCCAGCTCATATTATAGATGAGGAAAGAGAAGCAAACAGGGCTAAGATAAGTCTCATGCAGTTAGATCCAGCACTCTCTCCATTGGGTCACCTAGCTGGATGTTTCTTAGGAATTTATTTCTCATTGATCTTTTTTCTAAGGAGGATATTGAAGAGATAGACTCTCTTGGGATCTTCATCTCCTCTTTATTCTGAGAAGCCTGTTTTTAGAGAATTTCAAGCTTCTCTAAGAATCTTTAAAAGTGGAAAGGAACAGGAGTTGCAAAAGTATTAACTACTGAGGAGATTAAAATGGATCCTGTATCATTTATTTATTCATCTATTTTCATAATTAATTGATTTTTCCCCCATAACTGCTTATGTCATGGTTCTCTGTCTTTGAACTTAGTTCAAAATCAGCTGGTCTGTAATGAGTTAAGTCCAGAAATTCTACTCTCCTGATAATCACTAATCTTTCCTTGCCCCAAGGAATTGAACTGATCTTGAAGAATGGATGTGAACATGAAGGAGTCAGGCTACTGACATGTGAACATGATATAGTTACATTACCAAGCTATCCTTCAAGGATATCTGGTTTGCTGACCAAAAGTCTGGGCTACTATATTGTACTTGCATTCAAATAATGAGCATTTCTTAGTCTCATGAGAAAAGAAGGGGAGTCATTGCTAGTCTCCAATACCAAACTTCCAGTCAATCTTGTTCCTCCCTGTTTCTCTGCTTTTTAACCAATTATGTTGCCCTCAACCATATGATGTCATCTACCCTATTCTATTCTTTGCTTTGTACTCCCTCAAACCTATAAAAGGGGAACTATCCTTTAGCTTGGGGTCTTTGGCATAAATGGAGGCAAGTCACTGACTCTTTATGACAGGCAACATGCCTCTGTTAATAAATCTCATCTTCCTCTGAGAATAGTCTAAGTTTAAAATTGTTAAAATTTTGTTAAAATTGTTAAAATTTAAATGCAACATTGATATCCTAAAGTACTCTTTGTGAGCACTAAATAAACATAAAGCAATATGAAATCTTAATAAATATAATTATCATTAATAATATAAATATAATATTATAAAATTAAGAAATGTAATTATTCAATTTCTATTTTTAATATTTATGTTTTTATATGGATTGAATTATACAAAGGGAATTAGATATGGCATGTTAACCAATGACTCATATTTTATTTCCTAAAAGTCAAAAGTCAGCTGATAAATGGTGACAAAGTCCAATTTCCATCATTTCCCTATCCTGTATTTCCTGTCATCTACATCTTAAAAATTTGCTCTCCTTAATGAACTATATAAAGTCTTTGGGGAAAAAAATTACTAAAAGTTCAAGAGACTATATATCTATAGGATTCTGTTTCCTAAAGATGTACTAGGGAAGTCAGAAGATGGGAGGCTCTAAGGAATGAAATGCTGATGATTAAAAACAGTAACAATTTTGATGGGGGAGTAAAATGGGGAGAAATTTAAAAATACTTATGTTAATGCACCAAAATGTCACTTACAAACTCTGATTTTAAAAATTATTTTTAATGTTATTTTTATTTTAGAGACTTTTAGATTTTTTGGGTTTTTTTTTCTTTTAGTACTCAAATACCACAACTAGAATAGAGAATAGAGAAAAGAAAAAAAAAAGAATATCATCAACTTAAGTATTGAAACCTAAATATATACATAGCAGTACATAAGAAAGAATTCAAAATATGTAGCAATAAATTTATTTCAAGAAAGCCTGTATGATAATTACTACACATTGTGTTGAGAGCTGTCCATTTTTTCTTTGCTTCCTTTTAAGTTTTTTTTCTCTGTTGTGCAATTTTTACTTTGTTCTTTCCCGCCTCCCACCCCGAAAGGCTACAATTAAGTACAGATATATTTATTTAGAGATATAGATGCATAAAAACATATATACACACATTCATATGTACATATATAAACATATACATTCCCTAACAAATTCTTCTGATCTTTGTTTTTATGTTTGTTCATATCATTTATTTCCTATCACTCCTGACTCCCCTACTTTACTTCCACCCATTACTTTGCCCCCTATTACTTAACAATCCTCCCTTCAGTTCCTCCCATTCTCATAAATCTAAGCATCCTTTGATAGCACCCCATAACCTATTGCCTTACCCTCCCCTCTAGAGATCCCTCCCTTATCCTCTCCCCCCTTCCTATCCCTTTACTATTTCATTTCTTCAGAGTTTATAAGACTTTTATACTCTTCTAAGATATATATGTATCATTATCCCCTTGAACCCATTCCTGATGAAAGTGGGGTTCCACAACTACCAGCCCTCCTCCCCCATGTAATTCCTGTGTTAGTTCTTCCTCTAGTACCTCATTTGCATAAGATAATTACTCTTTTTAACTGTTCCTAGATGGTTTTACATTTAAGAGTTGTATCATATTCAGGTCTATACCAATCTTTCTTACAAACTACCAAATTGCTAATGACAATCGTAAACATATGTTTTACATTTTACCTACATGAAAGGTAAATAGTCTGTCCTTATTGACTACCTTTCAATCAATCTTTGGTATGTACTTTATGTTTCTCTTGGATTTTGTATGTCTAATCTTCTTTTAAGTTTAGGGTATTTTTGTTTTTTTAAACAAAGTCCTGGAAGTCTGACAATTGATCAAATAGCCATTTTTTTTTCATTCAGGATTATGCTTAACTTTGATGGGAATGATATTTTCAGCCAGAGCCCCAGTTCTTTTGCTCTTCAATACATAGTATTCCAAGACATGTGGTCCTTCAGAGTCTCCAGTGCTAGGTCTTGTGTGATTCTAATTGTGGCACCATCATATTTAAATTGTTTTTTTTTCCTGTTGCTTTTAATATTTTATCCTTGAGCTGGGGGATTTGGAATTTGACTATAATATTCCTATAAACTTTTTTCATAGGATCTCATTTAAGTGGTGATTGATGAATTATTTTTTTTCTATTTCTACTTTCCCCCCTTCTTATAATACTTCAGAACAATTTTCTTTAATCATTTCTTGAATTATTGTATCAAGATTCTTTTTTTTTAAATCATGTCTTTCAGTTAGTATGATTATTCTTATGTTTTCTCTTCTTGAGCTATTCTCCAAATTGGTTGTTTTTCTTACAAGATATTTCACTTTCTCTTCTATTTTTTTCATTGTTGATATTTTGTTTAATTATTTCTTGATATCTTATAATTTCCCTGGTTCCACTTTGCCCAATTCTAATTTTCAAATAGTCATTTTCACTCTTAAGATTCTGCATCTTCTTTACTAATTGGTTGGCTTTCTTTTCATAATCCTTTTGTTTTCCTTGGATTTTTCTTATTTTTTAAAAGTTTTTCCTCAATCTCTCTCTTTTGATTTTTAAAGTCTTTTTAAACCTCTTCTATAAATTCTTTTTAGGCAGGTGATCATTTAGTTTTACTCTTTGGGGTAGAAGAGGATTTCTTTGCTTCAGTATCTTCCTCTGAAGATGAACCTTGGTCTTCTCTATTCTCATAATAACCTTCTATGGTTGGATTCTTTCTCCTTTGCCTGTGCACTTTTTTGTAGCAATAACTTAATTTTTGTACTTCTCTGTAGTCCTGGGATCTGAGGGATGGTGCTTCTGGCCTCAGATCTTCAATATTTCCCTCTATCCTCTAATCAAAGTCAAACCTCCAGCCTCCTGTAAGTGCTCACAGCTAGGGCTGTCCTACCCAACTGCTTCTGCACTCACAGGGCATGTGCTGGTTCCTTCTTGCCCACACTGTTCTCTGCAGCACAGGTGGGTCTAGTATTCCTTGTCAACAGAGGTTCCCTTGATCTTCCTTAGCTCAGAAGACCAACTCCCCTCACTTTCTCACAGGTAAAAGTTCCCGTGGCTGGGGTTAAAGCAGCCTCTCAACCCACTTAATTAAGCCCAGGGCTGCTGCTTGTTGTTAAAGTGGACCCTAGGCTGTAGGTGTTTACTCTTCACAGGGATTATAATGGTAATGGAATTTAAAGATCCCCCTGTATTGGCTTGGTTTTAGGGTTGAATGTTAAAACCCACAACTTGTGAATCCCACTTGTGGGATGGACTTGTTGATATGAAGAGAGAGGGCTGACCTAGGAGGAGCCATGAACTGGGAGAGGGGCCCAAGCCCAGAGAGGCTAGAAGGACTTTTGGGAGAGCAGCATCCAGTATTGCGGAGCCTGAGTTGCTGAGAGAAAGACTGCTGAGAGCCCATTGGAGCTGCCCAGGACTTTTGAGGACTGCCAAGAACTGAGGAAGCATGGCTGTAATGCCAGTATTTTGTCTGTTTTGATGTTGTTTTGCCAGATTCACCTATTGGTGAAGGACAGTGCTGCTGTGGTAGAGGTCCTGGGACCTTGCTGTTGGTTCAGAGACCCTGAAGGAGTATTTTCTTGTTGTATGTTTACAGAAATCCTGGAAGAAGGCCTTGTTGATGTTTTCAGGGATTCTGGGACTGTTCTACAGGCAGAGAGTGACTTGATGAGGACACTGGCTATGTGTGTTGTGGCTTTGTTGAGCTTTGTTTCCCTGGGAGCACAGATGGCTGAGAACTTGCCTTGTGTCAAGATGAAGGAAGGGCTTTTCCTTGGGTTTTCAATGCTGTGATTATATCTTAACCTTGTTGTAGCTTAAGGGTAGATGACCTTTTGTGCTCTCCTGCTTCTTTTGAGAAAATGCTTGGCATTAATGGATAGTATTGTAATGCAGTTGTGATCCAGGGGTGGGAAACCTTTGACTTTTTGTGCTCTGTGATTGACCAAATGAATGTACTTTGCTTATGACTGTAAATGAATCTCCATTTGAGAGAAGACTAAATTAATGTACTGTTCAGGAATAGGCTGCTTTGACTAATGTAGTGGCCAGGGGTGGGATACTTGGACCTTGGTACTTTGCAATTGAACTGAGAACTTAATTGCTAAATGAATGAGTTACATTGTATTTTGATTTTCTCTGTTCTGTGAATGTTTTGCCTTAATTTGTCACTGAATAAACAGAGTTTGCTATGCAAGTACTCTGAACCTTGGAAGTTGCCTTTGCTTGGCATTACAAGGATCAAAGCTTCTTCTGGGATTTTCTTTCAGATCTTCTTGAATTGTCCCAAGAGGACCCCTGTAACACCCCTATTCTTATTTATTTCACACACACACACACACACACACACACACACACACACACACACACACACTCACACACACTCTCTCTCTCTCTCTCTCTCTCTCTCTCTCTCTCTCTCTTTCTCTCTCTCCATCCTCAGATGCTGTTTTATCTCTTTTGTGGGGGATAATCTTGAGAGCTTGGAATTTTCTAACAACTCCCCCAACTTCTCAGAATTCTCTCCCAAACTCTTGATTTTTAAAAAGTTCTGTACAAAGATTGGTACTGTCAGCAAATAAAAAGGAATGGCATAATCCTATGCAAAATAGGGAGAGACTAAAGCTCAGAAACATTTGAGACTTGTGATAAATGCTAAGAATTGGTTTTAGAAACTATACTGGGGAAAGGTGGGGTTTAAAAAGAGGAAACAGTATGAATGTTAAGGGATAAATGGGAAGGATAAATAGAAGGCAGGGTTGCTCAATACTTTTTTCTTCTACCAACACAAATAATCTCCAGGCTGGGCAATACAGAGCAAAAGTGGTCATCAGGAAAATAAAAAAGAAGGTAACCAAGCAGATGATAAGACAAGATTTATAATCCCTAAATTAATTCAGATCAATAGACTTGGGGAAAATTATATTCTAGGTTATCAAAATAGCTTATGGATTATTGAATCATCATGGGTGATCTCTTCAAATTATGGTTAATGAAAGATATGGCATCTGGTGGTAGCAAAAATAAAAACCCTGAAAATTAAGAGTATGTTCACCAAAGGGGAATAGCTGAAGAAACTGTGGTGCATGAATGTAATGAGATATTATTACCCTATAAGAAATGAGAGAACAGGGAATTCTTTGGGGGCATAGAATGATTTGCATGAACTGATACTGAATAAAATGAGAATCAGAAAAATAAAAAAAACAACATACATTTGTAACCCAAGTCCCAAGACACATTGATACTCTGCATCTCTCTCTCTCACACTCTCTCTCTCTCTCTCTCTGATCTGATCTATCTGTCTGTCTGTCTATCTATCTATCTATCTATCTATCTATCTATCTATCTATCTATCTATCTATCTATCTCTATTCCGAAGTGAGGATGGTTTCATTGCAAGCCATCACAGTCAGACTACATTTGCATTATTTGGTTAATTTCTTGATAGCATATTTTTGGAAGGAAATTGATAAAATGGAGTGTGTATAGTTGAGATTCCATGTTAGTTTGTGAGAGGATATGAAATTATCCCAATGACATTTGGGTTGATAGGAGCGGGGCATGACTACTATGTTTGTATTCAAAAGTCTGTAGTAGGATCAGTACTAGTTTTGAGTGGACATCAGGTGGGTTCTAGGACTGTTGTTGAGAAGTAGTGATGGAGGTGCCCTCATTGCTAAGGGCAAGATTGTGTTTATGGCCCCACTGAGTCATGGCTAAAACCCCATTTCCCTCCTTTCACTCTTGTTCTCAAACCCTTAACTTTCCAGGTTGCTGTTGATGCTGAAAGTAAGCAAGACTGGTTCTTTAGTGGGGAACTGAGGCAAAATCTACTTGGCAACCTGAGTAATAAAAGATGCAGCATAAGAAGAATGGTTGTCATAGGTTTAATCCGATCTCCAATCACCTATGGGGAATTCCTTCCTGATTTAGCCTGGCAGCTTACTGGGGTGAATACAGAAGAAAAAGAGTAGTTTTAAACATGTTATAAATTCAGGAATTGTGTTCTCTTAATCTCCCATAAGTAGAGTTGGTTTTAATTGCATTTTATGATTCACAAGTGTGTTATTGTATTTTAAACCTCAAGCCTGGCTTACTGGATTGGCCTACCTTGGGCCTGACATAGAATGAAGGTTATCTTGTGGAAGAATTTAACTCTAGAAAGAAGAAATAGGAGCAAGGAGTCAAAGATATAGACACACATTTGTTACAGTTGTGGGTTGGTTTCCTAAGACAGTGAGTTTCCCGTTACTGGGAACTTTCAAGCAGATTCTGGATGAATGTTTGTTAGGGGTGGATTGATAGGGATGACCTCCAAGATCCTTTCTAACTCTAAGATTCTAAGGCAACACTTGCTGTCCCTACTTTACAGGGTCATTGTAGGGACAGCAGAATTACAACCTTAAAGAGACCTAATATTACACAGTTCTATCCTCTCTGAACTATAATGCACCCCTTGAATAACCTCAAGTCAGATCATAGTTATTAAGAATGTCATTTGCTCTTCCACCTTCCAGATACCATGACTTTCTCAATGTTTTTCCTATCTCCCAATTTCCCCATTCTTATTCTTCACACAGTAGAATCTTAACAAAGATTTGGTGAAATGATAATTAAAGGAAAATCATATATTATTGTGTCTATGCAATCTGGACGCCCACATGTCCCTGCTCTCAAGAAGTTCACAGCCCAGTGGGGTATGAGATAACATGTAAAAACCTATGTACAGATAAAATACATACAGGATAACTGGGGGCAGTGTCAAAGAAAAGGCAACAAGATTGAAGAAGATTGGGAAAGTCTTCTTAACTGAGACTTCAAGGAAACCCAGGAAGCTAGGAGGGAGAGATAAGGAGGGAGAGCATTGCAGGAGCTTCCTTCCCAAGTGAGATCTCAAATGGATCACAATTTACCAAATGGAGTCTAATCAGAGAAATGTAGGGGTAATTATCACCCTTTTATTCGGCATGATATGTTTCTCTTAACAGAATTTAAAATCACATTACTTTCTTTGACTTCCATATAGCATACTGCTGACTTACACTAATTCAACATTTTATTATTACCTCCAATATCTATGAAATGAATGCATGAATGAATCTTTTTTAGAATAACTGTTATTTAAATAGTGGTATTGATTTAAAGAGCAAATATGCAAATACCCATAATTAGTGTCTTAAATGTGCATGATTAGAGGAAATATTGTGACAGTCTAATGGTAGGTTGTATGAATGTGGTCTAGGAATAGACAGAAAATATTGGTAGATGTATAAAAATGTGAAAATGAAGAGATCTTTATTGCCTGTAATTGGCATATAACAAATCTGATACATTAGTTTAGGCAAATCACTTAATCCCCTTTCTGATTATTTCTTCTGCTCTTAAAATCAAGTAGCACAAAGAATTCATACCATACCACAAGCACAGTTGTGAACTTTTACAACACAGATTAAAATCACATAAACAAGAGGACGTAGAATGAAGGCTATCTGATCTTAAATATTAAATATAAAATATATTCAACATAAATATTAAATATCAAAAAATTTAAATAAAAATTAATTAAATAAATATTAAATATTCCCGTATTAAATATGACAGCCAATTACCTCGTTGGAATTGGAAATATTCTCTTCATTGGGATCTGGTTCCATGGGTTTCTCTTTCTTTGGTTTCTCAGAGAAAAGATTTTGAGCAGAGGTGGGGTTATTTCTCTTTTTATCCTGGAGATGAGAGCAAACAGAACAATTAGAGAATGCCCTTTTGCTTCAACATATACAGACATTATTTCTTCCATTGGAATCATCAGTATTGTATCTTTCTGGCTTCACTCTTGCCCCCATGAAATCCTAATACTTTTCCTTAATGTCATGATATGGATTAAGATGTGTGGAAGTTTATCCTCAAAGGTCCTTCATTTTGCAGATGAAAAGACTGAAGCCCAGGGAGGTGCAGAAATTTAAAAATGGTTGGTAGGGGGTGGCTAGGTGGTGCAGTGAATAGAGCATCAGCCTTGGAGTCAGGAGGACCTGAGTTCAAATCCAGCATCAGACACTTACCACTTACTAGCAATATGACTTTGGGCAAGTCACTTAACCCCAATTGCCCTCCAAAAAGCAAGCAAAAAATGGCTGGTGCATAAAATATATGGAAATGCACAGAACTGTTGTAGTATGTAGGTGCTACGTACTAACCTGATAGATTAGGCAAATCACTTATTCCTCAACTTATTCAAAGTCTTGCGAGTAATAAATGAGAGGCAGGATTTTAATCCTAGTACCCTCACTCCATGCTCCTTCCAACGCACTACAGTGTCTCCCACAGAGCATTCAGAAAAATATATAGGCTGTCATTGCAACACTCAAAAAATAAAAAGCAGTCTTGGCAAGGGGTCACTCTGCCTGGCTTTTGTTAGCTGGATCTGGTGACGAAAACTAAAGACTGATCAGTGTGGCCTTCTGTGGTAAAGGTTTTCTAGCCTTTCTCCCTCCCCACATTACCAGAATGGAAGCAGGTGGCATGAGAGAAACGATGCCCAGCACCCGGTATCAGGGAGCAAAGTTCAATAGACAACGTTCATCTTGCAGCTGCCGGAAGAACATCAGACATCAGTATAAATAGTCCCTGCAAAGATTAGAGACAGCCAGGTATTGCAAAAGGCTGCCAGGTGGTACAACGGATAGAGGGCTGGGCTGGGCCTGGAGGCAGGAAGACCTAAGCTCAACTCTGACTTCTGATACTTACTAACTGTGTGACCCTGGGCAAGACAACTTTTCTCCACAACAATTTCCTCAACTACAATATCCACTACCTCGCAGGAATATAGTGAGGACAAATGAGATGGTATTTGCAAATGTACTTGTGCACAGCATATAATGGGTGTTTAATAAATGCTTATTCCTTTATTAAACACTCAGAAATTGCCACAAATGTGCCCAGCAGAGCCACTGTCCCCTAGCAGGTAGCAGGTCTGGTCAGATCAGAAGACGTTGGCACCCAGGCAGTGCTGGAGGCATATGCTCTGGCTGCAGGCATTCCCATGTGTGGCTCTCATATGTGATCTCTAAGCTTATACACTCTCCCCACTGATCATGTGTGTATTTGTATGAGAATGTGACCCATGTTTATGGGGGGAAAATGTTCTTTTTTCTGCTTTTCTTACTTTGCTACCTCGTTCAAGTCTTTTTTTTTCTGTTCAGTTATGTACACCAATTCATGGGTCCATTTGGGGTTTTCTTGGCAAGGATGCTGGAGCAGTTTGCCATTTCCTTCTCCAGCCCATTTTACAGATGGGGAAATGGAGGCAGACAGGATTAAGTACTTCCCCACAGTCACACAGCTAGTGTCTGAGGCCCAGCTTGAACTCAGGAAGATGAGTCTTCTTAACTTCAGGCCCAGCCCTCTATGCACCATGGAGCCACCTGGCTGACCCTCGAGGCCTTTGCTTCAAAACAACAGTTTCTGTTGAGTAGGAAAAAAGTAAATGGATAATGGGAGCAGAATTTATGAACTGGGATTTTGAGGATACCTGGACCCACCAAATACCTCAAACCTAAGTCAGGTATCCTGGAGGTGCCATTTGGAGAATGTTCTGTGCCTTAGATACACTTGGTAACAATTAGCACAGAGTGGTATTATGACATCAGTATTGAAATTATCCTAGTTTCAGGAGAAAATATGAATATTCGATGAAATAAAGGACTTGCCATCTTGGGGAGGAGGGAAAGATGGGGAGAACATTTGGAACTCAAAATGTTGTGGAAATGAATGCTGAAAACTGAAAATAAATAAATACATTCTGAGGGAAAAAAAGAAATTATCATAGTCTCTCCACAGTTTAATTTGGAGGTCATCTATCTTCTAAATCAAACATTTTCCTCTCCTGCCAGTTAGGCTAATTTAAAAATATGTTTGCTTTTGGTCATTTCCTAGACAAAACTGTGAGCTATGAATTATGGTAGACCTACCAGTAATTACCCTCTCTATAGATTGCTTTTGACCCCCTCCCTATCTTTTGTGGACCCCACCCCCAACCTCCGCCCCTGTGTCCTTCACCTGCTCTTTTCTTACCAAATCCTACACTTGAGAGGAGGACCAAGGTAAGGGCAAGGAAGGTGGGGTTCAGGGAGGAGGGGAAGAGATGGAATAAACATTTATTAAATACCTCCTATATAACAGTCCTTGTGCTAACCACTACACAACTATTATATCGTTTGAACCTCACAAAAGCCCTGGGACGTGAGTGTTATTATTACCTCCATTTTACAGCAGAGGAAACCAAGGCAGAGACTTGCCCAAGGTCACACAGCTAGGAAGTATCTGAACCTGAATTTGAACTCAGGTCTTCCCAACTCCAGGCTCAGCAATCTATCTACTGCACCATGCAACTGCCTGTTGAGAAAAGATCTGAAATATATTTATACAAAACCAGTCAACAGTTAACAACAGCTCCAAATTTACTTTTTTTTTCAGGAGTCTTCATTACTAACTACGTATTATGAGAACTGAAAGGGAGCTTGGCGTCATATAGACTAATGCCCAACATGGTACGGTTAGTAATCAGAAGAACAGACTTGGATCCTGGTCATATGATTCTTCATCCAGTGGCTTCTTCAGTACAATATGCTGTTCCCCAAGCCTAAGTTTTAGGTATCAGAAAGGAGAACAGGTAGATGATTTGTGCCTTTGCAAGGCCACTGGAAACAGCTTTGCCCAAAAGTGAAGCCAGTCCTCAGTTTCACCCCCAGTTTTTGCTCCTATCAATTCCTGTCCCAACTTACCTTTTCCTCATGACGATTACAAAACAGATGATGAAGATCAATGAGCAAATTGGAAAAAATATTATCTGGGACTGACGTAACCTCAATGATGAATGATTGGAAATTGCCAGAAAACACAAGTCATAAATGCTGTGTATTAATCACCCTAATTCCCAATACATGAAGCCTATTTTGTTTCTTATTTCCACTTTATGTTCTGCTTTAGTCAATCATAGGGAAAACTTATTAGTAGCTTTTCCCTGGATCCAGTTTTGGTTTGCCTTGAAAGTATGACTATAACATTGTCTGTATAGCAATGACTATTACAGAGAGGTGACTGTGGCAGAGGTAGGACTCAAATGCAGATCTTCCTTATTCAAAAGCAACACTCACTCAATTGCATCATTCTGTAATGAATATTTGTTAATGAGACTAGACTGTGAGAGACTGGAAGAGTTCTACTTGAAGGATGGCTAAATATAGTTTGGGGG
>CM053596.1:247090788-247108023 GCA_028646575.1 Pseudocheirus occidentalis | reverse complement strand
GATTAGCCTTCACCCCAGATGCCAGAACTAGGAGCAATGGGGGCAGATGGAAAGACAGATTTAGGCTTGGTATAAGGAAAGATTATTTAATTAGAGGCTATCCCAAACTAGAATAGTCCTGCTTTGGAAGGTCACCTACTGCAGGTTAACAGACATCTTTCAATAGACGGTGGGTGTCCACTTTTCCTGAAATTGAGATTCCTGATCTGACCAGGGGCTTGGAGATAGGGGAGAAGTCTTCCAAGGTCCCTTCCCACTCTGGGACTTGGTAACATCGTAACCTGTCCAGAAAGATACAGTCCTAGACATCCTTTGGGGAAATTCACCCCAGTGACGTTCTTGTCCATCCAAAGCTCTCCCCTCCTTATTCCCTCCACCCACCCCAAATTCAGGCTCGCTAAACACCTAGCTTTGGACCACATGAAGATTTTAGTCCAGGTAAACCAGAAGTTTTCTGTGGAATTCTACTGGGAGGCAGAAGGAAGATGGTTCCTGCCTCAAGGACACCTGAATGCTCCTTAGGCCTGCGTATCTTTTGACTTATGAAATAGCTCCGAGGCTCCTTTCAGGGAGAGGTTCAGGATGAGGAGGACAGAAAAGAGGGTGCTAGACCCCATGCTTAGGCTGGAAGGCAAGAGTTGAGAGCCTGGGAGGGGCTAGCTCTTGTCACCTGTACTATGGGGGTGAGAGCTATAGGCTGGTAGTGCCCTAGTTTGCCTGGCCTTGGCCTCCTAACCTCTGCCACATTCTCCAAAGAACCCTCCTCTAATAAATGCCAGAAGTCAGTACCGTCTGAGCAGTAGGGGCCTGGGTGGGGGGCTAACAGTGTTAGTAATCATGTGTGCACCCTTCCTAGCCCCAGGTCAATTCAGTGTGGTCTGATGCAGACAATCACGTCAAAAGAGCCAGGGGAAAGGAGATCTGGTCATCAGGGAGTCCAGATCACCTAATCAGGCCAGGGCTGGTCAAACTCTTAAGAATGAGAGATTGTCCCTGAGCAATTTTAAAATGCCTTCCAGTCCACTGTTCTTTGTTCTGAAGTCTATTTCAGATCCAATGCCACACAATGCCCAGGCCCCTCTGTTCACTGGGGGTCGGCTAACCATAGTCCCCAGGGGGAACTAGCTCACTCATCAAAGACACCCTTACAAAATCAAATCTTTGATGCACTTGAGGCATTACCATGGAAGCATCATCCATCATCCTCAGCCCTTCCTATCCACCATCTTCTCTTTCCCCCACCCCTCTTACTCTTTTTCTTCCTCCTCGTCCTCCTCTTCCTCCTCCTCCTTCTCCTCCTCTTCTTCTTTCTCCTCTTCCTCCTCCTCCTTTTCTTCTTCCATTTTTTGAGTATTTATTGTGTCCAGGTGATAAATCAGTTGTGACCAGGCTGAGAAGAATTGCAATAGCCCCAGTAGAAAGTAGGATATGAGGTCAATTGAGGAAGAGTATGCCATACAAATGTTTTTATTTCCTTTTGTTAATCTTTTGTTATTTGGGGTTTAAGGTCATTTCTTTTAGTGAGGTGGTAATTGACCTGACCAAAACTTGTCCCATGGAATGTTAAAAAATGTACTTACGGCCTCAAACATTCCTCAGAGAAGAAGCCAAAAGGGAGTTAGAACTTCCCAAAGTAACCTAATTTCCTTTATTTGTGGAAGAGTCCTCCTAGCCCATGGTAAGCACTACACAAAGTAAATACAAGTAGTCTATATTGGTCCTGAGTGTAATCAGCAGAGAACAAGCCTGCACAACATACCATCTATGGGCGATAGCATTATATATATTTTTACTGTGTTTCTAAATTATTTTTTCTTATATTGTGAAATTTGGGAAACCATTGTATTAGAAATGCTGTCAGAAAACTAATTTCTCTTCCAATTTGGTTACTGTTAGGTTATGAATGGAGCTGTTAAAAGAATGTTTGAATACTGATAATAGTTTAATGGTATATATTTGCTTTAAAGTAGATAATATAGTAAAGGGTAAGTTTCATCTGAAATTGACCATCACCTATGAGAATTATGAAATAGTATCTGTTAATAAATAACATGTATTGAAGTTACGTTTTTGAACCAACAACAGATGAGATTCCAAGATTTCATTCGTCTTAGGGGTTATAGGCAAAGTGCATCTGTTAGTCTAGAGATTTACAATAGCCAGAACTTTTCTGGGGATTTTGAGTCAACTAGCATGCATTCACTCTATGTAAATTATTTTTAATTTACAAATTCTTTATAAATGAATTATTCTTAATTATAAATTAATTTATAATTTGTAAATGATAAATAAAATATCTTTGTGTGCTGATTGTTAACCGTTTTTGCAACATAAGAAAAATAATAATAGCCTAGCCATGAGCTGCGATAAGTGAAATATTGCTATTTGAGGCAAAATCTCTTAGGACTATAGTTTGACATTGTTCTAAATTTTTATTTTAGGTATGATTGTCTGAATTGTCATGAAACCAATTGTTGTTGTTATTGTCTGTCCTTCATTCTCAAAGAGGACCATGTCATCATGAAGGTAATGCCATGACATACAAGTGAATTAGATTTCAGTGAGACATTGCTGTGCAAAGTCGCCAGCCTCACTTTCTCCTCCAGAATCATATGGACCCAGTGGTGAGATACAGAATTTTTTGAAGGACCACACCTTAAACCCAAATCATAAAGACAATACTCTACCATTCAAGACCAGAGCCATATGCTGCCAAAAGGGAGTTTGGTCTGTGAACTGCTACAGGTGAATGTCTGTCCCTGGGAGACATTCCCATTGTTCTTTTTCCTTTCTGAACAAGAAATTTTCCCACTGCGTTAATTCTGAGCCTAGCTATGATATTTTGTGAATACTGTCGAACTTTGCTGTAATGATTGAATGTTACCCATGACTTTGGCCTGGAATCAAATAGAGGTAAGGGAGTTTCCCCCTGTATCAGCAAGCACCCTAGCATACCTAGGGTGGCTGCTAGCACAGGTTCTTAGATCTGCCTTTCTAAAGGAAAGCAACTCAAAATGGGTTAACAATGTTACTTTAATCAAACATATATCATTTACCTAGTTCAGGGGAAAAAGTCAGCACCCTGAACTTCAGAGAATACAAACGGAAGTTACAAGCAGACAAAGAAACAGATCAACAAACAGGGCTTCCAGCCATCTGACAATTACAACCATACCTGTTCATTTACCAGAGAGGGAAGCACCAACATCTGGATTTTCAAAGCCAGGGGCTCAAAGGCTTCCCAGAGTTTCGTCTGGCCAAATCACACAACTCTTCCCAAAGTGAGCCCCAAAGCAAAACCTCACATCAGCATATATATAGCCTTCTCCTGGATCAGAGAATGTCACAGCTGTCTTGACCTACTGCCAATCACAAAGTAATAAGGAGTGGGCATTCCTGAAGAACAAGCCTCCTGCCGCAGGCTCCATGTGACCACATTCACCCTAATACGGGGCAGAACATACTTCCAAATCAGGAAAGGTTCTTAGAGTCACTTAAGCCTATCAAAGGGCCTAGGGGCAGGAAAGGTCTTCAGATTCCCATAACACCCCCCACCCCAGGTTCTAGTTTGTATCAGATCAATTTGTAACCTTGAAAGAACAGTCTTAATTTTGGTATAACCATATCCCTCCTTTTCCTTTCATAGCAAATTTTATAATCAGGGCAGGAGAAATTCTTGTTATTGTAATAATAAATCTATTAATTAATAATCTACAATTCTTAGATTATATTTATAATATTAGATTATATTGTAACATAATATTTATATTATATAATTATATATAATCATTGTAATAAATATTATTATATTTATAATATTAGATTGATTATTATTCCTGAGGGAATGGCCCCAGAAAGCCCAAGATTAAGCTACCCTGAGTTCTAGGACTATTGAGTTTAAGGTCTTGTTCTTTCAAATATGGTTTAGCAGAGAGTGTTCTGCCCCACCTAATTAAAATCCTGCCTCCAGGCTTATATGACTGCCAGTAAGGTTCTTCCCCTGTAAGCCAAGTCCTTATCCTCATTGCCTACTATCAGCTACAGCATAGGACTGTTGAGAGGACTGGACCCTGCATTCCTCAAGACATTAGGCAAAGAGGAATGAATTTAGGACAGAAAGCTGGAGGACCTGCTTCCTGGGGACCCCTTCAGGGCCAATTCTTTACATGGACCATTAGATGGTACAAGGAAGTCTGTCCAGAGATAGGGAAAGTGAAGGTGAGATCCTGGTGTGGGTGGGGAATAGTGCAGAGGGAGGTGTGACTGTTTCAGGATAAATGTGTTGGAGATATAATTATATATAATGTAATATTATAATATAGTGTAATTATTAGAATAATAAGAAATCTATTAATTAACTAATTAATAGATAAATACTAACATATCAGAGTTACTATAATGAGATGCAAGTATGAAAAACCTTAATATTTTTAATCTACATTTGTAATCACCCCCATATCTTATGTAACTAGGTAAATGAATTCTTAAGCTTGCCACCCCCCTTGCTAATAGTTAAATATTTACATATACGATTAAGTCCTGAAAGTGCCTCATCCCTTCAAGATGATATGAGGAATATATATCCTCAAATCTCTTGACAGAGATGTAAAAGGTTGTTTTTCTTTTAAATTCCTTTGAAAGGGCAGTCAATATTAATTCTAATCCTATCTTCTTAGCATTAATCCCATCTCCTCATAATAAGTACATGGCATGAGCTGCCAACCATGCTCACTAACCCAGCTCCTTATTTGAGGTGGGGGGGCAGCACTAATCCCATCTTCTCATTATTATATGATCCAACCAAAATACCTTCACCCTTATATAGAAGACTTTTACTCTTTTTTATAAAAGCAGGTCACTTCTCCAGCATTTTGTGACTTGGTGTTTTAATAAATACCTTTTAACTTTCAAAAAAAGTCAATGTCATCAATGAGTGCCAGAAGATGGAAGGAGTGAGAACAATGATGTGTAAGAAGAAAGGAAATTGGGGCGGCTAGGTGGCGCAGTGAATAGAGCACCGGTCCTGGAGTCAGGAGTACCTGAGTTCAAATCCGGCCTCAGACACTTAACACAAAAAAACTAGCCGTGTGACCTTGGGCAAGTCACTTAACCCCAACTGCCCTCCCAAAAGCAAAAAAAAAAAAAAAAAGAAATGTATTCATTATGGAGCAGGTATTCTAGAGTGCACAGTGGATGGTATAGGGAGATATGGAAGAAGAAATTGGGGAGAATAGGGATGAGGGGAATGAAAGTAAGGGAATAGGCATTTGGAGAGGAGGGAGGGGTAGGAGGATGTACATTGGTAAGTGGGGTTTCAGAATCACTGAAATAGAAAGTGTATGAGAAGGTGAGAGTATGCTAACCATTTAGGATGAGTCCAGGCACAGTATCAATGGTTAGAGAAATGTCTATTGAGGAAAAGTAGATAATTAGACTCCCCAAGATCTTCCCTTGAGTACAAGACAGCTGCAGTTCCTGGGATCTAGAATAAAAACTAGGAGCTTGATGATGGGGTCTTGTCTCAGGGCAGCTAGCAAAGTACCTAGTGACTAAAACAGAAAGACAGGAGATTGGTGGCCATTTCTGGCCACCTGGACTTAGAGAAATCTTTGAATGTCAAATCAGAAGGCAAGAGGCAAGTTGTAAGGCCTTAGAAGTGAGAGCTGGAAGAGAATTTGGAAGCTTAGTCCAATTCCTTTATTTTGTAGATAAGAAAACTGAGGCTCAAGGTGGGAAATTGACTTCTTAAAAGTTTTTTCTATGCTTTTTGCAGGAGGAAGGTAGGGAAATTGGGATTAAGTGACTCGCCCAAAGTCACATGGCTAGTTTTTGTGTTAACTGTCTGAGGCCGGATTTGAACTCAGGTCTTCCTGGTTCCAAGGCTGGCCCTCTACTCACTGTGCTACCTAGACACCCCTTAAACGTTTTATTGATATTTTGAAGGTTTTTAAATTTATGTCCCTTGCCAATAATATCATTATGACCACCACTATGGCTACCAAAAATACCCTCCCTTGTGAGAAATAAAGTTAAACAAAACCAGTCTACACACTGACCACTTCGAACAAAGTGTGTTTGGTTACAGGAGGGTTAGAGGAGGCAGGGATGCTTCATGATCTATATTCTGTAATAGAAATTGTTTATTGTTTTGATCTGAATTTCAATGTTGTTTTCCTTTACATTATTGTGCCAATTGTGTGTTTTCTTTTGGCTCTGGCATTTAATTTTCTTTAATTCAAATCAACCTTCCCAAGTTTCTTTGATTTCCTCATATTCCTCATTTCTTTTTTTTTTTTTTTTTTTTTGGAGGGCAGTTGGGGTTAAGCGACTTGCCCAAGGTCACACGGCTAGTTTTTCCGCTTTAAGTGTCTGAGGCCGGATTTGAACTCAGGTACTCCTGACTCCAGGGCCGGTGCTCTATTCACTGCGCCACCTAGCCGCCCCCTATATTCCTCATTTCTTATGAAACAATAGCATTCTATCACATTTATATACCACAGGGATTTCACTACCCCTTTTAGAAACAAACAAACATAAACAGAGAAAAGATAAACAAGAAACTTGAGGACCTGAATAGAACTTTTAAAAATTACATATGATAGGCCATGGAAAATTACTAAATGGAAACATAATCGAACTTACATATCTCTCAGCCATGCGTAGCACTTTTATAAAATTGGTCATTTGGGAGGATATTCATATATGACAATTTGTTGAATTATTCCCCCAGTTGGCTAATATTTACTTTGTTTCCAGTTTTTTTTTAATCTCATTGGTGTATGTGCTCAGTACTTGTATTATTGGAAAAGGCAATGAAAATGTTCAGTCATAATACAGCCAGCTAGGCTATGAATTCATTAGAACACTGGGCCTGGTGACAGGAAGACCTGAGTTCAAATCCAGCCTTAGACACTTACTAGCTGTGTGACAAAGTCATTTAACCTCTCTCTCAGTTTATTCAACTGAGGTAATTATAACTGAGGTAATTAAACTTAATGACCTCTGATGCTCTTTTTATCTCGGACTAACAATTCTAGTATTCCAATGTTCTTTCCACTGTACTGTCATCTCACTGACATAGAGGAGAATATAAGAAATAAAAAAGTATTTTGAATAGAGTACATATCAGGGCTAGAAAGGACCTTAAAATAATAGCTAATAGCTAGCTTCTTATATAGCACTTTAAGGATGACAAAATGCTTTATAAATATTATCTCATAACATGGAAATGTTTTAAATGATTGCACATATATAACCTATATCAAATTGCTTACAAATTAGGCCACCATGACACTTCTCTGCCATCTCTACACACCTCTCCCCCACCTCTCCTTTGCATGTTGTATTCCCCACTAGAAAACAAGCTCCTTTGGGGTAGGCACTGTCTTGTTTCTTTCCATGTGCATTCTTAGAACAGTGGCACACAGTAAGGGCTTAACAAATGCCTTATCTAGCTAGCTGGCCATGATGCCCAGTGCTGGGCCTGGAGCCAGGTGGGGAAGGACCTGAGTGACTTGTCTGTTCTCAGGCAAACAGGGGTTGCCTTCTGCCTCTAGCTCTCACCTCCAGAACAAGATGCCTGTAGCAAGGACATGTTGAACATTCCCTGTCCTATAGGACTTTCATAAACAGCCTCAACAACTAGTCCTTTCCTGGTTCCTGGCTCTCCACTTCCAGCCCCATCATGGAACCCAGCAGCCTCTTCCCTAGCCTCTTCCCCCTCAGCCTTGCCTTGGAGGGAGCTACCAGGTTCCACAGGTGCCACCCCTGGGAAGGACTGGGAGTAGCTCTTTCTCTGGGGTTTCTGGTTCCCCCCTGTGAAGGGGTGAACACTAGAAGGATGGGCAAACCCAAGAATGTGGCTCACATTTCCCCCTTCCTATCCAAGTCCCTCAGTTTGTGGGGTTAAAGAGAGGGAGAGGGATTATCAGGAGAAGGAAGACTGGGAGAGTTATGTGGGGACCTTATCTGGGCCTGTGTCATAAACTTAGAATAATAATGTCAAGTTTTAAAGTGTTAGAGGAAAAAGAGACCTCAAAATGTTTCATGTTAGTGCTCAAAGGGACCCCAATCCTCTCATCTTACAGATGAGGAAACTGAGGCTGAGGGAAATTAATTGAAAAAAAATCCCCGTCTCTTGGCTATCATTTCTCTTTCTATTCCAGAAGGAAGTCCTTTCATGGTCTGCTTACCCCTGCCTCTAGTCTTCTTCATTCACTCCTCCACTTGCCCTCTGCCCCCCCAACATCAAACTTCTATCCCTTTCCTGTTGAAGCTGCTCAGCACCAGCTCAAGGATTTGACAAATTCATTCCCACCCAAGTCACAACAGTTGTAATTGTGCATCTGTCGCCCCCCTCCTCAACTTGTCCAAGGGCTGGCTTCACTTTGGATTCTGGCTTCCAAACCTTGGGTTTTAACCCAAAGAATGTAGTTGAAGGTTGGAAACACATTTCAGGGCCCTGGGATAAGTGGAAGCAGAGATCTGAGGTGGTAGAGGGACCCTACTCTAAGCTAAGGGGAGTAGATAAAGGTAGTTAGTTCCCTGAGGCTGGAGGGTATGGAGAGGGGATGGTGGTTGATGGCCAAATTTCCTCAGATCTTCAGAAACCAGGCATATGTCCAGAAGATAATTTAAATGTTCCAATCAAGGATCCCTAGGACTGCACAATCGGTGCCCAGGAAATATGAAATGTCATTTCAGCTGTGGCTACAAGTGCCTGAACCCAGGTTCTAGCAAGGCTATAAATCCTGGGGGAAGAGAGTTAGCAGACACCCCCCACGTACAAGCCCAACCTCACCATCCCATATCTCCTACATATTTATCCTGAACCAGTCACACCTCCCTCTGCACTATTCCCCACTCACACCAGGATCTCACCTTCACTTTCCCTATTTCTGAGCAGACTTCCTTCTACCATCTAATGGTCCATGTAAAGAGTTGGCCCTGAAGGGGTCCCCAGGAAGCAGGTCCTCCAGCTTTCTGTCCTAAATTCATTCCTCTTTGCCTAATGTTTTGAGGATTGCAGGGTCCAGTCCTCTCAACAGCCCTATGATGTAGCTGATAGTACGGTATGAGGGTAAGGGCTTGGCTTAGAGGGGAAGAGCCTTACTGACAGTCATGTAAGCCTGGAGGCACGATTTTAATTAGGTGGAGCAGAACACTCTCTGCTAAATCATATTTGAAAGAACAAGACCTTAAACTCAATAGTCCTAGGACTTAGGGTAGCTCAGTCTTAGCCCTTCTGGGGCCATTCCCTCAGGCCCAGCACAGAGATCCCTGGCCCTTCTTCCCACCCATGGGAGTCTAGGCCCTAAAAACAGAGCTTGTTTTCAGTAACAGAAGGGAAGGAGTTAACAAACACCTCTCCCTCCTTGTCTCCAAACAGCTCCTCAACCATCAGAAAACAAAGGTGAAAAGATTTTCCATGTTGTAGGAGAACTATAATATTATTTCAATCAACTCTTTCCCGTTTTAAGGGCCCTCCCAACTGTAGCAGTCACAAGCCACACTGGGCTGTTCCTTGAACCCATTTTCTGTTTGGGTGACACTTATGAAATTCAGCAGATGGAGTCAAGTGATTTACCCCCTCACCTGAAACTCAGGAGCCATGAAAAATGAGGGAATGGTGAGGAAAAGTTAAATGCTACCTCCTGGACCCTGCCTTCTGCCCTTTATCCCTGAGCTCTCAACCTCCTCTTTCCCCATTCCTGGCTCCTTTTCTTTCTGCCCTTCAACCTTTCTCCTGTCCCTTTTCTCACTCATCCTTGGGATCTCTCCCTCCTTGATTCCTGGGCTCTCTCTCTCTGTCTCTGTCTCTCTGTCTCTCTCTCCTCTTCTGCCCTTAGGATATCCCATCCCATCCCACTTGGAGGGTCTTTTTCCCGTTCTGTCCTTCCCCAACCCTAAGTTTCTTCCCAAGGGTTTCTCCTCACAGTCACCAGGGTAACCCTAACCCTTTCTGATCCTGATTCATCTTTCCCTGTTCCCACTCTCTTCAGATCTGTACCTGCTACCTTTGGACCTGGGGTCCTCCCTGACCTTCACTCCTTGATGGTACTTGGCCGACAACTACGCTTGCTAGCCCTTTTTCTATAGTGGCTGCAAAAGCAACATTGGTAACTTTACCTCCAAGGAGGACCGCAAGGTCTGTGGGATTATGAGCCCAGAGGACCCTGCCAAAGAGACATGACCCAAGCCCAGAGCTTAAAGTCTGGAGCTTGGTCGAGTGGCGGATCATCCTCACCCAAGGCATCTTCCTCCACCTTCAATGTCCTGTCCTCGTCCTAGCTGAAATACTGGCCAGCTGTGCGACTCTAGACAAACCATCTCAGAGCTTTGTTTCCTCTTCTGAGAAAAGGGGATGGGGGAGGAGGCTAACAATCATCCTGCTTATTTCACAGAACACACATCCTTAAAATGCAATAGAACACAAAATATCATTCTTCGCTCCTCTCTGCACCAATCCACCACGCTCTTCCCTTTAAAAAAAAAGTGCTCACATCTTTCCTTCATCTGCCTATCCTACCACAGAGTTGACCAAAAACACCTCATTTGAACCTTGTGACACCCTGTGAATAAACACCATTGTCCCCTTTTATAAGGGGCACTCATAAGGGAATGATATGGCCAGGACTATGACTAGCTTCAGTGAAAGAGCAAACAGGGGCTTTAGTGACATCCTTTGCTTTTACGGCAAAGAGGGCAAGTGACTCACTTATCATTAACCTCTAAGTCTCCTCCAAAGGTACAAATCATGAAGAGGTCAACCCAAGTACACTTTGCTATTTGCTTTTAATTTTTCTTCAACTACCATGATTTCTTATTCAATTAACCCTGTTAAATTAACCATTCATTTCTATGCAACAAATAAAAATGACCTCTTCTAGAAAGGCTGTATTCAAAGAGTTTTGAATAAACCAATTTACACTAAAGTGTTACTGTTTCCCAAATGTATGGGAAATGCTATGGGCTTTTGTCATTAAAGTTAGGACTAAATTCAGTTGTCCCTTCTCTGGATATTTGTGATCTTAAAGAGGAGCTGTCACCCTGCCCCCTTCACCGTTGCCCTGTCCAGTGGCTCAGGCAGAAGGATTGGCACAGGTTGATGAAATTGATCAGATTGAGACATACTTCAGGGGCAGACAGTGAGTATGGTGCCACAGAAGCAAAGTGTTCAGCTGCGTGGGAGGGGGGGCGTGGAGAGGAGGTAGTTTCCGAAGTCATCTGGGAGTGAAGTCCTTTGTTCTGCAGAACCCAAAACTCACCTTCCAGACTCTACCTTGGACCTCAGTTCTCCAGATCCCCTGCAGGCAGGCATGGCGCTCCTTTATGTGCTCTTCTGGATTCCTCATATACTGACTGTTGACATCTGGGGAAACCAAGCAAGGAGGTAGGGAGTGGAGCCAATTAACCAGTCATAAAATCATATCATTGTAAGGGACCTCAGATCAGAAAAGTTAGACAGCTAGAAAGCACCATGGAGTAATAGAATGTTAGAGGTTTAAGTGATATCAGGACCTAGAACCCAGAACCTAGAATGATAAAACAGTAAAACTTTGTGATCAGGTAGCAAAGTACTATATAAATGTGATCTTTATTGTTATTCTTCTTCTACTAACGACCTCTTCTAATGCTTTGTCATGGTATAGATATGACCCTGGTTTCTTGAAGGCTGTGTAGTGGAACTCAAGTTGAAAAGATATGCTAAGGTGGGCTCAGAGATTATCTGAGGGACCAGCCTGGCTAAGAGGAAGACTTCCTTGCCAAATGGCTAGCCAAGAGCTAGCTCACAAGCTATTGATTTGGGGGGACAAGGGGAGGGGAAGGGAATAGTAACTCATAAAGACTCTGTTATCTTCCCCTAGGGATGGCTTCACTCATTGAATCTGTAGCCCCATTCCTGGCACATAGTAGGTGCTTAATAAATTGTTGATTGATTGATACCGAGATATAGAGAAAATACAATCCAGACTGATGAATTGAATATACACACCAGCCAATGAAAATACAGAATTTTGAAGTGTTATTATTTTTATTGGGGGAGGGATAGGTTTAGATCTTTGATTTCATTGGGATAGAGATTTCCCAGTGTGGAGATTCCTTCTGCTAGTGCAGATTGGCAACCTGTCCATAGCTAAGAGTCTTGAGAATCTGAGAAATCATTTGGAGCTGGAAGAGACCTTAGAGGTAGAAACTGAGAACCAGAGAGGTTGATTTGTCCAGCCAGAGTGAGGGCAGTAGGTCTTCCTCAACGACAGAGGTTCTTTTTAAAAAGCATTTATCAAGTACTTACTATGCGTCAGGCATTGTACCAAGTGCTTTACAAATATTACCTCATTTCGTAGCAACAGCTCTGGAAGGTGCTATTATTATTCCCACTTAACAATCGATGAAATAGAGGCAGAGAGGTAAAGTGACTCACCCAAGGTCACATAGCTAGCAAGTATCTTTGAATTGTTTGAAATGTGTTTGAATTCAGATTTTCTGAATCCAGGTAAGTGCTGGCAGCCAGTGGTTTTCTGCCTCCCTGCTTCTGCACTCAACCCGTCACGTGCTATTTCCTAATTGGCCCCACCACTCTTTGCAATCTGAGGTGGTTCCTTGCAGGATAAAGACAATGTCTTTATGCGTGGGATCAATATCATTTGGTCATGGTACAACAATGCTGCTCCCAGAATGGTCTGTAGGAATAAAATGTCTTGATCCACAGATTCCACAAAATGGAAGGTCTTGGGCAGCATGGAAATATCAAGACAGCTGCCTGTCAGAAAACAATCATGATACAATCTGAGGATGAATTGAAATGAAAACTCTCGGATGAAGAAATATATTCTACCAAGGCAGAATTTGTGTCTGCGCACCAACTGATTTTTCAAAACAAATGCCAAGTACTCAGGGAGGTTAAGTGATTCATTTAGTGTTTAAGAAAGTACACAAGGTAGAGGCTGGAACCCACCACATGTATCCTAAATCACAGGGCCATCTTCTCTACTTCCTGGGTGACTTTTGAGTGAATCTTTTCACATTTCTGGCTTTAGAGGTACTCCTGAGTATAAAGTGGCTGGATGTCAGAATGAACGGCCACACACATTCTGAACTGATTCCCTCCTCTAGCATATTATTGTAGGTCTCAAAATCCAAAGCTTTCACGGACTATGATCTTGTGAAACCTCAGAGCAGAAATAACTCTTCATTGGTTGCCAACTTTTTATTTTTTTTTAATGTAACTAGGCCTTCCACAACTCTCCTACCATGCTCATTTTTTGGATTTCTAAAAACCCCAGTTAGTTTGATGAATATCAACACTGTAATGTTGAAAGTTTTATACAAAGGGTAAGTTTACAGAGGGAAGTTAAGTAGATTACTTAGGTTCAAAAATTTAAATCAGTTCTTTGAATTTTACAGAATTACTCCCACAGGAATAGCAGGATTACAATTTCTTGATGTGCTAGAGAACAAGTATTGAAAAAAATCCTATTCTTGTAACATTTCCAAAAGTCTTTCTAATATCATGTTATCACATTCAAAATTTTAAAAATTGGATTTGCATTGGAGTGTTTTATTCTTTTATTTCAGCAATACCAATATCACCAAATCACTCACCTCATGTAGTTATGACAAATTCAGAGGGAATCCAGGTGAGTTAATTAAAATTATTTTCACATCAGAAGATTTCATTGAAGATATGGTCATTAAAGCCATGTTGAGATCTAACTTTGGTCTACTGAAATGCCTGCATCTTGACAACATTTTGAAGGTGGGAAAATCTGAGGAAATCTTCTCATAAATCAATAGCTAATGAGTTTGCATAAGCCTTCCCAAGTTTTTCTGCTTATCATTTCTTATAACACAATTGTATTCTTTCAGAGTTATATACCATAACATTTCATCCATTTCCCAGTTGATTAGCGTCCCGTCAATTTTCAATCCTTTGCCGCAACAGCTACAACAACAACAAAATTATAAATATTTTTGAATGCAAATGCACTTTTCCCCCTTTGATTTCTTTGGGAACCAGTAGTGGTACTGCACCATTACAAAGTATGCAGTTTTATAGAACATCAGGCATACTTTAAAATTTTCACCAGAATTGTTGAACCAGTTAGTTCCTAATTCCACCCACAGTGCATTAGGGTCCTTATTTTCTCACACCCCTTTAATATTTCTCATTTTCCGTTTCTGTCTGTTATTGTCTCTGGTAACTTTTTGCAATGTGGAGTTTCCCAGATTATCTCTTTATTACGTGTGGCTTTTTTTCTTTTGGTTTGTCTGAGATCATGATCACTACCCCTGCCTTTTTTTTTTTTTACCTCAGCTGAAACATGATAGATTCTGCTCCAGTTCCTTACTGTAACTCTATCATTCTGTTTCAAGTTCTTCTTGTAGACAATATAGTCTTGCATTCTGGTTCCTAATCCACTGTGTTATCACCTCCATTTTATAAATGGGTTCATTCCACTTATATCCACAATTATGATTACTCTGTATTGCCCTCTTTTGGTTGTTCATTCTTCTGTCCTTTTTCACCCTGTCCTTCAAAACTTTCTTTTACTTCTGATATCTACCTCCCTTGATTCATCCTCCTATAGTTCACCCTCATGTTCTCCTTTTCTCTTCCCATCCCGTTTTCCCGTTGGCTAAGATAGATTTCTATACTAGAACAAGGGTGTTGGTGTGTGTGTGTTGGTGTGTGTGTTTCTCTGTATTACTAAATATTATCTTCAACCAATTCCAATGAGAGTGACGCTCAAACATTGCCTACTATCTGTTCCCTACAGTCATTTTGCTTTTCCACTGTTAACACTCTTTCTTTTTATTTTTATTTTTTTTGCTTTTTGGAGGGCAGTTGGGGTTAAGTGACTTGCCCACGGTCACACGGCTAGTTTTTTGTGTTAAGTGTCTGAGGCCAGATTTGAACTCAGGTACTCCTGACTCCAGGGCTGGTGCTCTATTCACTGTGCCACCTAGCCGCCCCTGTTAACGTTCTTTCTTCTACACCTTGGCCAAATAATTTTCTTCATTCTGCCTTTCCATTTCCCCTTCTCCCAAAGTATCCCTCGTTTTCACACCCCCTGTTTTTCGAAGAACATCTCAACATAACCAAGTCACACCCACAATCTGTATGTATGGAGATTCCTCCCAACTGTCCTAATAAGGACAGAGTTTTCAGGAGCTAACATAAATCAACTCCCTTATTAAGTTGGCAAATGGTTTAACCAATTGAATCCCTCATGATATCTCTTTCATCTTTTCCTGACCCATATCTGGCAGACCCCTGCCCTGCAGTGAAAATTTTGGGAACTGGCCCTGTCATGGTTGAATCAGTTCACCCAGGTGTGATCCATCCTCTGTGGCTGGATCTTAATTAGTTTTTTAGATTTCAACATTCTCTTCCATGACATTTTTGAGTTCCACATCTTCTCCCACTCTCTAACCTCCACCCATACCAGATGGAGTGCAATCTGATAAGGGCTCTACATATACATTCTGATTAAACATTTTCACATTAATCATGTTATAAAGAAGAATTAAAACCAAAAGGAGTATACCAAGAGAAAGAAGGGGGATAAAAAATAGGCTTTCATTTACATTTAGACTCCAAATTTCATTTTCTGAATGTCGATGGCATTTTCTGTCAGGAGCCTTTTGGAGTTGTCTTAAATCCTTACACTGCAATGCAGAGCTAAGTCAATCAAAGTTAGTCATATGTGTATTTCTGTATATATTTTATGCCATTCTTTTCTAAACTTTGCTTAATTCAGTCTTATCTCTTTCTTCAGCTCTTCCAAAACTTATTCTTGGGTTTCCTCCCTGCCCAGTTCACATTTGTTCTTTTTGAGGCTTTTCTTGTCCCTGTTTCCTTGTCGTTTAAAAATTTTTTTCCTGAATCTGTGTTTTGATCTTCCTTGTCATTATAGTAACTTATGGTCAAGTTATTTTTTCTGGTGATTTGCTCATTTCCCCACTGGTTTCATGACTTTTAAATTGATGTTAAAGCTGGGTTATGTTCTCAGGGCTGACTGGCTACTTTCCCAACCTTGAGGAATCTTCACTGTTGTTTTCAAAGCTAGTTCTTAGGGCCTGTACATTTCTCAGTGCTTCTAACATGGTTTGGCCAAAAGAGAGATGTCACTGGTCTCACAGCCTGTGTTCTCCCTTTTGCCCAGGAAGTGTCCCTATTCTCCAGCAGCTCCAAGTTCTAGATCTGTTATTATATCTCACCATTAGTCTCCCTGCAAGTGCAATTGCTAGTGCTTCTCCCTAGCCTCGTACTGGGACTGAGAATGTGTATGGATGGAACAGGAAGGGTGTCATGCACCCAGTGCCAATTCAGGATCCTCTCTAATCTCTTTCTGAACAGTTGCCAGAGCCCATTACTATTTCTGGGCAGAGAAATCCTGAAGCTGCTGCATTGCTGTTACCTCTTAGGCCTACCTTGAATGGGTGCACTTTGGTGAGGCCCCATTTCAGTGCCTTCTAACTTCTCCTACCTCTCAAACTTGTATTGCTTGTGCCACTCCCAAATTCAGTTCAACCTGTTATTTTAAAATCCTTTGGAGGGTAACAGCGGGAGAATTTGGCTGGGTTCCTGTTTCTGCTTCAGCCTCATGGCTCTGTCTCCTCTTGAGTTTATACTAATAATAATTGATGAGGAATCATGCTTTGTTAGTACTATTTTTCTTCTGGTTTAAGCAACTGTTTGAGAGTACGGAGTTTCTAGCACAGGATCCTCTTGTACTAATTTGTCAACTCAACAGGTCTTTAGAAATCTATTCTTTTAGGGAACAGTCTCATATTTCTTGGTGCTTTAAATTATTTAGAAGTTCTTATTTGAACTCTTTATCCTTGTAGATGAACCCACAAATGTCAAAATCGACATTAACACAACAGATCGAACAAGAGCTGGAACTGATGCTGGTGACCATGTTACAAAGAGAGCTTCTACTTTAGTATGTTTCTTCATTATGATTAACTAAGAATGTATTGAAATTCAGGAGAATTTAGTGTATGCTGCTGCAAAGGCATCAACATTATATAATGTGTCTGCCATCCCATTTTTAAAGGTCTGAAACTATAAACATTTCTTTGTTAATCAATCACCTGGTCTTTACTATTGTCATGTCCTGCAAATTGCAGAATTGTAGAAAGTCCCCCCTCTCCCTGAATGAGTGATGGGCCCTTATTTTCTGCTTGACTATGAATTAGTCACATAATTTATTTTGGATTCCATTT
>CM053596.1:247071327-247090288 GCA_028646575.1 Pseudocheirus occidentalis | reverse complement strand
GCTGGGGTTTTTTCCAGCTGCTGGAGCTATTAGGGGGGCGTTGCAAGTCCCCCCAGCTTTGGCTTGCTGAATGCACACCCCAGGACCACCACCCAAGGCCCGATCTGGATCCAGGCTGCTCAACACAAGAGCACTTGGCCCTCATCAATCGATTCAGCCCCCCTGCAGAATCTGCAGGCCAGGGGCCTCTGAAGCAGCCCAGTGTGGTCCACCCCAGGTTCCAGCAGTTCCCCTCCCCACTGCTTCCTTGCCCTGGGGGTAGACTGGCAAACTGCTTTTCTGCCCCAAATTAATTTTCAAAGTTTCACTTTCACTTTCACTGACCTTCTAATCCTGGTTTGCATGTGTGAAGATTCCCTCAGGTGCAATAGATCTCTGAAGTGGACTCAAGCTGAGCCTTGGGAGGCTCAGCTCCTCCTGGCTGCCCTGGGGCCTGGCCTGGCCATGGCTGTGGTTTTGGGCTCGTGGGTCTCTGCTCTGGTGTAAGCTGCCACTCTCCCATCCAGTTCCTCACGTCTTGGCAGGTGTGTAGGTGCTAGAGGCTGTAGATCTTCTCTCCTGCAGACTGGTTGCTATCCAGCTCGGCTTGGCTCAGCTCAGCTCCTTCCTGCCGCCCCGGGCCTGGCCGCGGTCTCTGCTTCAGGCTGGGCTGGCCTCCACTCCCGGCCGCCGCGATTAGCCCCTGCTGCCAAGCTGCCTTCAGTGTGAGATATGTTTTCTATATTTTTGTGAGTCTGAGAGTCTTAGACTCTGTCTGGGCTCATATTTTATGGGTGTTTAGGGTGGCAGTGTGGAAGCTGTGGGACTTTGCTGCTTCTATTCTCCCATCTTGGCTCCGCCCCCCAGGTTGGTCTGTTTTCAATAAATAGTTGAAGTGGGCTGGCTCTTCTGCAGTGTAGTTGGGCTAGACTTTCCATACTCATCCTTATCCAGGTCAACCAAACTCTTCTATAATTCCTTTCTTCTTCTGTCCTCTTGAACTTCTGCTTGCTTACAAACTCCATGGCATCCTAGATTTCTTCTGGTTATACTCAGAGATTACAGAGATTACACTCATTGACTCTGAGAGTTCAAATAGGACTCCAACAGGTAATCACCAGTCTTTGCCTTAAGAGCTTTAGTGAGAGGATCAACCAGTTCCTTAGTTCATTTCATTTTTAGGTATTTCTAATTGCTATAAAATTTTTCATATACCAAACCAAAATTTCCTTCTCTTCATCATCTCTATCCCTTACCTCAGATGCATTCTCACTTCAGCTAAGCCACTCTGAATTGTAATGTTTCTTTAAGGTTCAGCTCAGGAGTCACCTCCTCTATGGGACCTCACCTGATCTGTCCAGACATTCATATTTTCTCCTTCCGCAAATCACCTTGTACCAACTGTATCCCTTTGGAAGAATGAAATTCCTTGAGGGTAGGCAAATCTCTCTTTGGTCTTTACAGCCGTAGTCATTTAATGTTTCTTCCACTAAATTTGATGGAGCGAGCCTATTGGTGGTGACTGTTACCCATTTATAATGTAACTGAAAAGATTGGCATTTGGTCATAAGTCTTCCCTGTTGCACACACATGTCAAAATTGTGCTTCTGGAGGAGGCAATTTGATGTAATCAAAAGTGTCTTGAACTTGGCAATCAGGGTCCAAATCCTAGTTTATACAAACTACTAGCTATGCAAACTTGGGAATAAATTGTGTAATTTTGTGGATATGAGTTATTAATACTTAGTACATAGCTTGAGTAATCTATCATAACTTATCTTGCTTTTTTTTTCTTCCTGAACTGGCTTTCCTAAACACTAGCCCATCCATGTCTATTTGTGTAGGATAAGATGGGAAAATTCATAGGATTGTAGAGCTGAAAGAGATCTGAGAGATGATTCAGTCTAACTCCTCCATTTTACAGATGAGGAAACAGAGACCTAAAGAGGTCAAGTGATTTCACCAAGGTAATATAGAAAGTGAGCAGCAAGGGAAAGCTTAATAAGTTCTTAGTGTTTGAACACTGTTTGAATGCTATCACCTTAGTACAAATTTTGCAATTATGAAACTTCTTACCTTTATCATTCCAGAGATAATCAGATATATTCCTTTCACATCATCACCTTCTTCAAAGATATGATTTCCACAATCAAAGGTCAAGACTTGGACTTTTTTCTAAAAATCAGCAAATGCTCAGATAAGAATAATGTTTTTGTTAGAGGGGAAATCCAGACAAAATAGTTACAACAAAATAACAATTATTTCAGAAACTAACTCAGAATGAGAAATTTGGGAGGATGAGAAAGGATATAAAAAACAAGTAGAAGTAAAAATATTACCTTAATGAAATTTATGTGGACTTCTGATTTATTTAGCCATGGAATATGGTATAACATTTCATCAAGAGAAGGAAGTCTGATAACAGGTTCAAAATCTGCCACATCTTTTCTTTTGGCAATAATTATCTGTGAAGCAAACCAAAAAGAGATTTGGTCTTGGCTGGCTCTGATGCAACCTCTAATACAGTTACTGCTATCTTAATGACATTTCCTATGTTTTTTCTTCTGAAATTTCCATCCCCTTTCCTCTTGCCTAATCTAATGGCTTGCTCAGTTTGCTTTCAATTCTTGAACAAGTTCTATTTTCCCAGATCCCATATTTGGACATAAGCCATGATGGAAAGGCATTTTGTGAGTATTGCTTTTTTACCTTTATGTCTCACATTTGATCAAATTCCATGTAAGGGAAAATCATATATGAGAAAGAATGAATGTCCTTGGGGCAGCTATGTGGCTCGGTGGATAGAGTGCCTGGCCTGGAGTCAAAAAGACTCCTCTCCTTGAGTTCAAATCCAACCTCAGACATTTACTAGCTATGTGGCCCTGGGCAAGTCACTTGACCCTATTTGTCTCAGTTTTCTTCATTGTAAAATGAGCTGGAGAAGGAAACTGAAAACCACTCCAGTATCTTTGCCAAGAAAATGCCAAATGGGGTCATGAAGAGTTGGACGTGCCTGAAAACAACTGAACAACAAATATCTTTAGCTTAGCTCAAATTCTGCTTTCATTCTCTCTTCAAGTTTGACTGGTTCTCCTCTATATTCTACATGCTCACAACCTGGCATTTGGGAATGTGCTCGCTTTCTTTGCCCCTCTAGATTGAAAAATATGCCTTAATTAATTATTTTTACCAGAAAATCAGGGGAAAAGAAAAGAAATATAATGTATAGTGGGTGCATTTATAGAATAGCATTTTATATACTAATATATATATATATATATATATATATATATATAAACACTATTAATAGTGGTTAATAGAGAGAAGGGAATGAACGAAGCCTTGGCAAGAAACAGTTTGGATCCAAGAATGTGAAGACTGATAAAATAACTGGCAGATTAAGGAAAACTATAAGGACTTTTCTTCTATTCTCTGTCATGTCTTGCTTACTTTGTAGGAGATATGGTAAAATTACAAGGATTATTGGTTATCTGAGACTTGGATCAATGATCCTAATGAAGGGAGAGCTGCTTAAGTAGTTAGAGAAGAAAGGAGCCTGGGAAAAGGGTGACAATGAAGATAAATAGAACTACTATTAAGAGATAAAGGGAAGTTGGGATCCAGAGGGACAGTGGAAATGCACAATGACTCTTTCCATTGTCTGCACACAACAGTCCCATGGAAAATTTTTAATGCAAGGAAACTATTCTCTGTACAACTATCCTGCAAATTGTTGGAGGGGGTATGGTAACTATTCCTACATAAAGGTATGATAATCATCAACGTGGAGATAATTGAACCCATTGTTAATATTGATGTATTTGCCTGGTTTTCCTATTCTATCTGTATTCTCCCTTTGTCTTATCTTCTATATGTCACGATGCTTCATACCCTAGGTCACCCTTGTCTCTCTGAGGATCTTCATATGAAACACAACCCAGTAGGGAGATCAGAAGACCAACTCACTTCATACTGGTATATACTGCATGGGAGGAGGGGTAGTTTCACAATCCTAACCCACCCAACCTTCCCTCGCTATGCTCTGCTCCCTGACTTTCTATACTTATGCTGCCATAAGTCTCAAGCCACTTAGGCAATGAAATTCAGCTACTCAAGATCTCAACCACACTCATGCTCTCAAGCCAGTTCTTCTCTTGCCAACTCCTAAACGTACTGTCATGGCACCCAAGAACCACATTTGTTGTCATCAAACTCAACTCTACCACTATGATCTCATGCAGACTGTACTCACAGAATATGCTCTTCCTGTAGCCTTTTGTTCTCCTTTCCACATGCACAGTCTGTGCTGTTAAAGAGGAAAGGAAGAGGGTCTACTCACTGTGGGGGCAAAAAAAGGAGTCTGGCAGCGTGTTAAATGATTTTATGCAAGGGCTGCTGGTAATTCTTACTTCACAGGTAACTGTTAGACAAAGTTCAAGTTTTAAACTCAGGCCCATACAGTAACTCTCAATCAATACACATTTATTTAAGTGCCTAGTGTGGACCAGGTGCCATGCTGAGTGCTAGGGTCACAAAAAGAGGCAAAAGAAAGACCTTGCCCTCAAGGAGCTCACTATTTAATTACTATCTAATTATAATCTCATAAATACTGGTGGAATTATCTTTATTACCTTGTGTATTTCAGAAACTTCAGCTTCATTAATCATTCCTTTTGACTTGAAGCTCTCAACAATTTTTGAAGCCATATTGAGCAAAGTGTTAATTTCCTCCTTGGTTTTCACAGAGATGGCCATATCTGGATGATCATACTCTAGATAGCCTGAAAAGAAACAGATAATGTTTCTATCATGTCATCAGTTAGCTTATTAAAGCCCAAGTCTTTGATATAAAATTCTACAGGTTTATGTGAGGAGAATAGTATGTGCCCCTTTTAGAACTGGGACTGGGGTAAGGGAGGTGGGCAAGAGGGGTTTGCATAGTTCTCTGTCTCTGTCACAAATACTAGCAGAGACCTATCGCTCATTGGAGCTATCCTTGCTACCTGTTGCTTATTCATAAGAAGGATGCTTAAAGTCAGGTCAACAGAAAAACAGCCTCATCTCTGGATCTGGTGGTCACAACTTACTTGTACTGTTGTACAGAGCCATGGAGATTCTACTCTGCTTCTTCCTCTGTGACTACTTTGTACCCTGGACCCAAACTCTTCCTTGTGTACTTGCACTCTGATTTTTCTAGTGTCTTCTAGCCTGGTCTGGATTTCTGAACACTAATCCATTTTAAATACTCAGAATATAGCCTTACCTATGCCTTCTGGTTTGGTCTATATGTTTGAAAATTAACCCCTGCTTTCTACGCTTAGATGATGCTTCTATCTATATCCCCCTACTTATTTGGGATCTTTGACTACTCAGACATAGTACCTGTCTAGACTCTCACCCCAGCTTCTCCTATCTAGTCTTACGGTGTCTGTACATTCTCTTCTGTATCAACTGATTCCCCCAGTTACAATATCATACCTCTCCTCCCTCCCCCACTGGTTTGACCTTAATCCTAGTTTCTCAGTTTGGGCCTCTTCTGGCCTTCCATTTCCCCTAAAAGTGATTGGACATTGACACAAGATCATGGTGCCTTTACTAGACTTGGTACAATAAGTACCTATAAGGTTCAAGACATTGTGGAAGGTCCCAAGAACATGAAGATAGATGTTCCCAGTATCTATCCCATTTTATAGATGCACACTATTAAGGGATGACTCAGAACAAAATGCTGCACAGAGTTAATTCAACCATAAATGGAACCTGAAAGCCATTATTGGGTTTTGTGGCTATTAATTCAAGCAGCTTATTAAAATTTCATCACAAAATTTCTCAGGTTCTGCTTACAGGAAAGTGATGATAGCAGAAGGATGGAAAGAAATAGAACTATGAAATACTAGACTTGAAATGACCTTAAGAGATCACTTCATCCAACCTCTATCCAAATCACAAATTCCCTCTGTAATATTTCCAACAAGAACAGTCACCTAGCTTCCTACTGAAGACCCCAACTGAAATGGGGGTCTTTCTGCTTTTAGATAGCCCATTCCATTTCTGAACAGCTCTGATTGTTAGGAAAGGTGTCCTTATTTTGAGCTGAAACATGTTTTGTTATAATTTCCAATCGCTTTTCCTAATTCTGCACTCGAGGACAAAGTAGAACCAAAAAAGCTATGCCATTCTGTCTCCCTCCCTGTTCCACATAGCTCTCCTCTTTTCCTTTAGCTAAACATTTCAACCCATCATTTTAGGACATCTTTTTAATTCCCTTCAAAGGTTATTTATGGATAATTTACAAATTAGGGAGCTTGAAGAGGAAATAGTAGATTTGCAAGTCCCAAAAAGGTAAATTTGAAAGGGTCGCAAGAGCAGTGAGACATGATTTTAAATAAGATTCATCAGAGACTATATATTGTTCTGTTTTTCTGAATTTTTGCTGGCTTAGTGTAAAGAGATATATTTTCCCCATTTTTGGATGGGTCTTTTATATAGTGTCAGCTTTAGAAATAAAATTCAAGTACCTTGACATTGTCCAGTGCTCATTCTACCAAGCCATATTGACTATCTTTACATTTTGTAAAAGGTATTATTTTTAACCAGTGGTGGTGCTATAATCCCTATGTTCACTGCTCTTGTTATTTTTATTCATTATATTCATGTCAGATTCTTGATCATCACATTTGGGGTTTTCTTGGCAGAGAAACTGGAAGGGTTTATCATTTTCTTTTCCAGTTCATTTTGCAGATGAGGAAACTGAGTCAAACAGAGTTAAGTGACTTGCCCAGGGTCACACAGCTGGTAAGTGTCTGAGGTAAGATCTGAACTCAGGAAAATGTCTTCCCGATCCCAGACCCAGTACTCTATCCACTGTACCACCTAGCTGCCCCTATATTCTATTGCCCCTTTTGAAAAATCTTTAGTGTAACATGAAGTTAGAGAGCACACAGGAGTTGCCCCTGGAGATGTGTGAAGGCATGGCCCATTCAAATACTGATGAAATTAGACAGCATCTAGCTACTGACTTGCCAAGGACCAGTCATACTCCTAATGACCCTTTACAAAGCATGACACATTATTAAGGGAGACGGTTCCTTTAGTGAGGAGATAATCTTTGGAAGCTGAAAAGAGAGCCATCTATGGAAAAAGAACCTTATTTTTGAGAGAGAATTCTCTCTCAAGAGACAGAGTAGTAGAATTTCTCTCTGCTCTTCCTCCCTACCACTGGGCATGGCATCTTGCTGTTTGTTCTATAAGAAACACTGTGCCCAGAAGAGAGTAGGAGAATTCCTGAGCACTAGCAGAGAAGAAACTAGCCCTGATAATAGGGAGTTGAGCTTCAAAAAGGTCCAGGCCCAGCTGTATTAAAATATCAATATATCTTGGGATTTCATTTAAGATTTTTACTCCACTCTATTTCTAAGACTTATCTCTAATCTTCTATAATGATATTAATTGGACTAAGGGAAACTCAATTGATCAGGGGTGTCCTGATCAATTCTTTCTCTACTACGTAAGGAACAGGTAATGGGATTGACTTGACTTCATGGGTTGCCATGGTAAAAAAGACTATCACCTAGTGGCCAGACTACAGGGGATATGCTTTTTTGTTCTCAGGTGGGTTGGTCCTTGAATGGCAGATTCAGGCTGTCACTTGAACAGTGCCCACACATTTTCTAGCAGAGTAGAAACTTCTGGAGCTTATGCTTCTCTGGTATAGACTTTGAGAACACTGGGCCATGCCCTGCCTCCCCCATGAGTGCCTTAATGTTATGCCTAGTTAAGATTTTGTCAGGGAATCAAGAATATTATTAAGGATATGTATGTATACATGTATGTATACACGGAAGTGGGCCAGTTATGGGGTAAGAATGAGGGACAAAACATGAATAGTCAAAGAGCTCCTCTGGTACCCACAAAATACAAAAAGACCTAAAGTGAGCCCTCTAGACCACTGGGTGGACCCTCTGTGGAATATCACTGGAAAAGATTGGACAAAGATGGGTGGGATGAGAAGATATGAACAAGTTTCAATTTACACAGTTGGTGAGGTCTATTTCACATAATAACAGAATTAGAAATCACAAAAATCTCGTAAAACAGGGTCGAAAACATAGGAAGGGATCGACATGGAAAGAAAAATGGCTCTGGACTCAGAGTTCCTCAGTTCAAATCTTGCCTCTGACTAGTTCACTACAAACCTTCTTGGGCTTCAGGTTTCTCACCTATAAAATTAAAGGGTTGAATGTATGGACTCTTAGATTCCTTCTAACTTTCAGCCTCTGCTGCTGAAATCTAATGAATAAAATGGTAAGATACCCATTAATTAATTAATTAAGATAATAACATAGAAAAAATCTGAAAAAAGAAAAGCAACCAAAAATATTAGAAAATTTATTCATTATATTGCTATTCATAGCATTAGCTAGGAATCATAAATCAATTAGATTGTAGAATTGGAAGGAATCTTAAAGGCCTCCTAGTAATATGTTACAGGCAGCATAATGCAATCTAAAGAACTATGGATTTAGAATCAGAATACTTATCAAAGTCAAGGTCCCATCATTTAGTATCTAGGTGACCTTTGCCAAATTATGTTACTCTCTTAGTCCTTTAAGTTCCTCATCTGGAAAAGAAAAAGTCTACTACTGCTGATTCTAGAACAGCTGCTTAGCATTTGGAAAGTAGTTACAGTTAGAAAGATCTAAGACAAATAAAAGGTTAAAAAACTTTGGAGACTGAAAGTTTGCCTCTAACTGTGTAATGAAAATAGGAATTTGAAGATCTCCCCTGCCCCTTAATTAGGCCTAGGTGAGTCTGGGAACCTTTCATGATTTGAAAATATACTCTGCCCTCTAATAGGCTGCATATGGTCATATGGAGGCTGTGGTGGGAGGCTTGTTTTTCAAGAAGGCACAACTTGTGTTACTTTGCAGTTAATTGGGTCACAAGGGTTGTGATGTTCTCTGACCCCAGAGAAGGCTAAATATACCTCTGAGATGAGGTTCTGCTTTAGGTCTCACTTTGGGAAGAGTTGTGTGATTTGGACAGATGAGACTCTAGGCAGCCATTGAGACCCCCCAGCTTTGAAAACCTAGATGCTGATGCTTCCCTCTCTGGTGACTAACTGTATGTATATAATGGTCAGACAGCTAGAAGCCCTGTCTGTTGAATTGTGTTATTTTCTCTGCCTGTATTTTTGTCTGCTTGTAAATTCTGCTTATATTCTCTGAAGTTCAGGGTGCTGACTTTCCCCCCTGAACTAGGTAAATGATATACGTTTGATTAAAGTAAGATTGTTAACCCCTTTTGAGTTGCTTTCCTTTAGAAAAGCAGATTAAAGAACCTGTTCTAGCAGCCATCCTGGGTATGCTAGGGTGCTTACTGCTACAAACTGTAATTCTCTTTGGGGGAAGAGATCTATGTCCCTAAATATGTCCCAGACAAAATTTGAATTTATTGCAGAAACTATATTGTCTCTGAACCTGTTGGAACCCAGGGCTTTGAAATGTGCTTATAACATACAAACCATATATTGAGAATAAAACCTGGACTAGTGTTACCTACCTAGCTCCTTCATAGCATTTTCTGCATTCTTAGATACACAGTCACGTAATACCTATCAAAAAAAAGAGTGAAAGTTCACAACCTAAGTATATAACTACAAGCAAAACGCAGTGAAGGATGCCTTATGGCTTTTTATACCTAAACTGCCTTGTGGGCATGTTTGATATATGATATTTAGCTCATACATTGGATTGGACAACTTAAAAAGGGATAATGATATTTATTAGGAATGTTTCTAAGAGACTCGGGAGAACCAAGTATTTTCCTAGTGGTTTCTGAGATAAAGAACTTCACTTTGTTCTTTGTTGAGTGGGTAAAGGTGCTACTGTCAACCCTGGCAACTCTCCAGTAACAAGATGAATTGTTATTTCATCCTGTCTTGTGAGGGTAAAATTAGACTGCATATACGAAAGGCATTGAGCAGGGCAGATGCCTTGAGCAAATTTAAAGGTAAATGGCTTATAGATTCAGAACTGTATAATGATCACTGTATCATGGATTATAACTATTGAGTTGGAAGAAACCTCAGAATTGATCTGGTCCAAGTACTTCAATGTACAGGGTTAAAATGAGACCTGGGGAAGTTAAGTAATTTGCCCAAGGTCACACTGATAATAAGTAGCATATGTGACTTGGATCTAGGTTCCTTGGTTCCAAGTCTAGGGCTTTTCCCATTATACCACATGCATTGCAAATAGTTGAATTGAATCAAAAGACACAAAACTATCTTCTAGTTGGGAAGGAGCATGGAGGTCATCTAGTCTAGCCTCCCACTCAATGTCAACACTTAGCCTAATCTTGAAAGGATATAGAAGCTGATGTCTTTCTCCCTGTGTTCAGTTATCCTTTGCTTTAGAGGGATGCTTCCCCTATAATTTGGCTTTGATAACTCCTAGGATGCCTTGTGATTGGTTAATAAGACTTGATTTCTGAAGAAAAGAAGTTTTGCAATGAAGATTCCTTATTTTTAAAAATGCCATTTTTTTCTATTTTTTTTTTTTGCCCACTACATCTATCATATAAAATTTCTGAAACTACATTTCTAAATCCCCTAATGTTAACTATTTGAATCAAAGGTATCTGGCCTTCAATTTAATGGAACAGAGCAAGAATATTTTAACTCGTGTAGGGGTTAAAGTCTTCCTGCATTATTCCATTATGAAGACTTTAATCTCTGTAGTATGAGTTATCATACTGGATAAAAATTATATAATGGCCATTCCATTTTTTTCCTTCCTGAGGCTTATGTAAACAGCTTAAAAAAAGATATATTTTTTTTTTGTTCTAGGAGGGAGTGTTCCAAAACAATTCATTGGTAAAATAGCCCTGATTGTCAATGAAATAAAGAAACAGGTTAATATAATTTTTTCCAGCACAAGAGGTATATGATATTATGGAAGGAATACTAGATTGGTGTCAGAGGACATGAATTCAAATTTGTGTTCTCCTGTCCATGACCTGTAAGAACTTGTACAAATCACCGTAACTCTGAACCTCAGTTTCTTCTTCCTTAAAATAAAGGATTAAAATAAAATAAAGGATTGTCCAGGATGGTATCTAATGTTCCCTCCCAGCTATGATCCATTGCTCAAATGTAAATCGATTTTTTTTTGGAGGGCAGTTGGGGGTTAAGTGACTTGCCCAAGGTCACATGGCTAGTTTTTTGTGTTAAGTGTCTGAGGCCAGATTTGAACTCAGGTACTCCTGACTCCAGGGCCGGTGCTCTATTCACTGTGCCACCTAGCCGCCCTAAATCGATTTTTTTTTAAATAGCAGACAAGATGTTTTGGGTTAACTAGAGAGTTATTGCCCATGCTGTCCATGGGCACATGCCGGTTGTTGTCTTTAAATGTCTGGAATGTCAGGATAAAAGTATCAAAAAATGGAAGTAGTGTTGGAAAGTGGAGAGAGTGTTGGAAAACTTGGGTTCAAATCTCATCTCAGATATCAACTGTGTGACCCTGGAAAATTCATTTAGATGTTTTCTAAACCACAGTTTTCTAATCTGTAAAATGAGAATAATAGTATTATTCCTATTGAGCAGGGGGATGATATATTCAACTATGTATATTAGGAAAATTACTTTGGCAGTGTAATACCAAGCAAAGGCAACCTCCAAGGTTTGGATTATCAGCATAGCAAACCCCATTTATTCAGCAACCATTCACAGAACAGAGAAAGTCAAAATACAGTATAACTCATTCATTTAGCAAGTGAGTTCTTAATTCAGTCCAGGTATTACTCCACCCCTAGACAGTACATTCATTTAGTCAAAGTCTCTTCTCAAGTGGAGACAGTTCTCAATTCAATCCAGGTACTACTGCACCCTTGGAGGGTACATTCATTTAAATCTCTTCTCAAATGGAGATCAGTTTCTAATCATAAACAAAGTACATACATTTGGTCCCACCCCTGGACTCAAAGTAATTACAATACCATCCATTACTACCAAGCACTTTCTCAAAACGGAGCAGGAGAGCACAAAAGGCCATCCACCCTTAAGCCATAACAAGATCAAGATAACAACTCATCATTGAATACCCAAGGAAAGGCCCTTCTTTCATCTTCACTAGAGGCAAGCCCTCAGCAATCTCAGTTCCTAGGGAGAGAAGTCTCAACAAAGCCATAGCCAGTGTCCTCATCAAGTCACACTCTGCCTGTAGAACAGTCACAGAACCCCGAAAGTATCAGCAAAGCCCTATTCCAGGATTTCTGTGAACATACAACAAGAAAATCCTTCAGGGCTTCTGCACCAACAGCCAGGTTCCAGGACCTCTACAATAGCAGCACTGTCCACCATCAGGTGAATCTGGAAAAACAACATCAAAACAGACAGACAAAATACCAGCATCACAGCCATGCCTCCTCAGTTCTCAGCAGCTCCAGGTGGCAGTCCTCAAAAGTCCTGGGCAACTCCAATGAGCTCTTCACAGTCTCTCTCAGCAACTCAGGCTACATGATACTAGATACTGCTCTTCCCAAAAGTCCTTCTTCTTCTGGCCTTCTCTGGGCTTGAGCCTCACTCTTCAATTCATGGCTCCTCCCAGTTCAGCCTTCTCTCTTCACATCAATAAGTCCATCCCACAAGTGGGATTCATAAGCTCTGGGTCTTAACACTCAACCCAAAGGCCAAGTCATTTCAGGGGCATCTCCAAATTCTATTACCATTACAAGCAGCCATGTGGAGAATGGTTTAGGGAGAGATTGGCAACCCAAAATATAAGTACAAGGTTGTGCTAGAGCAGTGGTCCTCAACCTGTGGGTTGTGACCCCTTTGGGGGTCGAACGACCCTTTCACAGGGGTCACAGGGGTCACCCAAGACTATGGGGAAACACATATTTCCGATGATCTTAGGAACTGAGATAGCGCTCCGTTATCCATCTTTGGGCAGGTCCACCCACATGCAGATCCGCCCACATATGAGTATTAAAGGGTTGTGGCATTAGGAAGGTTGAGAACCACTGTGCTAGAGGTATTGATAGCCCCAAGTGTGTGTGTGTGTGTGTGTGTGTGTGTGTGTGTGCGTGTGTGTGTGTGTGTGTGTGTGTGTGTGTGTATGTGTGATGGGGGGTGGAGATGGCTGTGAGAGATATTATGGAAATAGAATTGACAAGACTTGGCAATGTGAATGAATAAATGAGAGTGATTTTGTTATTGTTCACTGTTTTTCATTTATGTCAGGCTCTATGTGACCCCATTTGGGGTTTTCTTGGCAAAGACACTGGTTTGCCATTTCCTTCTCCAGCTCATTTTACAGATGAGGAAACTGAGTCAGACAGAGTTAAGTGTCTTACCTAGCATCACACAGCTAGTAAGTATCTGAGGCTGGATTTGGACTCAGGAAGATAAGTCTTCCTGACTCCAGGGGTTGGGGTTCTATCCACTGAACCATCTAGCTATCCAAATGATAAGAATAGGACAATTACATCAGTATACATTAAACACTCTCTTATCTTGTCAATGTGGTTTTGAAACCTCAAGTCTATGGGGGAGAGACTAACTTGGTAACTTAAATAAAGCACCACTACCTTTCTATCACATAAGGTCATAACGGCAGTCTTGGAAATATAGGATTTGTGTGTTAACATCTGTGAACCTGAATCTAAGAATGAAGAGGGCAGGAATAAGTCAAATATAATTTTTAGCTTTTATTGTTTCTCTCACCTGAGCCACCGATTCACAACTGGCAATCTGGTCAATTACACATGCTATATCTGCTTCACCTTGGACATATCCTTTTATGACAGAATATGCACAGGACAATTGATGGTTCGCTCTCTTTGTCATTAACTGAAGTAACTTTGGTGTTATGAGCTGAAAATAAGGATAAACAATATTTAATACAGAAATCCATTTAACTTAAAAGATAATTTAATTGACACTGACAAATGGAAGTATTTAAAAAAATTAGTAAAGTTCTCCAGTTATCTGGGGGTGGGGAGTTTATATGTCAATTTAAAGAGGAATTTTTAAATGGTACTTCTACACAGAGTACATTTATAGAGTAGAATGCTTTCTGAAAAATGAATTCACATTACTTACAAATAAATGTCAGAAATAATATGGTAGAGAGTCAAGGCTTCCTAATATACCATGAACCTTAACATTATTATCAGTGATTAAGGGAGATGATTTCCATAAATCATTCCTTTCCAAACTAGACTATAGACATCTGCCAAACCCTAGCTATTCATCCTGAAGCTTCTTTGCGTCTCTGGAGCTCATACAGTGGAAGAAGCATCCCCCTCTCCTGAAGCTCTCCCTCTAATTAGCTACATCTGGGAGTGCCCAGGCCAACCATATTTTCTTCTTCTTTAAGCTGCATTCCAGGCTTTCTCTATCATGTTGTTGCAATGGGTACCTTTTCCTCTTTTTGTCTCTCTCCAGTGTCTTTTCATGTATTTTCTTCCCCATTAGAATTTAAGCTCTTTGAAGGCAGGCAGGAAGAAAATAAACATCTATTATGTGCCTACTATATTCCTTGCACTGTGCTAAGCCATGTATAAACATTATCACATACAATTATCACATTTCTAATATAACATTATATTAAATTATACACATACACATGTGTATATGTGTATGTATGTGTTTATGTATGTATGTATGTATGTATGTATGTATGTATGCATGTATAAAATCACAACAGTCCTGGGAGATGAGTACTGTTTTTTTTCCCTATTTGATTGTTGAGGAAACTGAGGCATACAGAAATTAAATGACTTGATCAGAGTTATATAGCCTGATCTTAGTACTCAGATCTTCCTGACTCCAGACCCATATTCACCATTCCATAAGGACTACACTTCTTTGCAGTTGTATCTGTATCTCAGTGCTTAGTACAATGCCAGGCACATTGTAATCACTTAATAAATGCTTGGTGACTGAAAAAAAATGTAACACTGCATTATACTACATTAGCCTGAACAGTCAGAAAAAAGCCTAGATATTCAATATTCCAGATTCAAAATGATGTGATTTAATGATTCTTTACCTTCAAGATGTGAAATATACGAAGTAACTTCACAACTCTTAGAAAGATCATACTTTGACTCAACTGGTCAGTAGTTCCAATATATTGTGCTTCAAGCAATATTTCTTCAATGATGGCGATCAATGTTATTGCTAACTCACATATGTTCCAGTTTTGCTGTAAAAATCTCTTCCCCATTGCTATCATCTGTTTGATCAAAAATCCATATATTTACCAGTTGAGACTTGACAGCTGACTGACCATAAAAAAAGAAAATCTACAGATTTTTCACTGAACAACAGTAAATATCTCATATGTTTGTCCTGTAGCCCAAGGACACACACAGAAAGTAGGGAGAAGAGACACACCAGAGGGAGGAAATGAAGGAATAATGGAAAGTACAGCTGTTTGAAAGTACAGCTGTTTGCCAATCAATAGGCTTGTATCGTTGAGGAATCTTTTCCATATAGACAAAGTATAATTACTTACACTCATTATTATGGGCTCAAGTCATTTAGAAATTGTGGTCTTGGACAGTATGTTCTATTTGTGAAGTCAGATAACTGTGTAATGTGTTTGTGTGTTTTTAATTTCATTAAAATGGCTCATTTGTAAGTGTGATATATACAAATTTTGTCTCCTTAGAACACCATATCCCAAGATGATGCGAGATTCTAAGGTATGTTAGACTTTGATAATTTTAGCAGAAGTCACTCTCACAAGGAATTACCTAGATAATTACATCAAACCTTTACTTCATCTCTGTTGGTGGGGGTGGGGATAGAGGTAGAAGTGAAAGGGTCTATATCTGGAATTTTATCAGTGTAGGGAACTCCTGATTATCAAAAATTTTTCCACCAATGTAGATCTAAAATTCTTTTATGAGTTAAAAGTCTTAGAGAGTTTGGTGGGGGCATTGATAGGTTAAGTGACTTATTCGTGGTCACTAAGCTAGCATGTACCAGGGGTAGAACTTAAACTCTGGTCTTCCTGATGAGAAGTCAAGCCTTCTAACTACTAAGCCATATTGCCTCACTCCTGTACTCGTATATACAGCTGTCTAAGGAGATACTGGAGTGTTTGCTTATTGCTCATGTCTAAACAACTAAAACAGAGTTGAGGATTATACTGGCACATTTGTGACTTTCTTGGAAAGATTTCTACATGGGAATTATTCAAACAAGATGATTGATTCAAACAATTAAGCAGATAATTATAGAATATCCCATTTCACATTGGTCATGCCATCATAGTCTAATGGTATTTATGCATCTGTTCTCCTCATTAAGAATCTACAAATACATGCTTCCTAGATGAGGGTTGTCATTTAGGCTGTTCTAATCATAACTTGAAATTTAGGGCCTTTCATATTTGTATATATCTGCATAGACTCTGCAGTCATTTTCAGCCAATTTTTCATGTGAAAGAACTGTTAAGTTTTATACTTCTAGACTATTCTGTTTTTTCTCACCTACTATTGAACTGAGCACTGCTAAGAAAATCTGCACTTGTCCATTGGTTAATTTAGAAAATGTTAACTTGGAATCTTTGACAAGAGGAAAAACCTGCTTCTAATAAAAAAAAATACATAAAAGGCAAAATTCTCTTTTTCTCACATACCACGCAGTCTCTTACTATGGATACACCTAGTTTAGGATTGTAAGTTTTAATTTTTTTTTTTTTTTGCTTTTTGGAGGGCAATTGGGGTTAAGTGACTTGCCCAAGGTCACATGGCTAGTTTTTTATCAAGTGTCTGAGGCCAGATTTGAACTCAGGTCCTCCTGACTCCAGGGCTGGTGCTCTATTCACTGCGCCACCTAGCTGCCCCTTTAATTTGAATTTTAAAAAGGTCTTGGACCAAAAACTAGGAAATTCTTTCTTCCATTTTTATCCAAGTTGCCAGGAAGACTTCCTTACCAAATGAATAGAAAGCAGACATAGGGTCCTAATCAAATGTGAAACAAATTTTGGCAGGAACACATTTTTGTGGATAAAACCAAAAAAGATTTGGAAAATTTGAGGACCCAAGCTTCCCTAAGCACCTTTTCAATTCAATTCAACTCAGCACTTTTTGAAAACAGAAAAACCCACAAGCACTATTTACTGATTTTCAATTCATTCTTCCTTTCTCCTGAGAAGCTGTAAAGGACAATATATAGCACATTGCGATAAAATACATGGTATGCATACTTCTATAAGAGAGACATTGATGCGTAATTAAAATTATTTTAGAATGTCACAAATATGCTAAGATACTTTCCAACTGTATGCTATCATAGATTTATATATCTAAAAGGAGATTAGAACTAACTAGTTAACAGCCCTCATTTTACAGATAAGGAACCAGAAACCAGCAAGCCAAAGGAATTTACTCGGGATCAAATTACTGGTCTGTGATAGAGCTAGGAATAGAACACAGGAATCCTAATGTAAATATTAGTATACTTTTTAAGGTGACAAAATTTGGTTTTCTTGCTTTCGTTTTCAGTAATAACTCAATACAGATTTACATATATGTACATATTTTCAAACATGATCCTCTTCTTCTAGGAAAATGATTATCCAAATAATATGTCTTCAACTTATAAAATAACCTTGGAAGTTTCCATCTGTTTGTGGTTGAGTTTCCAATGTATGTCTCCATTATCTGCGGACCTTAATAACTAAATACTTGTAGAGATCCATTACTTCCTTGGTATGGATACTCTTTCAATCAATACAGATGACAACCTTTCTCTATACCTTAGTAGATGTATTCATGACTTGCTGTAGTCATAAACATTATTTGATGCTTAACCTTATGCCTAGCTTTCTGAGTTTACCAACTAGTCCTCAGATAATAGTTGAATGCTGATATTCAAATCTTTTCCAGTTTTTGTAGGATCTGCCAAAACTTTTACTTTGTTAGAATTGCCTTTGTGAATCCAACATCACATTTAAATCTTGATAAGGTATTAGAGTAGGATCTTAGTCCTGAACTTGGAATTATATTGTTCGGGTACAAATCCCAAGTTTTTTGCTTATATGCTGTGTGATGTTGGAAAAATCTCTTCCTTTTTCTGTACTACAGATATCCTCTCTGCAAAATGAATGGTTTGGCCTGGATAATTCCCCTAGAACCCTTTCAAGGTCTAGATATATGATTCTATTACTTTCATTATAATAATGATGATTATGATAGTATCGTGCAATTACAAAATACTTTTCAGTTTATTAATCGATCGATAGGCACTTTATTACATACTGTGCTAGGTGCTGAGGGTCCTTACATGTGCATGATTTCTTTTGATCTTCAGAACAGGTTTATAAAGTAGGATACTTTCAAGTATTTTGCCTGAGCTCACAAAGCTAGTAATGAGTAAATCTGGAGCTAGAAATAAAGTCTTCTACCTCTAGCTCCAGTATTATTGTTTCTGCTAGCCTGAACATTTTCTCCTACACTATGTTTTCAATTTTCCAAGAACACTTCAAATCGCATTTATATCTCTCAAACAATAGATATAATTTCACTATCTTTAATTTCTAGCTTTTAAGCCTCAGTCTTGTAAGACAAGAGTTGAAATACCACATTTCTAGTTGTATTTGTAAATGTCTAAACATTTACTCTATACTGAAGTGTATAAATTAACGTTAATTTTGTACTGATATTTGAGAAAGAATTTTTGTTATCCCTCAAAGTTGCTGCTAATACCTAAGTGGTATTGAAGAGGTGTTGTCAGTGGAGTGCCTGAGGGATGTCGTATAATCACTAGTGGTTTCTTGTCTGGAAAGGAATTTCACTAGGGCCCAAGCTGTCTTTTGGCAAAGTTATAAAGTTTATTGATATGCTGGCTTAGCAGCTGGCAGGAGAAAGGGGGACCTGCAAAGTGCAGGGATATAAGGTAGAGTTATAAAGTTTTATGCTCTGCAGCAGGCAGGAAAGGTTAAAGAGAGCCTGCAAAGAGCTGG
>CM053596.1:247040571-247070827 GCA_028646575.1 Pseudocheirus occidentalis | reverse complement strand
AGAGAGAGAGAGACAGAGAGAGAGACAGAGACAGAGACAGAGACAGAGAAAGAGAGAGACAGAGAGAGACAAGAGAGAAAGAGAAAGAAAGAGAGAGAGAGAGAGAGAGACAGAGACAGAGACAGAGACAGACAGAGATGAGAATGACAGAGAGCAAGCAGTCAGGATTTTTAAAAGTACTTCATTATGACTAAGCATCAGTGTAATTGTGGGAAACTCACACAACCTTGCCAAGATTCTGGAAAGATGGCAGAATTGGTCAGAAAACTTTCAGCTCACCAGATTTCCTCCACACACACAAAACAAGACAGAACATTATCTCTGAGTGAACACAGAGCAGCAGAAACAAACAGGAATCAGAGTAAAGCTGGGGTGCTCTTAACAATCTGAGAAGACTCCAGGAAAAACTGGACTTCCAGAGGCTGAGGTTCAGCCTGAGTAAAGGGCAAACACCTCCAGGCCTACTCTACAGAATCAACAAAAAGCATGCCCTGGGGGCAGCTGGGTTGGGAAGCTGCCTCAGCCTCAGTAACTTTCCCCTCATGGACAGTGTGGGGATCAGAAAGCTGATTAGGAAAAGAGTGAATGACCTTCTATTGTTGAGGAGCACCCAGTACAGTTATGCTGACCTGATGCAGTCCTAGGCTGTGGCTGTTGGGGAGAAGAAGCTAGTATATGCCTGATGAGTGTGGTAGTAGACAGGTGGGGTCCCTGCTGGCTGTGAACTGAGTCCCTGGTTTTAGCTCCAGGGCAGAAAGGACAGCTGGAGTTTGCAGCCACTGGAATGACCATATGGAACTAGAGCTTCTACAGGACTGAGTGGCTGGGAGCCATAGCCATGGCTTAGAGGTGGAGAAGAGTGACCAAGGTTGGGCCCCCAGGCAGAGCTCAGAAAATAATAGTAAGGACTGGAGGCTTGGTGCATCATTCCCCACCCTTCACAACTAGAACATGATAATAATTATAGCTGCTAAACACAAAATTAAAATCAAAAAGTAAACAAAGTAGCAAGAACCCAACCATAGACAGCTACTATGAGGATAGAGAAGATCTTCATTTACATTCAGAGGAAGATAGCAGAGCTTAAAAAAAACCCACACATACATTACTTTTTCAGTGAGAAATGTCAAATAGTCACAATTCTAAAAAGAGTTCTTGGAAGAACTCTAAAGGGACTTTAAAAATAAAGTAAGAGAGATTGAGGGAAAAATGAGAAAAAAGGAACAATCCAAGAAAATTAAGAATATTATGAAAAGAAAGTCAATTAGCTGGAAATAGGGAATCAAAAATTAAGAAAACTATTCCTTGAAAACTAGAGCTGGGCAAGGGGAAGGTAATGATGTTATAAGACACCAAGAAACAATAAAACAAAATTTAAAAAAATTAAAAAAACAGAAGAAAATGTATAATATCTCATCAGAAAAACAACTGATCTGGAAAAGAGATCAAAGAAAGACAATACAAGAATGGTTGGACTGTTGTAGGCCAAGACTTTCAGGGGCCTTGGCCACATTAGCTCCCCAGTTCTACAAAGGTCATTAGGGAGATATGCAAGGAGAGTATAATCTTGTTGGCTGCATGCTCTCATTGGTTTCATGAATATCTCAAGAAAGTACTGAGTTAATTTGCAAGTCTTGATTGTAACACCCTGTTTGTTTGTGCCTCTGGAGATGGTCTTGGGATAAAGAGCTTAATGAGTGATTGGCTTTGGGCTGGGGTAGAGAAAGATGGAGACAAGAGTGGTTCCTTGCATTCTGCTAAGGGTATATAAACCTTGTATCTTCCATGTATCTTTGGCTCTGTATGAAATAGTTCTGCAATAAACAGACTATGGAATACATCCCCATCTCTCTCATTCACCTAGAAGATCTCTCTTCCTCTCTGTCCCTTTATTTCACTCAGTTAGTAGCTAGGCCCAGACTGTGCTAGCCACAGCATTGGACTACCTGAAAGTTATAATCAAAAAAAGAATCTTGATAAAATATTGCAAGAAATTATCAAGGAAAACAACTCTAAAGTTCTGGAACAAGAAGACAATGAAGAAATATAAACAATCCACTAATCACCATCTGGAAGATATCATAGAAGGAAAACTTATAGGAATATTATAGCCAAGTTTCAAAGATTTCAGGTTAAGGAGAAAATACTGCAAGCAACAAGAAAGAAAATTTAATATCATGGAACTACAGTAAGGATTATACAAGACCTAGCAGCTATTACATTGAAGGTTATGACCAAAGGTAATTTACCCCACAAAGTCAAGTGTAATCCTGAAGGGGAAAAAATGGATATTTAAAGAACTAAAGGAATTTCGGGTATTTGTGACAAAGACAGCAGAACTTGCAAAGATGCAAAATTCAGCATATACAATTCAAGAGAAATATAAGCTAAAGATTAAAGATCAATTATTATGGATTCAATAAGGTCAAACTGGTTACTTCTTGTATGTAAAAATGTTATGGTGGGGGGCAGATCCAAGATGGCAGAGTAAAAACACAAACTGGGTGTGGTCTCTGACTCCAACCACTTCCAATACCTGCAAAAAATGATTCTAAACAAATTTTAAAGTTACAGAACCCACAAAGTGACAGAGAGAAACAAATCTCTTGCAGAAGGCATCCTGGCAGGCAGACAGGAAGGGTCTATTGCAGCATGCTGAGAGCTGAGCTCAGTCCCCTGTAAGCTGCTATTCTGGCTCCAGGGCAGCCTAGACCAGCCAGAGCAGACTTCAGGAGAGTGAATCACCAGCAGCAGTGGTGGTTTCCAGAATTATCAACCCGTAAATGCCAAAGACAAAGTAAAAGGTTTGTTGGAAAGGTGAAGGAAGAGCACAGTCTGGCCCCTGTCCCCAGGGTGAGAAGTGGCAGAGGCACAGAGGCTGTGGCTGCTGCCACATGGCTGCTTCCAGGGCTCCTGGCCTGCAGATTATAGGGGGACAAAGAGACCATTCAGAGGGTAATCTCTCTTGCATTGACCCACTTGGATCTGGATTGCCATCTTGGGTGGTTATCCTGGGGTGTGTAGCCAGTGTGTCAGAGCTTGTGGGGAATGTAGAGATGGAGCACTACTAATAGCTCTGGAAGCTGTTAAAACCCCAGAGATTTGGAACAAAGCTCTTTCCATTCTGTAAGCAGAGTTCTGCCATGGTAAAGGGCTCAAAAGTCAAGTAACTGGCAAGATGAGCAAGCACAGGAAACACAATCAGACCATACAATCTTGGTTTTGGTGACAAAAAAGATCAAAGCATGGAACTGGAGGAGGACAACAAAGTCAAAACTCCTGCATCAAAAGCTTCCAAGAAAAATATAAACTGGTTACAGGCCATGGAGGACCTCAAGAAGGATTTTGAAAATCAAGTAAGGGAAGTGGAGGAAAAACTGGGAAGAAAAATGAGAATGATGCAAGAAAATCAGGAAAAGCAAGTCAAGAGCCTGCTAAAAGAGACCCCCAAAAATAGTGAAGAAAGTAACACCTTAAAAAGCAGACTAACTCAAATGGCAAAAACCATTGAGGAGAAGAATGCCTTAAAAATGCCAAATTTGCCAGAGAGAAAATGAATTTCAAAAACTCAGTGAAGAGAATAACTCCTTCAAAATTAGATTGGAGCAACTGGAAGCTAATGTCTTCATGAGAAATCAAAATACTATAAAACAGATTCAAGCAAATGAAAAAATAGAAGGCAATGTGAAATATATCATTGGAAAAACCACTGATTTGGAAAACAGATCCAGGAGAGATAATTTAAAAATTATTGGACTACCTGAAATCTATGATCAAATAAAGAGCCTAGACACACCATCTTTCAAGAAATTATCAAGTAAAATTACCCTGATATTCTAGAACCAGAGGGCAAAATAAATATTGAAGGAATTCACTGATCCCCTCTTGAAAAAGATCCCAAAAGGAAAACTCCTAGGGATATAATAGCCAAATTCCAGAGTTCCCAGGTCAAGGAGAAAATACTACAAGTAGTTAGGAAGAAACAATTTGAATACTGTGGAAACACAATCAGGATAACACAAGACCTAGAAGCTTCGGCATTAAGGCTTCAAAGAGCTTGGAATATGATATCCCAGATGTCAAAGGAGGTAGAAGTCAAAGGAGGTATTCTTAAAACCAAGAATCACCTACCCAGCAAAACTGAGTATAATGCTTCAGCAGAATATATGGTCATTCAATGAAATAGAAGACTTTCAAGCACTTGTGATGAAAAAAGCCAGAGCTGAACAGAAAATTTGACTTTCATCTACAAGAAGCAAGAGAAGCACGAGAAGGTAAATAGGAAAAAGAAATCATAAGGAACTTAATAAAGTTGAATTATTTACATTCCTACATGGAAAAATGGTCATTATAACACATAAGACTTTTCTCAGTATGAGGGTAGTTAAAGAGAATATATATGTGTGTGTATGTGTGTATACATACATGTATGTATGTATAAGAGGGAATATGTGTATAAATATATATGTGCGTGTGTACATATGTGCATGGATGGAGGGCACAGGATGAGTTGAATAAGAAGGGATGATATATAAAAAATAGAATTAAGAGGTAAGAGAGGGATTTATTGGGAGGGGAAAGGGAGAGATAGATTAGGGCAAATTATCTCATATAAAAGAGGCAAGAGAACACTGTTACACAGGAGGGGAGGAGCAGGAAGGTGAAGGGAAATGGGTCAGCCTTACTCTGGCTTAAGGAGGGAATAACATTCAGTTGGGTATCTTACCCTACAGGAAAACAGGGGGGAAGGGGATAAGAGGGGATATGACAGAAGGGAGAGCAGATTGGGGGAGAGGGTAGTTAGAAGCAAACACTTTTGAAAAGGGACAGGGTCAAAGTAGAAAATAGAATGGGGGGACAGGATAGGATGAAGGTAAATTTAGTCTTTCACAATATAACTACTATGGAAATGTTTTGCCTAACTACACATGTGCAACCTATGTTGAATTGCTTATGTTCCCAGTGGAGGTGGGTGAGGAGGGAAGAGGGGAGAGACTCTGTAACTCAAAGTTTCAAAAACAAATGTTGAAAAAATTGGTTTTTTTTTACATGCAACTGGGAAATAAGATGTACAGGCACTGGGATATAGAAATCCATCTTGCCCTACTAAAAAGTTTTGGGAGATAGGGGAAGATATAAGAGAGAGCAGATTGGGGAGAGGGGTATTCAGTAGGCTTGCTATTTTGGGGTGGGGGTAGGGGAAAGATGGGGAGAAAAATTTGTAACTCAAAATCTTGTGGAAATAAATGTTGAAAACTAAAAATAAATAAATAAATTGGAAAAAAATAAAATAAAGATGTTATCAGAACTCTTAAGACTGTCATTATTTAGGTTGAGATATCTTCATAATTTTTTTATATTACTTTGGCCCAACCATAAATAATAGACATCTCTTCAATGATTAAGATCATACTTTATGTCTGTAAAAAGTGTATTTATATAAATCTTTTATATGTCGAAACCTGATTTGAAAAGACATCAGAAGTAGTACTCTCATCTTGGAATACACAAAGGAACTTTGGGAATGTACATTTAACTTTGATGGATGCCTTATCTCTCACCTTCATAGCCCCAATCCAAACTGTTTCTTCTGTATGTCAATAAGCACTATTAATCAACTTCACTGAAATATAGGTAGGTAATATGAACCAGAAGGGTAGCATAGGACAGTGGATGAATATCCAGCCTCATAGTTAGTACAACCTGAGTTCAAATTCTGTCTCTGAAATATACTGAAATATACTGATTCTGGACAAGTCAATTAATCTCTTAGCATCCTTAGGCAACTCTGAGATTTTAAATTGTAGAGCAATTTCTTCTTTGCATTGGTAGTACAGGGAGTTTCCACACAAGAAGTTCCCTTCACCAATGAAAGCATAGATTTAATACACACACACACACACACACACACACACACACAAACTGATAAATACTCTGATGATGCCTCATGGAACATTGAGGTGATGGGCCCTTGGAGGTTAAACCAGGATGTAAGCGCTAGTAGATCCTAACCATGGTGAAAAATTTTCAATCATTGGCCCAGTGATGGACTATCTATAATTTGTCTAAGGACTAGACTAGCCAAGTTTGGAGAGGTGCATCATAACAAATTTTCTTGACCCCAATAAATACCTATGAAACCAACTACCAATATCTAGAGAGGTTGTAACTGGTATTAGTGGAGGAATGCCCCCAGCGATAAAATCATGGATCCTTGGAATAAGATCAAACACAGGTTTTACCAAAGTCTCGAAAGAGAACTACAGTTTTCTTTACCTGAGATTTTTCCCTTTCTGATCCAGGGGAATTTTCAGAGTAAGAAAATAAAAGAGCCATGTTTATATTAAGTAGTCCCCTCATTTCCGTCCAGACAATTGTAAATGCCCAGCTCCAGGGAAATCCATAGCCAAGACGAGATAAAATGGGGCTCAGTATCAGAAAGACCAAAATTCTGAAAGAGTTAAAAAACATCACTTCTTGTAATTATCAGGTCCATTGTATTCAGTGAGAATTGCCAGCTCTCAGAAGAATGTTCTCCTGCTCAGGAAGGCAAATTATTCCTAGGAATTGGCTATTATTACTGAAAGATATTAATGCAGGACAACGGTATAGAAGGGATTAGCTCTGAGCAGCAGCTCAGGACCCCATTCAGGACTGATCAGTTATGACTGGTAGGTTGACTGTGATCTTGAAACTTGATTCTGAAACTCAGGGTACCTTTCTTGATCAATTCAGAAGAAACTTCACCTTTGAAGTATCTAGTGATTTGATCCTTTTTTTTTTTGATGACTTAGGGGTTCTATGTCCTTTGGCTATACCTGTAGTCACTGGCCTAGGGCAGGTCATGGAATCGTGGACTGTAAGAAGAGAGAGATGGATTGGACCTTACCAATCAACTGGTTCAAACTCTTGTTTTACAAATGAGGAAACAGAGAACTAGTGGTAGTAACTTTCTCAAAATAATTGTCTTCTGTACAGCCTTGAAAGTGGGGATCCCTCACTGGGGTATTTTATTGGGGAAGGGAGGGAATTAAAGCCATCTGATTTAGAACAAAATGGGTCACTGAGTTGCTTAATAGCCTAGAAATGAAAATTAGCTCACAGGCTGTTCAATTCCTAGACTCCCATTCATCAATAAAGACTATGGAATAACAAATGCATTTTTTAATTTGATCAACCTGAGAATGCTTTGCTTCACTATTTCTGTGATACAGCCACTGTTTTTTTCTTTCCCTCTTTTGTCTTTCTTTTGTTCCTCTTGTTTTCTTCCTTTCTCTCTCTCTCTAAGTGTCTGAGGCCAGATTTGAAACTAAGAATAGAAATCTTCCTGACTTCAGACCTGGCATTCAATTCACCGTGCCAACTAGCTGCCTTTAATAAATGCTTAACTGATTGATTTATGAATTCATAGTTTGTGTTTCCATTAGACTGGAACAAATTTCATATTTTACACAATCCCAATTTCTAATATGTGAATTCAAATATATGAGAGCACTTCTAAGGATTCCTTATTTATACCAATGAGAACCTTACCATATAAAAGAAGGTTGAAACGTTAGTTATAATCGTCCATACCTGATGACAATCAGTGTGAAATAGAGGTGCACTGTATAATATATATCTGAGAATGATACATATAGATAGGCATGTGCAGGGACCAACATTCCAGCAAGAATAAATGTCATCAAAGAAGCAAAATATCTGAAGATTTTCCAGAATCTGTGTTTTCAAGAAAAGCATATATTTAAAAATTTAAAATAATTCCTGTATGTTTAAAACTTTATATACTATTTGAATCAGCATCACTCCTTTTTAGCTCAACTTGAAAGAAATAGAAATACTAATCTACAAGATTGATTAGGACCAAAACATTACAGCAATTGAATTCGCCATGGCCTCTGTAGGTGTCCCAGAAATACTGCTTGCTTTGTGGGCTATTCCTAGTATGACTCTCATGAAAGCAAGATCTAAAACTGTTTTCATTTTATCTGGCAGTTACCACACAAGAGTCTGATGTATCATGTTGTGCTTCCATATTCCCATTTGATTTTGTGATGGTATATGGATTTAATAGGGAAGTAAAATTGCATTACATTCCAATTCCAAATTCTGCTGTGAAATTAGCAGCCTCTAATGACTATATGCAATCAAGTTTCCACACATCTCTGTTAAAAGGGAGCTCTAGGGTTGAAATGTATTCATGAGAAGAAATGTTTCCCTATGTTATTGGTTCTATCTTTTTCTTGAATATTGCCTTTTTGAGACATTTTGTCACTGAGGCATAGAAGTTGCTTCTTTGAATATAACATGCTCAGCACTCACAAAAATAAACTCTCTAAAAACATGAAAAAGGAAATATTTGACTTTCAATTGTATTTAAAAAGAATAATGAATCCACATGTGGCCTTCTATGTCCTTGAGTGCCTCCTTTTGACTGAATCCAAGTTTCACAGAACAAATCCTTTTATTAAGGGGATTTGTTCTGTGAAGTTTGGATTCAGTCAAAGTGGCACACTTGAGCACCTAAAGGGCCACATGTGGCCTTGAGGCCTCAGGTTCCTCACCCTAGTCAAGTCTGCTGTCTTGCAATTACCTTCTTTTTGGTCAAATTGTGATGGTTCTACAGAACCACAATGACCTTGGCGTTTAGTTTAATGCTTTACTTTGTAAGGGTTCGCAAACTACCACCCAGGCCAAATCCTGACAGCCACCTATTTTGTATCACTCCTAATTAAGAATGGTTTTTACATTTTAAGTAAAATATTATTGTATTTGAAAATGGCTTCACAAAAATAGGTAGAACGTCAGATGTGGCACTCAAATTTAGTTCACTGACCAGTGGCAAACTACTTCTCTTACATGATTCAGAGTTACTGATTAGTGAAATTATATGAAGACATATCAGCTACTCACTTGAAAATGATGTAATTAACTCCTGGTTTAAAGACCGTAGAATTTAAAAAAAGAGCTGACACATACAAAGAAACAATTCCAGACATTCCACTCCATTCAGCTATTTGAAAAAGCAAACAAAAGTGTTAATGTATCATTGATATGTGTGTATGCATGCATGCATGTATGTATGTATGTGTGCATATGTACATATATGTATGCGTGTGTTTATAGGTATATGTGTCTGTATATGTATATATCCCTATACACATATATCTATGTGTGTGTACATCTGTATGTATACATGTGTGTATGTATGTATGCATTTCTGATGATATAGAGCTGCCTCTACATCATAGTAGAGTTATAGCTTCCATATTACAGGAATTAGAGTCCTGGTACCCCTGCAGTGAATCTAAAAAATCCATGTAAAATTTTTTGACTCTCCCTTCATACCAGAGAGAAGTCTGAGTTTTTTTCTTTTTCTCTTATGGGGTGTTTATAGTACCTTATTTTAAAAATTGAGTTAAGTATTTGGACATAGGCTCTGTGTTATCTGCTGGTTTTTGATTGCCATCTCCATCTTCCTCAAAACTCTTCCCAAATACCCATTTAATATCTTATGCTGACCCATGATATATCGAAACCATGATGGGGAAAGTCACCATGTGGAAGGGATAACTGTAATCCCATTGGATGATGTGATAGCTTGATGACCTTAAGGAGTTGCTGATTACTGCTAACTACCTATTGAATATCTTGAACTGTATGTTCTGCAGAAACCTTAAACTCAACATGACTCTAAAAGAGCTCATTACCTTTTTCCCTAAATCTTACCCTTTTCCCAAATTCTCTATTTCTGTCCATCTCATTCACTGTCATTCCTAACCTTAGTGTCACTTTCAGCTCCCTGTGCTCTTTCCCTGCCCCTCCCCATCTAAACTCTTGCCAGGTCCCATCAATTGTATGTTCACAAAATCTCTTGAATATGCCTCCTTCTCCCCATTAACATTGCCACCACCCTGCAGACCCTTATCACCTGACAGGTAGAGTACTGTCATAGCCTTCACTTCTCAAGTCTGTCCCTACACTAAACCATCCAACATTGTTACCAAAATGATCTTCCTAAAGGGTAGGTCTGATTAAACTGTAAACCATATGGAGAGAGAATTGTTGAAGTGTAAAATGGATAATTGTGATTATTTTAAATTAAAATTTTCTTGTATAAATAAGCCTATGCATCCAAGAATAGAAGGAATGCAGTAAATTGGGGAAAACTTTCATAGACAATCTCTCAGATAGAATGCAATTGGGTTGGAAGATTGCTGTGGTTCAGGAAATGATTTAGAAAAACATGAAAAGACTGGGACTTAGGAAGATACTATTCACCTTCAGAAAAACAGATGACAAGTAGACATAAGCATAGTAGTCTTACAGATACATGTATGAGTATACATGTGTATGTCTATATGCATTTATAGATATATGTGTACATAAATATATACATATATACGCACATGTATTTACATGTGTGTGTCTGTATACATGGTTAATTGTAGTTTTCTTTTGTGGGGGGAAGGAAGGGAAAAATAAAGTAAAAAGTGCACAGGAGAGAAGAAAGGAAAACCAAAAGGAAGCAAAGAAGAGATGGATAGCTTTATAATCACTGAATAGTATTTATTATATAGTTTTTCTTGAAATGAAAATGTTTTGTTTTATATCAAATCCTCTTATGTTCTGCTGTGAACATGGCGATTTTTTTTTCTTATTTTGTATTTAAGTTTAAAATAAACTTAAAAACCTACAAAGATAAATAAATTGAATGGCTGACACTGTCCCTTTTCTGCTCAATAAACTAAAGTGGTTGACTTTTTTGGGGGGGGGAGAAGGGGAAAGCAAGGCAATTGGGGTTAAGTGACTTGCCCAAGGTCACACAGCTAATAAGTGCATCAAGTGTCTGAGGCCAGATTTGGACTCAGGTCCTCCTGGCTCCAGGGTCAGTGCTCTATTCACGGAGTCACTTAGCTGTCCCTGGTTCATTTTTACTTTTAAGATCTAATATAAAATCCTCTGTTTGGCTTTTAAAGCCTTCTCCATCCTACCTTTGCTCTCTTCTCATACCTCCCTTCCCTCTACATGTTCTATAATCCAGCAATGCTGGCTTTCTTTCTGTTACTCATATAAGTAGACTCCATTTCCCAAATCCATGCTTTTCCTCTAGCTATTGCCTATGCCTGGAATGTTCTCCCTCTTCATCTCAGGCTTCTGGCTATCTTGACTTCTTTCAAGTCCCAACTAAAATTCTACTTTCCACAGGAAAACTTTCCCACTTTCCCTCCTCCCCCTCCTCACCCCATAGTGCAAGTGCCTTCCCTCTGAAATTAACTCCTAATTATTACTAGGTAATGTAGGTCCAACTCAATGGCAAGCTGTGGTCACTTATGATCAACTCTGCTACTGAGGAGAGACGCTAACAATCTCAGGAAATAGGTGCTATTATTATCATTACTTTACATTTGAAGAAATTAAGGCAAACAAAAGTTAAATGATTTGCTGAGAGCAGCACAGTTAGTAATTATCTGAACCTGGATTTGAAGTCAACTCTTTCTGACTATATTGTCCTGAGAGATGATCATTACTTCTCAATAATTCAATTAAAATAAATCTGATTGAACAACTATTAAATGTCTGCTACATGAAGAGCAAGGGGCTAGATGCTGAGAGATTAGCAAAGTTTAGATAAGACAAAGTTGCCTCATGAAGCCCAGAATCTAGTAGAATAAGGAGTTCATGAAAAAATTCTTTATTTACCCACATAAAAGTTGATGTATATTAATGAAAAACCAAGCATTCCTTCAGTAATGCCATCACTTAAAATATCATTGGACCCGAAATGCAAAATTTTGTAGTGTACAAATCCAAAAACAGCACTTCCCAGAAATTTTTTCATAATTTCATTAAAAATATCAACACCTGCAGAAAATTGGAATAGAGAAATAAAAAGGTGAAATATCTATTCCCAAGTGTGAATACCCTCCTGAGTAAATTCAAATTTCTTATTTGGAAATTATTTTTGGATTAGGAAAAACAGACATTAATAGAACAATTCCTGCATAACCTGGCAAATCAGTAATACTGCATCATGACTAGGAAGATAGATTTGCTGTATGTTGTTAATGGTATTTTTAAAAATTACCATTGTCTTCACAGCATAAGCATGAATACTTCCATAGTCAAAGGATATGAAAAACTTGAAAAACACTTTAGTTATTAAAAAGTGGAGCCAGTGAAGAAGAAAAAGGAGCAGCTAGAGTCATAGCTTTAAAAAAAATCCAGGAAAGTGTAGCATCTGTAATGGTAATTAATATAAATTGAAGACCCTTTTAGTTATGTCAAGTAAGCAGGTACTTAGCCCTTAGTCAAGCCTCTGTGAAAGAGGCAGAGGGTGTGAACTCTGTCTCCTGTTGCTGACATAACAGGAAGGGTTCAGCTGAAACAGGAAGGCAATGCTGTGTGTGTGTGTGTGTGTGTGTGTGTGTGTGTGTGTGTGTGTAAGAAAAGCCCCAGAGAGGTAGAATCAGAATTTTTCTCCTGGCGTGCTCCTGGTGAAGGAAGCAGAATTTTCTCCACAGCTGACTGAGAACTGAGTTGGAGTTTTCTTGAGACCAGAATCTTGTGAAGGCTGAAGTTGCTGCCAAGAAGGCTATCTAGGAGGCTAAAGTGGTTGCTGCCAGATTTCTTCTGGGTCCTAGGGCCAGCCTACCTGCCAGAGGACTGGGGAGGCATGACTGGGATGCTAATACTTTGTGGGTTGATTGATCCTTGAGTTCCCAGGAACAGCAGTTGTAAAGGTTTTGAGATATGCTGCACCCTGTGAACTTCAGTGTATAGCAGGAACTGCCTGGAGGACTATACAAGGACCTGGGAGCTGTCTGCCTCTGAATTCAGGTAGGAGCTGGGACCATGGAAGGGGATTCAGGGAATCTGAGAAACCACCTTGAGTCAAGATGAAGAAAAGGCCTCTCCTTGGATATTGAATGCTGTGATGAAATTGAAGTTTACTAGACACCAAGGGGTGGAGGGTTTGTGTAATTTTTCTAATGATTAATCATATTTAGTGATTAATGATACTTAGTGACTGATGGCTAGATAAGTGACTGATTGAGTTAGCCTATGATTGCACCTAAGTGGAAGACTGACTATTGTATTTTGAGATGACTGAATGGCTGAGTAAGGAGGCAAACCTCCTTAGGGATCACCAGATGATTGTTCTTTTGTTCTTTGTTCTAAATACTGTGACCACTTTGGTGAAAACTATGTGGCCATTTTAATGATAAGCTGTTATGAACACTATATTGTGATCTTTGATGATAAGGTGTAATGTTGTGAATATTGAATCTTGATTTGTTGTCAATGTTTGCCTTGATTTGTTACAGAATAAATGGAGTGTTCACTACACTGTGTAATCACAACCTTAAAAGCTATTCATTCAATAGCATTCTTTTGGGAAGCTGCTTCTGCATGGCATTACAGCATCTCAGAATTCATGAATTCCTTTTAATTTGAGAGCACCTACTTTGTGAAATGCTTTATATTAGGCAATGAGTATACAAAAAATTAAACAAGACACATAGTCTTTACTCTTGAGGATCTTACAATCTAGTAGAATTCAAGGAATAAATACTAGCAAGAAGAAAGGAAGAAGGGAAAAAATATTAAAAAGATGTCAAAGAAGATAAATACCAAAAAGTGCCATTAGATTTGGTGATAAGGAAGTTTGGGGGGCCTTTTGAAAGAGCACATTCAGCAAAACAGTAGGGATCAAAAGTGGAATGCAAGGGGTTGAAGACGCAGTAGAGACATTAGTTATAGACTAAGTTTAGGGAGGAGAGAGGTAGGCTAGTGGTTGGGTATGATAGACAGGACAAGATAGAGTTGTTTGTTTTCTTTAGGACTGTGCACAGCTAAGTGTATTTGTAGACAAATAGAAAAGAGTCAGTAGAGAGAGAAAATAAAGATGCATGAGATAAATGTGATAATTATTGGAGGAATGGTGAAGATAGGCTATTGGGTCAAATGCACAAAAAGAAAGATTAGTTTTACCTAGGATGGAAACTTCCCCTTTCTCTGAGAAAGAAGAAAATGAGGAGATAATGGGAGATAGTACAAAGAAATGTTGATGTTTACAGGAGGAACTGTCCTATCACATGATTTGCAGTCTTCTCAGTGAAGCAGAAAGCTGCTATAAATGTGGATGATGAAGGTACTTGGCTATTTACAGAAGGAGGGAAGAAAAACTTTGGAATAGTTGTTGCAGAAGATGAGATAAAACGTCAGTAAGAATAGAACACAATAACAAATAGTAGTGAGTACCAATTTGATATTATGGAGTATGAAACCATCTTGATTTTATGATTTTAATCAATGAAATTCAATAGCCTGGGAGCAGTAAAGAAATTATACAATCAGGGTTTACATAGGTCAGAGATTAGCAGTTCCAAAATGACAGAAAAATCTGAGGTGGAGGAAGGAAATGAATAATAAGTCTTGTGTGGTATTTAGTGAATAGTTAAAATGGTAGACAGTGGATTCAAGACTGAACAAGAGGCAAATAAAGCTATATTTTGGGAGAAAGATTGTCAAAAGATGAGAGGTCATGATAAATGGATGAACAGACTTTATTAATAGGAGCAGAGGGCAACAAATAGAAATATTTATCAAGCTATATGCCTGCTTCCACATTCCTGTAAAATATTTGTAAGAATCATCTTCACATCCATCAGGGGAGCTAAGTGGTACAGTAGATAGAGTACTAGGTCAGGAGTCGGTCTTCCTGAGTTCAAATCTGGCCTCAAATCTAGCTGTCTGACTGTGCGCAAGTCACTTAACCTTGTTGGCCTCAGTTTCCTCATCTGTAAAATTAACTGGAGAAGGAAATGGCAAACCAATGCAATAGTTTTGCCAAGAAAACCCTGAATGGGGTCATGAAGAGTTAAGCACAACAGAAAATGCCTGAACAACAACACATCCATCAGGGGATCCTTGATGAAAGTATAAGATGGAGGCAGGTAAGCGTTGACAAATGATATTCCATACTAGACCATATCCTTACCATTACATCACTGACTGAGATTGTATTGTGCTTATTATTTCACTTGAAAAAGCAAAAATATTTTTATTATTAAAGTTTTTAGTTCAAAGGGTAGAGTCAAGATGATGGAGTAGAGGAAGCATTCAACAGAGGTCTCTCAAAATTCCTCTCCAACTTTAAAACAAAGCCTCAATATGAATTGTAGAGTGTGATAGAACCAACAAACATTCAGGAAAAGGAATTTTACCAGCCCATGATGACTCAGGAAGAAAAAGAGGTCTATGATACCTGGGGGGGGGGGGAACAGCCAGAAGGTCACATGGGAGTAGCAGTGGCTTTAGGACCTCTGAGCCCAGAGACAGTAAGGGAGTCAGACATTTGACCAGAAAGAAATTATAGTGAACTCTGAGCTGACACAGGGTGCAGGATCCTCTTTCCCATACATAGCTCTAGATCACATTTCCAGGGCAGAGAGAAATACATGTATTTGGTCACAAGGGAACAAGGGCCCTACTACCAGTTCCAGGGCCCTGAAAGGGCAGAGGGAACACTTCCAGGGTAAATACCAGAGTTCATACCAGGAAAACAGTGACCTATTCCTCAATCACACCACCTTGGAATCATGCAGACCCCTAGCACTGCTCTGAAAAAGCAGCACAAAAAAGCCTAGAACTCCCCTAAGTTAACAGCATTCAACTTTAACAAAAAGGTCAAAGTCAATAAGTAGGCTGGAAAAATAAGCAAACAACAATCATAAAAAAAAATTGACCATAAAACAGTACTATGGGGATGGCTAGGTAGCACAGTGAATAGAACACTGGCCCTGGAGTCAGGAGGATCTGAGTTCAAATTTGACCTCAGACACTTAACACTTACTAGCCCTGTGACCCTGGGCAAGTCACTTAACCCCAACTGCCCTCCAGAAAGCCAAAAAAAAACCTGCTATGGTGGTGCTGCCTGAGAAGACCAGGACAGAAACGCAGAAGAAAATGCTGATGCAAAAACAGCTACAATCAAAACCTCAAAGAAAAATGCTAACAGGACACAAGCTCAACAAGAATTCCTGGAAGATTCAAAGAAAGAGGCAAGAGTGATAGAAGAAAAACTGAGAAAAGAAATAAAAGTAATGCAAGAACATTATGACAAGAGAATTAACAGCTTGGTAAAAGAGGCATAAAAAAATTATTGAAGAAAATAGCGCTTAAAAAACAAAACTGGCCTAACAGTAAAAGGGGCACACAAATTCACTGAAGAAAACTCTTTTAAAAGCAGACTAGGCCAAATGGAAAAGGAGACACAAAAATTCATGGAAGAAGATAATTCTTTAAGATGCAGAATTAACCAAATGGAAAAAGAAGAACCAAAGCTCATTGAAAAAAAAAATTCCTTAAAAACTAGAATTGGGCAAGTGAAAACTAATGACTCCATGACACATCTAGAAATAATAGTCAAAACAATGAAAAAATGGAAGAAAATGTGAAATTTCTCATCAGAAATGCAACTGCCCTGGATAATAGATTAAGGAGAGATATTAAACTACAACATGATTTTAAAAAAAGAGTCTAGATATCATATTTCAAGAAATTCTCAAGGAAAACTGTCTCAATATCTTAGATTCAGAGGGTAAAAAGGACATTGAAAAAATCCACTGATCACCTCTCCAAAAAGAACCCCAAATAAAAACTCCCAGGAATGGTATAGCCAAATTCCAGTAAGTAACTGTTAAGATGATCTGCAGTTAATGACCTGTGGAAGGTCTCACCTGTCAAAGGCTTGTTGATGAAGTGGTTATGATTGATGGATATTTCCTTTTGCCAACCATAAGATTTTCCCCTTTTGGAATTAACCAATCAATGCATTGTACCTCCTCATTCTGTTTTTAGTTATCTCTCAAATTGCATACATATTCCCTCAAAACTAAACAGGGGTGTCTATGACTGCAGAGGGGAGTCTTAAGATCCATTTTTTTTATCCAGTTTCTTAAGGACCACAAGTTTCCCTAATAAACTAAAACTGCTTGGAATGCTTCAATGTCCTTGTTGTTTTGTTTCTTTTTTTCTTTTCTTTTAAACATTGGTTTGTTTATTTACTTTTAGTTTACAAGATTTGGGTCCAGAGTCCCTTGAGTTTCAAATATTCTCCCTTCCCCCCCCCCCATGGTGGCATGCAGTCAAGTATAGGATGTGCAAATATTTCCACACTGGACATTAGTCTGGTTGTATAGAAGGGTTGTAACCAGTGGAGTGAACAATGGGAAAAAGAAAGAAAACTGAACATGGAAAAGAGCAATAGCATGTAGATTGCTTCAGTCTCCATTTAAACTCTGTTCTTTCTAGATCTTTCTCTAAATGTAGATATCTCCTTCCTTCCTGAGACTTGTAGAGTTGTTTTATAACTGAGCATTGCTAAGAAGAGTCCAGTTTATCAAGATTGGTCATCACACATACGTTGTGTCTGTGATTGTGTATGCATTTCTCCTGGTTCTGCCCTTGTCACTTAGCATAATTTCGTATAAGCCTCTCCAGGTAAATATGAAGTCCATCTCCTCCTCATTTCTTATAGCACAATAGTAATTCCATTACATTCATACACCACAACTTGTTTAGCCATTTTTCAATTGATGGGCATCCCCTTAATTTCCAGTTTTTTGCCACCACAAAGAGAGCTGCAATAAATATTTTTGTACATACGGGTCTTCCTCCTGCTTCTATGATCTCTTTGGAATATAACACTAAAAGTGATATTACTAGATCAAAGGGTATGCAATTATTTATAGCACTTTGGGTATAGTTCCAGATTGATCTCCAGAATGGTTGTATCAGTTCACAGCTCCACCAACAATGCATTAGTGTTCCAATTTTTCTACATCCTCACCAGCATTTGTCATTTTCCTGTTTTGTCATCTTAGCCAATTTTACAGGTAAGATGTGGTACCTCTAAGTTGTTTTGATTTTAATTTCTCGAATCAATAGTGATGTAGAGTATTTTTTCACATGCTTATAGATAATTTTAATTTCTGCCTCTGAGAATTGCCTGTTCATATCCTTTGACCATTTATCAATTGGGGAATGACTTGTATTCTTATATATTTTACTTAATTCTCCATGCATTTTAGAAACAAGGCCTCTATCAGAGACACTGGTTGTAAAAATTCTTTCCCAGTTTCCCCACTTCCCTCTTGATCTTGGTTACATTGGCTTTGTTTGTACAGAACATTTTCAATTTAATGTAATCAATATTGTCCATTTTATATTTTATAATGTTCTCTAACTCTTCTTTGGTCATGAGGTCTTCCCCACTACATAAATCTCACATGTAAATTAGATTATTTACAGTATCAGCCTTTATACCTAGATTGTGAACGCATTTAGACTTGACTTTGGTGTATGGTGTGAGATGATGGTCTATACCCAGTTTCTGCCATACTATAATCCTGTCCTTGTTGTTTTGGGTCAGAATTTTGGAGTCACTGGGAGTTTAAAAGAGATATTGCAAAAGTGAAATCAATAGGTCTTGGCAATGGATTGAATATTGGGGGGGGGGAGGAGGAGAAGAGACATGAATTAAAAAGGACACCTAAGTTACAACCCTAGGAGTAGGAGGAAAGAAAGGAGAAAATAACAAATTCTTACTTAATGTTATAGAAAATTCATTATGACTGTTAACAATTTGTAAAGTGATCTTGAAGGTAATATCTGCCAAAGCAGCCATCAACATGCATTCTCCATTAATTAAGTCTCTGAGGCCCTTTGAAAGACCTGTGAAGAAAAGAAGTTGATTTTCAAAGTGGTATTAAGTGAAGAGATGTATATAAACTGCAGTCTGATATATGGCACATTTGTCTTTGCTTCATACCCCACTGACCCACCTCAACAAAAAGTCATTTCAAGAGAACTTGGTTAGTCATGGGAAATGTAAATGAAGTCCAACAAATATGCTAAGGCTGATTCTGTATTCTTGACTAATTCAATTGATTTTTGATTGCTTATGGTTTTTGTATAAATTACAGCCTTAAATGATCGTATCTTAATATTATATCATATTTAAAAGCAAATAAATATTTACATGGAGCAATATAGCAATGTATAGTAGCAACTGGAATAAGAACCCTAGAATCAAACTCTCAGGCCCAACTTAATGCAATGTTTCCATTGCATTTTTGCACCAGACTAGAAGTCCAAAGATCTGGGTTTGAATCCTGAGCCTGCCACTGAATAAATATATGGTTCTGTATGAATCCCTTAATTTTTCTGTTTTTTCATTTTAAATTTTCTGATTCTTAATTTTCCCTTAGTTTCCTTGCCTATAAAATTGGAATAAATAACCTTGCCTTGCCTGCTTTACTGAATTATGAGGCTCATCTAATATAAAGAACTTTGTAAGCCATGACACACTATAAAAAATGCAACAATTGTTATTATTAAATAGTTGTCTAAAAGGATATGCTAAGCAGAAGGTTTTTGAAAAGTGATCCCTTTAGCCAAAGGACATTTTTAGACTAATCTAAGCTTTCAGCTCCACCTCAAAACTGGCCTGAAGAACTTACAACCCATCCCAGTGATCCTGACACCTCCCCTTCCCACACCCAAACTCAGAATATCAATATCAATGCCAATAGCCAAATATAATCGAGGAGCAAGGAAGGAGAAAAATGTGACCTACCAACACTCTTCATGGCACCTGTAGTCTGCATGGGATCTGTACAGACAAGGATGATGGCAAATATTACTCGGGAACCGTTTTCCAAAACTAACTTATTCACTGAGGTCAAGTACCAGTCAACTAAGATATAATTCAGGAAAAAGCCAAGAACTGTAAGAATGAATATCTGTGGAGACATTTCATAAGACAAAGGACTCAGATCATCTGTATTACCTTATTTTTCACCCTTATAAAAATAAATATACTGGGAAAGAGATTCATAGCGGAGCAGAGAGAGCTAACCTCTGAGTCAAAGAAAACCTGGCATAGTAAGAGAATTACAAAGAGGAGAAACAATTCTTTTTAAGTGAGTAAGAACAGGAATTTATGGTTTTCCTAGAAAAAGTATTAAATATGTAAACATTACACTTAATATTTGCAAACATATAAAGACATCATGTTAAGAGAGAGAAGACACAAAAAGTAGAAGGGCAAAGAAAGTAATAACATATGATATTTTTATAGCAATTTAAGGACAAAGGGGCTTTATGTCCATTCAGGATGGGAAAGGAAAGCAAGAGATGAAACCCAAGTAGTCTCCTTTTCAGCCTCTCACCTTCACAATGATTTCCAGAGACTACCTTTTCCTCTACTCTTGGCAGCTATTTGCAGGTAGAGTGTTTAGAAAGATTTTTAGATAGATGGGCCTTTTTTTTTTTAAAGAAAAAACATCACTTAGAACAATGAAACAGACAATAGTGCCAGCAGGAACCCAGTAGCAAAATAACTAGAAACCACTTTCATGGATTTCCTGATAGATGTTGACTCTTCTATCCAACACAATACAATTTAATCAAATAAACCTGAAATATGTTTTAAGGAAAAAGCAGAATGAAGATGCTGTGCCAAAGATGAAAGGAAGCTCAGTGGCAGGTATGTCTGGTGATGCAAAGGAGAATCTGATGCTGTGAAGATCAATACTGCATTGCAACCTAGGATGTAAGATCTATCAGCCAAGGTAAGCTAGATGTGGCCAGATAGGAGATGGAAAGCTCAAACATTGACATCTTGGGTGTCAGTGAACTTAAATCGATGGGAATTAATGAATTTAATTCGGGTGGTCATTACACATACCACTGTCGGCAAAAATCCCTTCAAAGAAATGGAACAGCCCTCACAATCAATTAAAGGGTGAGGAAAGCAGTTTTATTTTCAAAGATTTGATTTTTAAAATGACAGAATATCTGTTCAAATCCAAGGCAAACCATTCAGTAAAACAGTAATACCAGTCTATGCTCCAGCCATTGATGCTGAAGACGCCAAAGTTGCTGAGTTCTATGAAGATCTACAACATCTTCTAGAAATAACAACAAAGGGGCGGCTAGGTGGCGCAGTGCATAGAGCACTGGCCCTGGAGTCAGGAGTACCTGAGTTCAAATGCGGCCTCAGACACTTAACACAAAAAACTAGCCGTGTGACCTTGGGCAAGTCACTTAACCCCAACTGCCCTCCAAAAAAAAAACAAAAAAAACAAACTCTAGAAATAACAACAAAAAAGGTGTCATATCTATCAGAGGGAATTGAAATGCCAAAGTAGGAAATGCCAAAAGATAATTGGAATAGCAGGTAGGTTTGGCCTTAGAGTACAACATACTAAGAAACAGAGACATCACCTTGCCAACAAAGGTTCACACAGTCAATAGTTTCTCCAGTAATAATGTATGATTGTGTGAGTTGGAGGAATTGAGGAGAGCTGGGAAACTGAGGAATGCTGAGCACTGCAGAATCAATATTTTTGAATTGCAGTGCCAGAGAAGACTTTTGGGAGTCCCTTGGGCAGAAAGGAGATCAAATCAGTCAATAATTAAGGAAATTGATTCAGGCTATTCATTGGAAGATAAAGCTGAAGTTTAAATACTTTGGCCAAATAATGAGAATACAGGGCTCATTGCAAAGACCTTGGTGTTGGTAAAGATTGAAGATAAAAGGAGAAAGTGTTGATAGAGGATAAGATGCATAGATAGTATCATGGAGGCAATGAACATAACCTTGGACAGACTTTGAAAGACAGTGGAGCATAAAGGGGCTTGGTATGCTATGGCCCATGGGGTCCTGAAGATCAGATACAACTGAACAACAAAATTCCTATCTATGTATTCATTCATTCATTCATTCATTTAGCTTTTTGAAGGGGGGAGGGCAGGGCAGTTGGGGTTAAGTGACTTGCCCAAGGTCACACAGCAAGTAAGTGTTAAGTGTCTGAGGTCAGATTTGAACTCACATCCTCCTGACTTCAGGGCCAATGCTCTATTCACTATGCCACCTAGCTGCCACTATCTATGTATTTATTATCTAGATATTTCCATCTAGATAGATAGATAAGTAAATGGATAAATATGCAGACAGATAGATAGATAATTTGTCTTTCCAAATACAATGTAAGCTCTTTTGATGAAAAGAACTGTTTTGTTTTCATTTTTATTTCTTCAGTTTCTAGCATAGTGACTGATGCAGAGTAGGCACTTCTGCTTGCTTACTGGTTGAAAAACAAAGCTAGGCACAAAACAATAGGTCTTTATACTGACTTGCATAATAAGACTTTAAAAGTACAGAATACTTCTTCAAATCCCTGACAGTCAATGGTTTCAGTTGATAGGAAACTCAATAGGGACCTGGATGAGTTAACTTGTAGCAGAGAATGAGAGGATTTTGATAAGGTTTCTACTTCCCTTTCCGTGCCATGTGATGGAAACTGAGAATCCAAGACCCCACATTGAAGTTGGAGAAGGGAAAAGACAAGCTACTAACAACAGGGTAAAAAAGCTACCTCTACCATGCATCCACATGGAGCATATTTCCCAGGCTCAAACAACCTGGGAGGTTAGAAGGATTATGCAACCTCAGCAGAAACAGGGAAATTTTTAGAATGGGTGGTTTGGTGGGAAGGTTCTATTCTGTTTGGGGAATTGCAAATTTAGAACATGTATTAGACATCCAGGTGGAGATTTCAAGAAGATAGATGGAGGTTTGGAATTAGAGCTCAAAAAAGAGGTGAGTAGTGTATAGCTAGATTTGAGAGCCACATTTATTGAGATTACCAAGAGAAAGGGTAGAGAGAGAAAAGGATAGGGTCCAAGATAGAGCCCTGGAGTAGATTTATGAAAAGAGGTTAAAATAGGAATGATAAACCTTCCAAAGGAGACACAAGGTTAAACCAACAAGTAGGAAGAGAAACACAACATATCAATATAACAAAAATTCTTTGACCAAAGCAGAAATCAATAATTACTTCAGAAAATTGATGATGAATATAAATCCCATACCATGCAAAGCAGTGATGGATTTAGATGTATGTACTCTCAAACATGGCTAGTCTATTGATTTGTTTTGCTTGACTATACTTGTTACAAGGGGAGATTTCTACTTGAGTGTAAGGGGAGAGAGGAAAAGGTAGATTAATGAATAATGATAGAAAAAAAGAGCATCAATAAAACACTTTTAAATACAGAAGAAAACCCACCAAAAGAGAAGGGGACATAAGTAGAGCACTTTTGTTACTAGCTCATTAAAGAAAGATTGTCATTCCATTTACTTAGCTTGTTGTATCTAAGCTGAGCGTAAGCAAGCACAACCATAAAAATATTATTCATTAGGCGGAAGATATTGTAGAATAAGAGCCTATAAATTAAGTCATGATATACCTTGATACTTGATGATTTCAATGAGGAACTAGGTAAAGGGGAGGATAGCAAAAATTCTGTTGAAAAACATAATTTGGAACCAAGAAATGAAAAAGGCTAAATTCAGGGAGATTTCTCAATAGCTTTATATCTATATCTCACGAATACTACCTCCAAAAATTCAGAAAGAATTGAACAAGATAATTAATTATGTCTCTAAAAGACAAGGAATAAATAAATTAGCAGTAATTTCTGAACCAGCTTCTTGTTTGTAATGGTATCTTCAATTTATTAGTGCAAAACACCAGAACAGAAGAAAGGATACATATGCAAATAAGTTTGTGCGACTCCAAATAATTTCAGCGACTCCAACACAATCTGGAAAGAAGAGAAAAAAGACAAGGAAGAAAGAGAAAAAATGAGGAAGAGGAAGAGGAGAAAGAAAAAAGGGAAAAGAAGGAGCATGACAAAGAGGATGAGGACGAGGATGATGATGATGAAGAGTGTCCACTGCCAAAAAAAAAATAGTGTCCAAGAGCAGACATTAACTCTCTTGACCATTTCCCATTTCTTAGTAAAGTTTGGTCAGGACAAAACAGTTGCCAGACATAGGCAGAAACCAAAAAGGCAAGAAGCCAAAAGAGACCAGAAACCAACTCGGCCATAAATTCTCAACATCTTTAGCCAGCAGAAAGACATGGAAGCTAAGAACAATCAATTTAGAGTTCCAGTTCATTTCAAAACATTTCAAAGGAAAATGATAACAGACTACCCACATTACTGTCTCAAATAGTAGCGAGAAGAAGCTGAAAAGCCTGCTGAGTGGTTGGCATAAGATATAGAAATGACAGAGAAATACTGAGGACATTGTAGATGAAACTGGGACAAGAAATGGATTCTAAAAGGAAAAGTAATCTTATGGATGTTGGTAGTGGAACCACCACAATGGGAATTCATCAGCTTAGTACTCTCTGAGAGGCAGTTGCAATAATATATGAGAAATAGTTGAGAAGAGTAGCTGGATCAGAACAAATATGTACTGAAGAAACCTATGCTTAAAGTGAGACAATTTTAAAGGAACTCAGGTATGAATTTCCAAGTTAGTTCAAACAGGGAAAATTTCCAAAAATATAAAGCTTGAAAGTGATTAGTACTGTTAGCCGATTACCCATGTAATTTCTTGTAAACTTTGCAAGAAGAGAGAAAAAGATATGGATCCATTAATAACCAGTTAAAATTCTGTATTATTAGTAACATATAACTCCATAACAAGATTGTATTTAAATACTAATATACTCCTAAAACTTAATTTTATACATTATATCTGAGAAAATATTGATATCTGTTATCAGAACTACATATAAAATAATCAATTTTACATGTTTTTATGCATTTTTAAGAGTTTATGAAACAACCTGTGGTAATTTATAGTGGTGATTAAATGGACTGGCCAGGGTCAGCCAGCCAGAATGTGTCAAAGTCAGGACTTGAACTCAGTTCTTCCTGATTCAAAACTGGCATTCTAACTACTATGTTTCCTATAGCTGCTGTTTCAGAGGTTTGAGAATTCATGGGATTTCTAAGACATATAGTTCAGATGGACAAGTGTTCTCTCATATCCCTTGGAAGAGAGTTGGATTATAGAGGTTTTTGAGCTAAAAGATGGACTTAAGTCACACCTAGGAATTTTGTAAAAGATACACAGAAACTTCAAAGAGAGAAGAAGAGAGAAATCATATGAAGTGACCAACTGCAACAGTAGGAAAAAAAAAAGGCAGCATCTTCAGCCCCCATTTGGGACTTAATGAATTGAGCTGCAGAGAGTAGCAGCTACAGGAGAAGAATGGTGATGATTACTCACCTAGAGAAAGAAAGAGATAGCTGAGCCATAGTAAAGTAGAATTGTGGTACACCATAAAATCTCTACAAGTGTCAAGGGACAAAAACCCCCAACTGAAGCTATTTATTGTAACCATCATTTCAAGGACTGAAGAAATTCTGAAAGATGTAATTTTTCCTCTCCCTCCCTATGTTTATCTACTAATAGGCATTGTTATAGACTGCTTTCTTCTTTTTTAAAAAATCTGATTTGAGCCTTTTAGTCAGATCTAGCTTCATAGGAGGATTGTTCATGAAGGCTTATGTTGCTTACATTTATACTTGCTGAATGCTGGGGAAAGGGGAAAGAGGAAAGGGGAAAGGAGGAAGACAGGAAGGATTGGTTAGAAATACACCAGAATTTCGGTTAGAGTAGAGAGCAAAACCTCTGTTCAAATATTGGGAATTTTTATTGCTGGGGGCTCTGAGCTATCATGACTTTATTAATAACATTTACTACATGTAAAAACAATTTTAACATTCTTTTTTCAAATTTTTGAGTTTCAAATTCTTTTCCTTCCCCCTGCCTCCTACCACCCCACATTGAGAAGGAGAACAATTTGACATGCATAATAAATGTGTCAAATACTCACTCTTACAAAGAATTTTTAATGACACTAGCTCCTCCTCTCACCCTAAGCAGCTAGACAAACCTCATTTTGTTTGTTTGTTTATTTATTTTGCTGTGTACATATTTTGTATTAATTAATGTTGGTTTCCCTCAATGGAATGTAAACACTAGTTTAGTCAGGAAGTGTTTCATCTATCTCTGTATCCTCAGGACTGAGCACAGTGGCTACCACATGCTTATCACATAATGGAATAATTAAATCAAAAGCAAAGATTAACAACTGAAATATTTCTTTAACATTATTTTTCACTCTCCCAGATGTTGCTTTTCCTTAAGTTTTAACCAAAAGAAAAAAGAAATTGTTTTTCCTTAAGAATCTTAGATGGATTTGAAACTAATTTCTGGAACCATATATTCTATATTCTCTGGCCACATCCTGGCCACATACAGCTAAATTATATTGAAGGGGAGAAAATCACATTGCTTACCTGCCAAAATAGTCTTTGAAACACACAAAAATCTGTTTCAAATGAAACTGAAAATATAATTACTGGAGTAAACAAATTAATAAATATAACAGGATCCATCCATTGTATTGACTCTGTAAATTTTTCCACCTAGGAACATGAAGGGAAGAATAGTATTTCTACATCACAAAGAAATGTCAGTTTCACATATTATGGCTATTAATGATAACATCTGTATAAAATGCAGATTGTCCACAAAACACACAGAGTTCATTTAGTTTGCCAATGTGAACCTTAACAACTGAACCACTTTTAAAGTTTAATCTGTTGTTGAAAACCTCATAGGCATATCAGATTATTTTAGCCACTTCAAATGGGACCAGGGCCCTTCTCACTACTCACCCAGTCAACACCCTAACATCAGTCACTTGTCATTTTTTCAGTCAGACTAGAGCAGTGGCCTGCTAGTTGGTCTCCTTTTCCCAAGTCTCACCCATCTCTGATCCTATCCTCCATGCAGCCTCCAAGTTTGTATTCCTAAAGCATGGGGATGACCATTCTCTTCCTCAAGAAATTCTAGTGGCTCCTTATTATTCCCAAGATAAAATACATTTTTTTTTTTGCTTTGTCACTTGAACTCCCTCATCATCTGTCTCTATTTTACCTTTCCAGGTTCCCTGAATATTACTCCCCTTCATGAATCCTACATTTCAGACAAGATGACCAACTTGCTGCTCCCAGTTCCCAGTATTCTATGGAATCTCCATACTTTTAGATAGGCTCTCCTCCATGCCTAGAATACAGTGTCTCCTCTCCTCTAACTCGGAATTTCTAGCTTCTTTCAAGGTTCAGCTTTTCCACAAGACCCACCCAAATACCTCCTTCCTTTCCATCTCACTCTCCCCTCCCCAGGGCAAGCACACTCCCTGAAATTTCTTCCTACGTTTTGTGTTTATATCTTTAGACATCTTTGTGTCCCCATCGACACCCTACCAAGTAGAATGCAAACACCTTCAAGATAGAGACTATTTTATTTTACTTGTTTATTTATCTATTCATTCATTCAATTCATTCATTCGTTCGTTCCTTCCTTCCTTCTTTCTTTCCTTCCTTCCTTCCTTCCTTCCTTCCTTCCTTCCTTCCTTCCTTCCTTCCTTCCTTCCGGATTTGTTTTCCCAGAACTGGCTATAGTATTTGGCAGGAATAGCTGGATGTTATGAATGTTGTCTTGAGAGGCAACCTATTGTCAGAGATTTTGTGTACATTTGGGCCTCGCCTTTCTGACTCTGATGGGTTAGACCTCCCATGCTAGGAAAAATGATTTTAGCTAACTTGAAGCAAAGGACCTTCTCCTGACCTCTCAAACTGGTTTCTACCCTAAACTCTGAAACACACAAATCCCTGAATGAAGGAAGCTAGATGTTATAGTGGATAGAGCCTTGGACTTGGAGGCAAGAAGACCTGAGTTCAAATCCTGTCTCAGATACTTAACTCTGGGTGAGGTACAACCTTAGTCTTAGTTTGTCATTTGTAAAAGAGGGATTGTTGGGTCATTTTAGCCATGTTCGACACTATTTGGGATTTTCTTGGTAAAGATAAAGGAGTGGTTTGCCATTTCTTTCTCCAGCTCATTTTGAAAGGAGATGAGGAGATAAGGAACTGGACACGGCAAGTGAGCTGTGTTGCTGCAGGGTGACACAGCTAATAAATGTCTGGGGTCAAATTTGAACTCAGGTGCTTTTCTGACTTCAGGGCTAGTGCTCTATACACTGAGCCACCTAGCTGACCCCAAAGGGGGGGGATAATAACAACTTTTGCCTCACAGAATCAACTGTGACGAGGAAATGAGTTAGCATCAGTAAACCTTTTTATAAAAACCTTAAAGTACTATGTGAATATTTTTAATATCCCTATCATTATTGTTGTAATTGTTTTAATAATCAACAATAATTGCTATTGTTGTAATAATCAAAGTTCCGCCAACTATTAGTGCCTCTCAAGTACTGAGCTGGTCTCCACTTGAGTTTCTGGCCAGATTGTTTGACAAATTTTCTTGTCTAGATTCTCATTTATGGCATTCTGGGCCTATGGCCTAAAATTCCCAACATGATCCTTCAAATAGACTCAAAGGACTAAAGGACGACTAAGATTCTTTCCAGATCTCCAGTCTCATGCCAGCTTATGATGGCATATGAAGTTGGCAACTTATGATGCCAACTCAACAACGTATGACTCCTGTTCCCTGCTCTCATGTCTGGTATTTGTCCATCTCAATTCTTATGGCTGTAGCCCCAACCATGGCAAGTGGGGACAGCCCACTCAAGTCATGAGTCCTCATCTATAACCAGATTTCTGGCTTTGGTGGTAAATTGAAACATGAGATTGTAGGATAATGGAGTCAGAGCCGGAAGTGAACCCAGAAACAATCCACTCTAACCCCCTTATTTTTATAACTACAGAAAGTTCATAAGTTAAGTGACTTGTCCAAGGTCACAAGGGTAGAAAGCATTAGAGGCAAGATCTTAATCTAGGACTTTAGAAATATTAACATCTGCTAATTATGAAAATAATCCAACATGAAAATAGTTGTTCTTGTATCAGCTGCAATGAAAATTCAGCTATAAAAAGGGGGTAGAAAATTTATCAGACAAATAGGGCTTGTTTTCCTTTCCTATAAAATTAAACTTTTCTGGGGTTGGGTTAAGTGACTTTCCCAAGGTCACATGCCTAGTTTTTATGTTAAGTGTCTTAAGCCACATTTGAAGTTAGGTCTTCCTGACTCCAGGGCCGGTGCTCTATTCCCTGTGCCACCTAGCCGCCCCATGGTCACCATCATCTAATCATGCTCCAGAATGCTAATATATTTCCTAAGATGTGATGCTCAGAAGTGAACACAAAAATAAAAAGTAAGTAAATAAAATCTCTTTATCGAATATCCTTTTTTTTTCTTAAAATTTCTCTCCTCATAAATCTAACTGAACAAGAAGTCAGGAAGCCTGGATTTGACAGTTCTTTTATGCAATTCAGACAATTTGGGCAAATCATTTAACTATTCTAATAACCCTTCTGTTTTTTTATGTATAGAATGAGATAACATAAAATGTAACTAGTAAAAGGTAGGTTCTAGTTCTCAAATTTGAGGATCCAAAAATATCTTCCTTTCTTTCTCCCATATGTACAGTCTATTTAATTGTAATTAAGTGACCTCAAATACCTACTCTACTTCTACTGCTCGAATAGTTGAACAATGCAGAAATGAAAATATAAATGACCAGGATGATGACTTTTTACTACAATATATTGGTCTGGGTAAGGCTGCTTGTAATCCTATAATAGCACAATGTGGGGGTTGGTGGGAGGGACAGGACAGAGCAGAATGGGAGGAGGATTTACTTCCTTTTCCTGTCAAATTCTCTTCAGTAGCCACGGGACTCCAGTCCTCAATAATAACTCTCTGTAACTACATCCACATTGGAAGCACCTCAAGTGCAGAAACCCCCTTTTTCCCTTTTTCTGTGTTCTCTCATCTTCTGACAATGCCAGTCACTGATGTATTAAAACCAAAGTCATGTTAAGAAAACATTTGTCACACACAAGTTTCAGGAGCTCCTGAGCCCAGTTTATATTTCTGTGACCTTTTGCTAAAATATAATTTTATGATACAAACCTTCAAAGATGAAAAACTTAGGATTTCGAACATACATCCCATTAAAAACAGGATTATTGGGAGGTGAAAATGTTTCTCTTTCAATCTGATCTTCAAAAGTGCTGCAACAAAAATATGTGCCATTAGTGGAAGGGCATATATTTATCCAACTTTCAGATGGCATATTTCACTAGGAATAACAGTAATACATTTTTATAAAGGGTCACATTTTGTGTTAAATTTCCTGCATTAAAACCCTTGCATAAGGGCAGCTAGGTGGCCCAGTGAATAGAGCACCAGTCGTGGAGTCAGGAGGACCCGAGTTCAAATCTGGCCCTAGACGCTTAATACTTACTAGCTGTGTGACCTTGGGCAAGTCACTTAATCGCA
>CM053596.1:247020707-247040071 GCA_028646575.1 Pseudocheirus occidentalis | reverse complement strand
TATATATATATATATACAAAATATGTTTATATATATAAATACACAAATATACATATACAAATGTATATATACATACGTATATACACAAATACACAAATACACAGAGTAATTTCTCCCAATAAGTAGGAGGCAAGATCATCTTCCGCCTGCTCCACATCAATCTTGGGGGAGCAAGAGGGTTATTAGTTTCATAGCTTAACTCAGTTCCCTTAGAGCACAGTCCCAGTTCTGGGTCCAACCCCTCCCTCCACACCCCGTGCCCCACATGCTTAAGTCCCAGGACTCTGGTTTCTCACAATGGCCTAGCTGACTGAACCACCTAACTTATAATCCTTTCTCCAAGCTCAAACTTCTGCTCCTGTGGGGATTTCTTTCAGCATTTGAATCCTAGGACAAACAACACAGACCAGAAATAGCAGTCAGAGTTGGGAGAACTGGTTCAGGTTTTTGAAAGAATTCAGTTAGATCTTCTCTTTAGCCAATGGGAGCATTATTGACACAAAAGCACACAGGCCTGAGATTTAGCAAGCTGCTAAACAAAAGGCATTGATATAGGAAAAGATTTATATATCCAGAAAGCTACACAGCATGTAGAATAGTGATGTTATTTTAGGGTTTCTAATGGAGTTTGGAGATTTAAAGATAGGATGAGGAAGACGTATGACACAAGATAAGGAAGACTGGAAATTTTATGACCCAGGATGGGAGGGAGACAAGGAATTTTTATGGTTCTGGATAAGGGGAAAGTTTACTTTAGACACTCTCAGGATAAGGAGGGCCTCCCAAGGTACTGGAAAAGTCAGCCCTCAATATTAACCCTTAGGGCACCTCTGTATCCACATCAATAGCCCAGGCCTATTTCTTGAGGTAAAAGAGGAAGAACAAGAGACAGGCAAGTCCCTTCCCCCTCTTACCAGTAGCATTTAAGGCATCCACCCTGGGCACAGAAGCTTAGGAGCATAGCTGAAAAGATGGAAAGAGTGAGGGTATCTCAGGTCCATATGATTTTTGAAGAAGATGATAACAATAAGGGAAATTACTCCACCTACATGGTAGGAGGCCCCACGGTGGACTCTCTATTAGGGAAACTGAGTATGCTCAAAGTCAGATTAAAAATTAAAAGTGAGACCCAGAGAAGTGAAGGAATATTCACCTCCAGGACTTTGGGCTCTGGACTTCTCCATCATTCTCCAGAGACCTCTTCATCATGGAATATCACTTCAGTCCTGGAATTGGAAACTCAGAAGTACTTTCCTTCCCTAGGGCCTCTCCCTTTGACTGGATAGCTGGCTGCATTCTGGACTTTCTTTACCATGTCCCCATCCTGTTTGGGCTTTTCCTTTCATTTGATGCCTTCCTCCATTGAAATGGAGGCTCCTTGAGAGTGTTTACTGTCTTTTTTCTTTGCATTTGTATTCCCAGCACTTAACATCACATCTGGCACATAAAAAGCACTTAATAAATATTTGTTGACTAACTAACCACCACAAAGCATTCAATCCATGTCTACAACCCAGATTTACTATCTCCTGGCCCACTGCTTTTCCTACCACACCATGTTCTCTTCATCAAAGCCAATTACCTTCCTATAATTTATAAAAGTAACACAAGGGAGCTTAAAGGTATTTTCTTCTTTGATGGATTAATTTCTATAATGAGACAGACTGACATTCTTTTAAAAATTATTTTATTTTATTTTATTCTAAACTTAAGAAATAAAACAAGCATTTCCATAACATAATAAAATAGAAAAAAGATGATTGCACATGAAACTATAAATCTATTATGTACAACTTGCTATTCCTTTTAAATATATAATAAAATTATTATGTAACTTTTTTCATTTTTAACACACTGTTACCAGAGCAAATGTATGGAAAGGTAAATTCTTTCTTTTTATTTTTAAATCTTTTATCTATTTATTTTGAATAAAGTAAATTACTCCAGCTTTGGGAGGAAAATGAATAATAATATGATAAAAATAATAATATTATAAATGAATGAATAAAAAAAGAAAAACTCAGTGAAACTTTTATATATATATATATACAAATTATGTTTGTATACTTTACTTTATGTTTGTACACTTTACTTTACTCAAAACAAGATTTTGAGTTACAAATTTTCTCCCCATCTTTCCTCTACCCCCCAGAAAGCAAGCCTACTGAATATCTCTTTCCCCAATCTACTCTCTCTTATATCCTCCCCCATCTCCCTCCCCCACTTCCTAGTAGGGCAAGATGGATTTTTATAGCCCAGTGCCTGTATATCTTATTTCCCAGATGCATGTAAAAAAACCTTTTTTTAAACATTTTTTTTTAAAACTTTGATTTCCAGATTCTTTCCCTTCCTCCCTACTCACCCACCCCCACTGGCAAGACAAGCAATTCACTGGAGGTTGTACATGTGTAGTTACACAAACCATTTCCATAGTAGTTATATTGTGAAAGACTATATTTCCCTCCATCCTATCCCACCCCCACTTGTTCTGTTTTCTCCTTTGACCCTGTCCCTTTTCAAAGTGTTTGCTTCTGACTACCCTCTCCCCCAATCTGCCCTCCCTTCTATGGAGGGGTAAATTCTACCTGCGTCACCAGCAAGCTACCAATGTCTTCTGGTGGTCATGTCCTGCTGCTTTCATTGCACCTGGTCCCCATTGGTCTTGCTTGGCATTCAGTCTCTGCTGAGCTTCTTGGTATCTTCCAGCTAGAACATTCAGCTAAATCCACCTCTCCTTTAGGTTAAATCCTTAAACTATACTTTTAGTATCACAGGGGCTTACAATTTCAGTCATTAGACTGGGGAAAAGACGCAGCTTTGTTTTTCTCTATATGGAGACTCTTTCAGATCTTGGCTAGGATAGACTTTTTCTCCCAAAAAGAAGAGTCATTGACTCCTGGAGTCAAAGTCTTTTGAACACAGAACAGCAGGAAAAATCAGTCTTTTTCATTGACATTGTTTATTTTTTAACTTGTGCTTTCTGTTAACATAATCAAATGTGTCTATCTGAAATCTCTATTTAATTTAAGATTAGACAGTCTTTTAATTCCTTGCTTAATGCTTGATTCTAAATTGCACCCAGTCAGAATTTTAAGGTTACCTTTCTAGTAAACCACAAAAGGTTGTCTGGATCTGAGGTTACCTGGTAGAATTCTTTTTGCTTTCACAGATAAGTGTTCAGTCATTTTTCAGTCATGTCTGATTCTTTGTAACCTCATTTGGGGTTTTCTTGGCAAAGATACTGAAGTGTTTTGCCTTTTCTTTTTTCGTTTCATTTTGTAGATAAGGAAAGAGAGGTAAACAGGGTTAAATATATATGACTTTCCCAGGGTCACACAGCTAGTTAAGTGTCTGAGGTTAGGTTTGAACTCAGGAAGATGAGTCTTCCTGCTTCCAGACCTAGTGCTCTATCCACTGAGCCACCTACCTACCCCAGTAGCTAGATAAACATTTATTAAGCACATAGTATGTGCCAATCACAGAACAAAATTCTATATAGTAACATAATAAAAACAAGATACTCTTAAGATTATATTTCAATATTGGACAAGAAAACATAAAGGGAGCTTGAAAGCAGGTGGTGAAGGAAATAAGGTTGTTGGGGAGGAGGCAGAGTAGTCTGGAGAATGACCTGAACTAGGGATGAAGTGGACATGACTACCCATCCTCCCCTCTCCATTCTCCTCCACCCCACCCATCCCACACCCCAAAGTGAATGAATGGAAAGGAGAAACACAAGGAGGAAAAAAACACCCTGAGGTTCAGCCCCTTCCCCTCAACCCTTTGTTTCAAATACCTGTTTTTATCACATGTATGTACCCCCCTTTCCTCTTTCCAGGTTTGGAGCAATGCCTTAATGCAATTAGATCCGCAAAACTGCATTTGACCTCAGTGCAAATCTAGGTACTGTCATTTATAACTATGGGCAAGTACTTGCACTATTTAATGCAGCTTTTATGCTGAAGACATTTTGTAATACAGTGCAACATAGAAATGTATTATCCTCAGTGTTACCTGATACCATCATCATTTGTACTTTTATTCAGCATAGCCAAGAAATCTGATCTGGAGGATTCTGGCCCAGGTCTTCCCTCATGTTGTCCCAGTGGGTGACAGTTTTAAGCATAAATGAGCCCATAGCACCATAGTTTACTTCAGTCTTCCAGATGGTGCTAATGGTTTTATAGAAAAAAAATCGTACTTGGAAGTCAAGAAGCATGAATTTTAATTGAGGTTCTACCACTGACTGGGTGTGTGACCTTGGCCAAGTTACTTTAACCTCTCTTAGATCTCAGTTTCCTCATACATAAGAGAAAGGGACAGGGCAAGATGATCTCAATCTTTTACAGTTCTGAAATTCTGCAAGGTAGTTCCTGCTAATACTATTTCAAGATCCTACCCTTATTAGGAGCAGCTAGGTGGTTCAGTGGATAGAATATAGGGTTTGGAATCAGGGAGACTCATTTTACTGAGTTCAAATTTAAACTCACCAGATGTGAGAAGCTGGGCAAGTCACTTTACCCTGTTTGCCTCAGTTTCCTCATCTGTAAAATAAGGTGGCAAAGGAAATGGCAAAACCATTCCAGTATCTTTGCTAAGAAAACCCTAAATGGGGTCATGAAGAGTTGGACATGACGGAAACTATTCAAATATATATACATATGCATATATGTGGTTTTTAATTTAAATTTATTTATTTTCTTGTTTACATCATTCATTTCCATGAGATTTTGAGTGACAAACTTTCTCCCCATCTTTCCCCCACCCACCACCCCAAAACAGCCATCCCACTGTATAAGCCCTCCCCCAATCTGCTCTCTCCCATGTCCTCCCCCATTGCCCCTCTGACTTTCTGGTAGGGCAAGATGGATCTACCTACCCCAATGCCTGTATATCTTAATTCCCAGTTGCATGTTGTTAATAATAATAACAATAATAATATATATGCATATATATATTTAACATTTGAGTATAGAACTTTAAATTCTATATTCTTTCCCTTCCTCCCTCATCACCCACCCCCACTGGAAAGACAAGCAATTCAATACAAGCTGTACATGTGTAATTAAGCAGAACATCTCCACACTGGACATCTTGTGACAGACTGATTATATTTCCCTCCTTCCTATCCCGCCCCCCCCGTTCTATTCTCTACTCTGTCCCTGTCCCTTTACAGAAATGTGTGCTTCCAGCAATCCTCCCCCCCACCCTGCCCTCCCCTCCATCATCCCGCCTCTCATCCCCATCCCCCCCACTCTCCTGTGTGTCAAGATAACCAGTTTTGAGTTTATGTCATTCCTTCCCCTAAGCCAAATTCAATGATGGTAAAGTTGACCCTTTCCCCATATATGTGTTTTTACATATGTGTGTCTGTGCACACACAAACACATACGCATGTGCATAAAAATACACATGCTTATTTTAGTGTGTGCTTATATGTGAAACATATATGTATGCATTGTGTTTTGTGGGTTTATCCTTGTAAGGGAAATGATAATTTGATTAACTCACATAATGAAGTGATAGAAAGCAAGCTAGATTTAGAGACAAAGAACCTGTGTTCAAACCTTTAATTTACAACTTGTGTGTGCTTGGACAAGTGACCTCACTTCCCCTTTCTTCAGTTTCCTCATCTACAAAATGATAACGTTGGCCATGAAATTCCCAGAGAGCAGACAATAAACAGAGCTCTCCCTTCATGACAGAGGCATGGACCTACTAGGATTGAAAATGATCAGTTATGGTCACTGTGTCAGATATATTTCTATCAGTGTTTTTGTTTGTCAAAAAGAATAGTCTATTCTGGAGGTGGGCAGAGTTAAAATAATTACAATGTACAGACAAAAGACATCAGTGAAATATATATTTTTTTAATTACAAAATTGAAGGCGGAGGGTTATGGATGAGTAACATTGCGTGTAGTGCCAGAACAGGTTGGTACATTGGATAGTTTTCCAGAAATGTTTTTCTTTCTTATCTTTTGTTACCAAAAGTGTGATATTGTAAACAGAGAATTGACCTCAGAGCCTTGAGGACTTGGGTTCAAGTCCCACATCTGACACATACTGACTATGTGATCCTGGGCAAGTCACTTAACCTCTTGGTGCTCTAGGTATCACCCTAAAATCAAAAATAGAGAAGTCTGTAATCCACATTGACAGAAGTGCCTCATGGGAGCTCTATAAAACTAAAATTATAGGTCCAATCTCTATCCTTACCCTTATAACAATTGGCTCCTTGTGTAAGAGGGGGGCTCTATTCAGAAAGGAATGTTATTGAAAAGTTTTTGCACAAACAATGCCAATGCAACAAAGATTAGGAGGGAAGCAGAAAATTGGGAAAGAATTTTTACAACTGGTGTCTCTGATAAAGGCCTTGTCTTTAAAATATATAGAGAACTGAATCAAATTTGCAAGAATATAAATCATTACCCAAATGATAAATGGTCAAAGGATATGAACAGGCAGTTTTCTTTTCTTTTTGGAGGGGGAAAGGCAGGGCATTGGGGAGAAGTGACTTGCCCAGGGTCACATGACTAGTCAGTGTTAAGTGTCTGAGGCCACATTTGAACTCAGGTCCTCCTGGCTCCAGGACTGGTTACTCTATTCACTGAGCCACTTAGCCTCCCCAGCAAATAGGCAGTTTTCAGAGGAAGAAATCAAAGCTATCTGTAGTCATCTGAAAAAAATGTTCTAAATCACTATTGATTGGAGAGCTGCGAATCAAAACAACTCTGAGGTATCCTATCACTCCTATCAGACTGGTTTACATGGCAAAACAGGAAAATGATAAATGTTGGGGAAGATGTGAGAAAGTTGGAACACTAATGCATTATTGGTGAAGCTGTGAACTGATCCAACCATTTTGAAGAGCAATTTGGAACTATGCCCGAAGGGCTATAAAAATATGCAAAGGACCATTTTGACCCAGCAATACCACTTCTAGGGCTCTATCCCAAAGAGATAATAAAAATGGGAAAAGGACCCACATGTACAAAAAATATTCATAGCAGCTCTTTTTGTGGTGGCCGAGTAGGGGATGTCCATCAACTGGGGAATGGCTGAACAAGTTGTGGTGTATGAATGTAATGGAATACTATTGTACTATAAGAAATGAATAACAAGTGGACTTCAGAAAAGCCTGGAAAGACTTATATGAACTGATGCTGAGTGAAGTGAGCAGAACCAGGAGGACATTATACAGAGTAACAGTCGGTGTGTAACTACTGACTCTGACAGATTTAGCCCTTCTCAGCAGTGCGAGGACCTAAAACAATTCCAAAGGACTCATGATGGAAACTACCATCCACATCTAGAGAAAGAACTAAGGATTCTGAATGCAGAGTAAAGCAGACTATTTTCTTTTTTTGTTGTTGTTTTGTTTAGTTTTTTTCTTTCTCATGGATCCTCCTATTCATTCTAATTCTTTTATACAACATGAGTAATGTGGAAATATGTTTAATAGGAATGTATATGTAGAACATATATCAGATTACATGCTGTCTTTGGGAGGGGGAAGGGGAGGAAAGGAGAGAAAATTTAAAACATATGGAAGTGAATGTTAGAAATTAAAAATAAATTAATTAACTTTTAAAAAGAAATGAATGTTTTTCATATCAATAAAACATATTTCAACATATCAATAAAACATCAATATGAACATATCAAAAAATTTAGAAATATTAGAAACATGTATCAATAAAATTAAAAATGACAAAAATTAGGATATGCAGCTGATGACTCCTAAAGAGCCTTCCAACTTTAAATCAATGATCCTATGATTTCTCATAGATCTGAAACACTCATTTTTTTCTTGATTATGTCCAATTTTTCTTCCAAAGTCTATGCAGTGTCACTGCAGCTGGATTTCTGGAATGATGACATCCTTCACTGATTTCCATAGGTTCTGTTTTGGCATCTATAACTGACTGAGCCACTAATTTGTACTTGCCCCAAGCCTCAGCTTATTAAATATACTGTACGACAGGAACTTACTGGGGAAATGGTCTCCTGGCATTACAGCAGCTATTGATTTTATTAGAATATTTTAAAATGTGCTAGGTCATTCTGACAGACTCAGCACAGGCTCTAAAATACAGTAAACAGGGTGAACTCTCCTGCCATTTCCCAAACCTTAACATGGCATTTTTATTTGCTTCTCACCCAGTGATTGTTGCTGATCTCTTATTCTTACTTGAAGCTTAAAGGGCAAATGAGTGAATGTATCAGAAAAGCATCCATTCATTTCCTCAGCATACACCAATGACCCAGAAAAAGTAATATCTCTATCCCAAATGGTTCTCTCCTATCTCTTGTCACCAGTAGGGTGTTAATCCAGAATCTATAGTCTCTCTAACTGGAAGTCAAACATGTCTACCAAGGTCCTCTTGTTTAAAAGCTTAGTGCCATGACCCTTTAATTTGCCTCAGGAGGATAAATAAGTCAGAATAATCAAAACAAAATGGTGGCAAGTCAGGAGGTAAGGCTAGAAGAACAGGTGTGGTATTAATTCCACTCCCTTCTCCATGGTCCTTAGGCTGAGCCCCATGTTTATGAAGACAGAGCAGCATCACCAACACCAACCCAGGAAATCTCTTTTGCCTTTTCCCAAAGCCAGCTTTCCTACACCCAAGCTATGGGAAAAGTGGCAAGTACCACAAGTAATACTGGAAAGTGCTATCAGTTATTTTGTTACCTGTCATATCCCTATGTCTTCCATCTATAGAAATGCATAGCTTGTCTTTATATGGAATATTCCATTTGTTTTTAATCAAAGTGATTTCTTCACCAATGAAATCACAGGACCATACACAATCAAAAATAAAACATAAAATTCTCCCTGAAAAGTCTGTTTTTAATGCTTCACGATGCATGAAGGTGACTCTGAATTCACAATGGCTATGCCAGATTGTTCAGGCAGATCAGACCAATCTAGCAAACTTTTAAGTATGACTCCAGTGACCTCTCTGTTCTGAGGACCAACATCACTAAATGTGGAGAGGTTGTCACCAGAAATTTGGTCAACAGGGGATAAATTTCTTGGCAATATCACTTCATAAAAAACTATCTACTAAGAGGTGGAGAGGCCACACAGACTGTGAGGGCAAGAACCACTCATTTAACTAAAGTCCTTGGTATTTGTTAACTCTTGGCAAATGTCTGACAAACTTTGCACTTTCTTGCACTTCTCTATGTTGACATTTGTTTTTTTTTGTCATCTTGGGTCTTACTCTTGATAACTTCAAGTGCAGAGAAGCTTTTTATTCCCATCTGAACTTTGGTTTTCAAATATGTTATCACCTCAGGAGGGACAGAGACAGAGACAGAGACAGAGACAGAGACAGAGACAGAGACAGAGACAGAGAAGATCACCATCAACCTGAAAGGGTCTATTCCCAGTCTGTAATGACTCCTAGGAAGAACTGAGTATGGAGTAGCATTGTATCTCCTTTCTCTAGTCCCACACCTGCCACCCTACTACAGGCCCTCCTTACCATCAACCTTGATTAGGGTAATTGCCTCCAATAAGCATTCTCACTTCTGTTCTTTCTCCCACTCCAGTATCATTGATAACCTTGCCAGACTTCTTCCTGAACGCCAGCCACATTTCTCCCTCTTCTGTTCAAAAATCTTCCAAGTTGGAGGGAATCTAAGAGTTTAAAGAGACCTTGAAAGCCACCTCATCCAAGCCATGCATGACCTAGGATCTCTTCTACAGTATTTTCAGGAAGTGGTCATCCAGACTCTACTTGATGACTTCCAGTGAAGATGAACTTGAACTACTCAGTTTGTCTATCTTATTTTGGGGTAGCTGTAATTGTTAGGAAGTTGTTTTTTCTTTTTCATAGAGAGCCAAAATCTGCCTCTCTTGATGTCCATTCTTCCTAGTTCCATGCTTTCTCCGCATACTTGAAACGTAGATATAATTCTCCCCCCAAGTCTTTTTTTCTCTGAGTTAAATACCCTCACTTGTTTCAGTGGATCCTTAGATACTACATGATCTTGAGATGAAGGTAATATCACCTTAATCATATTGGTGTAACCCAGTAATAGTTATCAACTATCTCTACAGATTATTTAGATTTTCCTTTATTTTACAAAAATGCTCTATAGTCACATTTATATAAATCTAGTGTGGATTGATGGATTAACCCAAAAATATTTAATGTATTTTGCTTTTATTTTCAATGAAGTTTTTCTAGTTCTTCCTGGTTCTTGTTATAGAAATACTACTGATTTTTAGATTTTTTTTTGTAACCTACTATTTTATTGATAAAACCATCATGTCATCCTAAAATATAATAAGTTCTGCTTTGGTACATTCTTTTTGGTTTTTTTTTTCTTTACAGCCATCATTTACATTTCTAATACTCTTTCAGTCAGTCATTGAAAACAATGCTATATCCCTGATCTTACTGGGAAAGCTGCTGTTTTTCCATCATAAATGACTCTTATTCTTGGTTTTATAGACTTTTAATCATATTAAGGAATATAATTTCATTTCTGTGACTTGGTTTTTATCATAATTTATTTGGATATTTTGTTGAATGCTTTCACTCAACCTACTGAAATATTCATGTGACATTCAGTATTTTTGACATTAGTATAATTAATACTTCTAATAGCTTTTCTAAAGTTAGATAAACCTAGTTGAAGTCCAGTTTAGTAAGCATTGATATTTTTTTCATCTTTAAAAATTATTTTATTTTTAGTATTCATGTTTTAAATTGTAATTTTTTTCTAATTACATATAAAAAACTTTTAACCTTTGTTTTTACAGTTTTGAGTTCCAAATTCTCTCCTGCCCTTCTTTCCCCCTCATTGAGAAGACAAGCAACTTGATATTGTTTATACATGTTTAGTCATAACAGTAATTTTCTTTTTTTAAATATTTAATATTTTTATGTTTCCTTGTTTACATCATTCATTTTCATTACATTTTTGAAAGCATTGATATTTTTATGTATTTCTTAATCTCATGCTATTTTTTTCATCAATATTCCTTCATGATATTGGTCTTCTATGTCCTCTTTTTCTGTTTTATCCCTCCCTGGTTTCAGAATCAGGACCATACTTGCCACATAGAAGGAACCTCATGAAAGAGATTTTTTTAAGACTAACAAAATCCATAAACTATCTGTTGGTTTGATCTGATGTATTTATATAATACTGTGCAATGTATTTTTTTTTATCTGCATCTTCTTCCTCTCTAACGTTGAGGGTAAGGACTATGTCCTATCTAAACTTTGCATCCCTCTGCCCCTGGCAATTAGGATAGTGTTCTGTACAGTGTAGGAACTTGATAAAATGTAAATGAAATGGAGAGACTATCCTAAGTCATCCTAAATAAGGTCTCCAATACTTCATTACTTTGTATGAAGTGAATGTTGAGAATTATCAGACGCACCCATATTAAAATATTAATACAAAAACTTATTCTTAAGCTATTACTTTTGAATTTTCTTCTCTTTACCTTTGTCTCTCTCTGACTCTGTCTCTCTCTCTGTCTCTCTGTCTCTGTCTCTCTCTCTCTGTCTCTCTGTCTCTCTCCCCCTGCCTCTCACTCTCCTCTCTCTTCTCTCTCATCTCTCTCTCCAAGTAATTAAGATTTATTTGTATTACCTCATTTCTATTGTATACCAAACCCTTTTATTTGGGCGCCTTTGTTAATGCTGACTATTCTACAGTAGGTTTTTTGGGGGGGAACAAAGACAATGTAACTCACTTTGGACAGTAATAACCATAAAGCCAAGCTCTCAAGTATGTCAGAATAGGAAAATCCTCCTATGGTGTGATCTAAAGGGTAGAATGGAGAAACTCTAATCCTCCCTTATTTATGTTCTACATTTTTTCCCTTAATGTCCTTTTATGACCTGGAGGTCATAATTCAGTTAATAGTGATTTTGAGATTATGGAAAGGCAAGCCTAAATGGCGTATCCCAGAAAGCCAGTAGGCAGTGTTAAGTGCTTGAGGGACCTGATATGAGAGCACTCAGCTTGAAGGAGGTGGCAAGATGCAAGCTGACAGAGCCCTGATCCCTTAAGGCATTTGAGTGCATGGGGCCACCATGTTAGTGCATGCCCTATCAAGAGGGATCATTCTACCCCATGTCTTCATAACTTATCTCTGCAGTGACTCATTTTCATCTTCTCAATCTGGTTTCATCATGATTCTCAACCAAGTTAGTTTTCATTCTCAGTTTTCATTTCTCTGTGTCCTACTTGCAATACTTGTATCACTTCGGACTTGAGTATTTGGTCATGCCCACTCCCTGTTACAGTTTGATGCTGTGGTGCCTTCTGTTATCCTGACACTCAGCCAGGCAACCTTGTACCAACACATACTAGTAAATTGTATTCCCCTTTGGGTTCAGCACTGTCCCCAGTGGTCTGTGCCACTTCCCCAGCTCAGGGAATTAGTGTCTTGAAGCAGTAACTACTTTTTTTTTTTTTTTTACTACAGATGCCATTAATCTGACCCCGTTCTTAACCAAGGTTAAGATTGGTGGAGTCACTAAAGATAAATGACAATGTCTCAATCCTGCCTCAGCACTTGTCCTGCTAGCCTATTCCTAGGAACTCTGGAACACTAATTAAGTACAGTATTGTGCTTTTATGATGATGACAAAAATAATTACTAATCATGAACAATTCCTCTGACATCCTACCTGTTACACACTAGAGAGCAGGCAGAAGAACAAGTTTTGTCCTCAAAGAACAAAAAGCTTGCCTTTTTGTATGTATTGTTCAAGATTTGAAACCATCCCAGGAGATGATAGCACGCCCAATTTAAATATGCTAACTGTGCTGTTTACAGGGCACTGGGGACTTGCAGAAAAGGAGACAAGATTTAGCGATGGAATTAGAGGCAGTTTCTAAGAGTCTTAACTGTTTCCAGTTCTAAGGACCAGACCTCACCAACCTCTTCATATATAACTCCAAATAAAATAGATTTTTTAAACCTTTTTTTTGCTCATGAAATGGCTTGACCTAGGTGGTGCAGTGGATAGAGTGTTGGACCTTGAGTTAAAGAGGTCAGATCTCGTCTCAGACCCTTAGTCTAGTTTTATGATGCTCAGAAAGTCACTTAATTGCTATCTGCCTCAGTTTCCTCATATGTAAAACAGAGATAATTTTTAGATCTTAAAGTACTGATTATTGATCCATTTTTTTCTTAGACACCCATACCAGTCATTTTCAAAGGGACTTTCAGTGATATCCCTAAAAGACTTCAGAATATCCATAAACTTCCCTTTTATATTAGTTTGTCTATAACATGAATTGATTGATCGATACCTGAGAAAAAATAGATAATTGACTTATATGTACTGAGAGCAATGTTAATAGAAGATGGAGGACCAAGTTTAGTCCTTTGAGAGGAAGCCTTCTCAAGTTTTATCTCTCCTCAGATACCAGCCATATGACCTTGGGCAAGTCATTTAACTTTTGGCAAAAAGAGGACCCGATTTCAAATCTTCCCTCTGATTTTCTATCCATGTGATCTTGGGTAAGTTTCTCAACCTCCCAGAGTCTCAGTTTCCTCATCTCTGAAATGGTAGGTTTGGATGAAAGGATGACTTTCAGGTCAAGATCAATGATCTTATACGATAAATTGCAGAGAGTTGCTGATCTCTACCTGGGGAAGAAATTTCCACAGTGGAAGTTCCCTATACTAATGAGTTCACAAGTCTGGACCAAAAATAAAAAGAAGTAAAAAGTAATCCTACCCAATGGTCTTTCAATCACAAGTTCATTTTCCCTTTTTGTTGTAGTGAGGTAGTTTAGAGAAAATATTTGGGTGGTTCAATGGATAGAGTGCTGGGCCTGGAGGCAGGAAGATTCATCTTCCTGAGTACAAATCCAGCCTCAGACACTTACTAGCTGTGTGACCCTGGGCAAGTCACTTACTTCTGTTCGTTTCAGTTTCCTTATCTGTAAGATGAGCTGGAGAAGGAGACAGCAAATCCTTCCAGTATCTTTGCCAAAATAAAACAAACAAAACCCAAATCGGGTAATGAAGAGTTGGACATGATTGAACAACAACATACAGTGTGATAAAGCCAAACCCAGCAGACTGAAAGATCCCTGGGGCTTTTTGTCCCTCTGAAGGGCAAAGAAGTTTAAGGATCCATGCTGAAGAGAACAGAGAAAAACAGTCTCTTATTGAAAAATATCTCCTAAAATACCATTCAAAGCAAATCTGTTTTTTTTTCTACATATGTTGTAGAACAAAGTATATTCTTGTTTTTTTTTTACTTGTTTATTTACTTTTAGTTTACAAGATTCAGTTACAGAATCACTTGAGTTTCAGATTTTCTCCCCTCCCTTCTCCCACCCCCCATGGTGGCATACTATCATGTATGGAATCTGCAAAGACTTTCACATTGTACAATAGTCTGGTTGTGTAAAAGTGTTGTAACCAATGGAGTGAATGATGGGGGGAAAAAAGAAAAAGAAACAAAACCAAACATGGAAAAGAACAATAGCATGTGTTGTTTCAGTCTCCATTTAAGCTCTGGTCTTTCTAGATCTTTCTCTGATCATAGGTATCTCCTTCCATTCTGAGACTTGTAGAGCTGTCTTTTTAACTCTGTGTTGCTGAGAGGAGTCCAGTCTATGAAGGCTGGTCATCACACATATGATGTATTTGTGACTGTGTACAAATTTTTCCTGGTTTTGCTCTTCTCACTTAGTATCAGTTCATATAAGCTCTCCAGGTAATTATGAAGTCCGTCTCCTTCCCATTTCTTATAGCACAATAGTATTCCATTACATTCATATACCATAACTTGTTCAGCCATTCCCCAATTGATGGGCATCCCCTAAGTTTCCAGTTATTGCCACCACAAAGAGAGCTGCAATAAATATTTTTGTACATATGGGTCCTTTTCCCACTTCTATAATCTCTTTGGGATACAACCCCAAAGTGCTATTACTGGGTCAAATGATATGCAATTATTTATAGCCCTTTGGGCATAGTTCCAGATTGCACTCCAGAATGGTTGTATCAGTTCACAGCTCCACCAACAACACATTAGAATTCCAATTTTTCCACATCCTCTCCAGCAACTTGTCATTTTCCTGTTTTGTCATCTTAGGCAATCTGACTGGGGAGATGTGGTACCTCAAAGTTGTTTTGATTTGCATTTCTTGAAACAATAGTGATTTAGAGCATTTTTCCATATGCTTAAAGATATATCTTTAATTTCTACCTCTGAAAATTGCCTGTTCATATCCTTTGCCCATTTAACAATTGGGGAATGACTTGTAATCTTATGAATTTTACTTAATTCCCTGTATATTTTAGAAATGAGGCCTTTATCAGAGACACTGGTTGTAAATATTCTTTTCCAGTTTCTGACTTGCCTCTTAATCTTGGTCAAAGTATATTCTTGTATTCTTCAATACTCACTCCTGAAAACATTCTGGTACCTCGGTGCCACTTTGAGAATGCTGCCTCTGTGGCTTGTGCAGTGGTTACCTATGTATGCTCAGCACTTTGTTATCTATAGAGGGAAAATAGCTTAAAAATGCAATCTAGATGGGAAAATTATGACTGCAGATCCATTAGCTTGTTTACCCATCTAAACAAAACACCGTTTTTTGCTCTATGCAAAACCAAACATTTTCCTGTCAACCCACATTCCCTGCCCACTGACCTTGAGGACAAAACCATTCCAACACAGAGTCATATAATCCTGTCAGGAAAAAAAGAAGCTACCTTAAAATCAAGGGGAAAAAAACTATAAGGAAATTAAAATGATACAATCTTACCAACAAATGTTTGTCTCAGGAGAAGGCCTAAGAGTAATTATTTAATAAGATGCTACTAATGTGATTGTCTTTAGCATTTGCTAAGGAATTCTGTTTTTTTGATTTGGTTCATTTCTAAAGGAGGCAAAGGCAAGCCCAGGCTGTAGCATCTGTTTTTCATATGTACTCTCCCTAGAGGCTTTAGGCATCTGTGCAATGGAAGAGAAAACTATGATTATGTTGGTTTAGGTCTATAGGGCCAGATGAGACCAGCCTGCCACACGAGCGGCCTTGGACCCGAATTTTCAAACAAGCTTAATCCATTTTATTTTCCCCAAGTCTTTTGGAACAACACTGTATTTAGATCTAACTCAAATAGCTTTTGTTTATTTTAATTAGGTGAAAACAAGAAATAAAAGGAGATTAAAATAGATAAATCAATTCAGTGTCATTAGATGCTAAAAGTAGCAGATAAACAGCTACTGACAGAAAGAATACATTTAGAAAGATTGATGTGATTTCCTCAACCTCACAGAAACAGCTCAGCCATATGAAGGATCTTAACATTGCAAACTGGGGGAAAATGTAGCTTACAGGATAATAATGCCTATTTACATGTATTTTCACTCCCCTCCTTCTGCTTCCCACTTTATTGCCAACTTTTTTTTCCTAGTGGAATTTCATCATTCTGCGGGGCAATGGTTAACACTTTCATTTCTGAATTCACTGATATAAATTTAAATATTGATGGGATTTTTTAGGATCTTCCTAGTACTGTACCACAATTGCACTAAGCAGGCATTCTGCAAGGGGAGCTGGGGGTGCAATGAATAGACTGCTGGCCCTGAAGTCATGAAGACCTGAGTTCAAATCTACCTTAAGACACTTATCATTTCTGTGACCCTGGGGAGGTCACTTAACGCTGTTGGTCTCAGTTTCCTCATCTGTAAGATGAGCTGGAAAAGAAAACAGAAAACTACTCCAGTACCTTTGCCAAAAAAAAAATCAAATATTATGGTCACAAAGAGTCGGCCACAACTAAACAAGAGGGAACTCTTTAGAAGATTGTTGGGTGAGCGCTAATGTCCTGAATTTTTTAACGTGGTGATTCTGTGTAGGTATAAATCATGAAACACCATAATTCCAGAGGAATCAAAATTGCAAGTGACACGATGAGATGTGAGTAACATACTACTAATGTTGAGTTTATAACAAAAACAAAATAATAATAGCAATCCATTTCTGTAGCACTTTAGGGCACACAAGGTCTTGGCATAGATTATCTTTCTCTGATCTTCACAACAATCCTTTATGCAGCTGCTTTGACTATCCCTACTTTCCAGCCATTGCAAGAAAATTGAGGCTCAGAGGCCAAGATCACTTAGCTGTCAAGTTTCTGAGGCCAAATTCAAATTCAGGCCATCCAGACTTCAAGTCTGTCACTCTATCTATTATTCATAAACGACAATATCAAGGACGTTTCTGACCAGAAAAAGAATCAAATGAGTCCCATAGCTAAATTGAGGTGTAGTAGTTGTATAGCCTGAATTCTTTTGGGGGATCCACTGAATATCCACCAAAAAATAGAAAGGTAGGGGCAGCTAGGTGGCACAGTGAATAGAGCACCAGCACTGGAGTCAGGAGGACTTGAGCTCAAATTCTGCTTCAGATACTTGACACACTACTTGTGTGACCTTGGGCAAGTAACTTAACACGTATTGCCTTGCCTTCCCCCTCCAAAAAAAAAAAGAAAGCCAAATTGTGGGTGCTCTAATTTATTCTGTAATGTTTGTTATGACCCTTCCTATAAGGGGAGAGGCTTTGAAAAGCAGGATGCTCAATGGACAGAGCTAGGGCTTCTATGAGTCTATAAGGCCTGGATCCAGATTTCACTTCTGATGTATTCTGGCTATGTGACATTAGACAAAAGATCTAACATCTTAGTGTCCCAGGAATTTCCCTAAGACTACAAGGTGCAGAAAAAGTGATGAACGACACTGGTATAAGATGTTTATCGCAGGGAGATTCTGACAAATTGAAGTCCCCACTACCACCATATGTTGGGTCTTAGAGTCTGAAGAGTGGCTCAAGACGGTTGGATTAAATCAGGAGTCCTTGAACAAGCTTGATGGTATCATTGTTCTTTGATTGTCCATGATGTCCTTTATAACCTAATGGCCACGTTTAGGGAGGAAGAGTCTCTGGGTTAAAGGAAAAGTACACATTAGTGTTTCCTGAGGGTCAATTGAAGGCTTCTCTATGACAGTTGTCCTCAAACTTTTCTGTCCCAGGACCCCTTTATGCTCTTAAAAATGACTGAAGACTCCAGTCCCTGAAAAGTTTAATGAGGTAAAACCAGTCCAGGTACAAAAACCAGAGTGGGTTAAAGCTTCATGCTGATCACTGTTGACATCACTGTACTTTCGGTCTGGATGAGATGGGGATTCCTTGTCAAAAGAAAGGAAGGCAGGGGCGGCTAGGTGGCGCAGTGAATAGAGCACCGGCCCTGGAGTCAGGAGTACCTGAGTTCAAATCCGGCCTCAGACACTTAACATAAAAACCTAGCCGTGTGACCGTGGGCAAGTCACTTAACCCCAACTGCCCTCCAAAAAGCAAAAAAAAAAAAAAAAAAGGAAGGCAGAAAGGTGGAAGGAAGGAAGGAAGGAAGGAAGGAAAGAAAGAAAGAAAGAAAGAAAGAAAGAAAGAAAGAAAGAAAGAAAGAAAGAAAGAAAGAAAGAACCTAAGATTTGTGGAGCCAGAATAGATATGTGTCATATTTCTTCTCAAGAGGGCCCAATGATATATGTTTCATTAATGATAAAGGTCAGGATGATATTTTTCAAAATTCACTTGCTCTATAGAAAGATTTGTATTTGCCATTTAAGATAGCTTTTCATTGTCAGATTAATGACATGAAAATTGGCATAAAGAGAAAGATAACAATAAGAAAATAATGTCATAGAATCATCATCTGGCTTCCTTCTGTAAATCCAGACATTTGTCAATTACCACAATTATAGCCCACGTCCCTTCTTTATGTCCTTACACAGATCTCCACCCTATGCCATGAATGTGTTCTCTCTCCATTCCTACCTCCTAGAATCACTGGCTTCCTTCTGAGCTCAACGTAAGGGCCACCTCTGGGAGGATAGTTATCCTGATCCCCCTGCCTCCAGTTGCTAGTGCCCTCTCCGCCCCATGAGTTGTCATATATGTAAATTTTATATTTAATTTTCTTTTTTTCTTTTTTTAGTGGACATATTGTGACAGTAATCATATGTACCTCCTTCCTCTCCCTCCGTTGTTCTGTTCTCTACCCTGTCCCTGTCCCTTTCTTGAAGTGTGAGCTTCCAGGATCCCTCCCCCCAGACCCTGCCCTCCCCTCCGTCATCCCCCCTACTCTCCTGTGTGGCATGATGCTGAGTTTAGAGTTTATGCCATTTCTTCCTTAAGCCAAATTCAATGAGAGTAAATGAAAGTAAAGTTGTAACAGTTATCCCTTGCCTCTTCAATATGGGATGATTGACCTCATTTTGTCTCTCCCTGTCTCCTCTCATTTTAGTCCTCTCCAACCTCAGAATTTCACCTTTTAAAGTATCATCCCTTCGTATT
>CM053596.1:246989589-247020207 GCA_028646575.1 Pseudocheirus occidentalis | reverse complement strand
AAGTCAGTGGTTTTTTCAGGGAGATATTTCACATTGCTTTCTGTTTTTTCATGTCTTTGTAACTGTTTAATAGTATCTTGGTTTCTCATAAAGTCATTCGCTTCTACTTGCTCCACTCTAATTCTGAAGGAATTATTCTCTTCAGAATGCTTTTGAGATTCTTTTTCCATCCAGGAAATTTGACTTTTTAAGGCATTCATCTCCTCATCGGCTTTCTGGGCCTCTTTTGCCATTTGAGTTAATCTATTTTTTAAAGTGTTGTTTTCTTCAGTCAGGTTGTTGACTCTCTTTTCATGATTTTTTCCCATCATTCTCATTTCTCTTCCCAATTTTTCCTCCACTTATCTAATTTGTTTTTCAAAGACCTTTTTCAGTAGATCTATTGCCTCTAGACTCTAGACTCTTCAAGTGTCTTGGAAGCATTTGGTGTGGGAGTTCTAACTGTGTTGTCTTCCTCCTGTTCCATGCTTTGATCCTTTTTGTTCACAAAAAAGGATTCTAGAGTTTTATTGCTGTTCTTATTTTGCTTCCTTTTCCTCATGTTGGCCAGTCAATTAATTGGTTGGGTTTTTTTTAAGCTTTGTGGAACTCTGCTTCCAGGGTGGAAAGCTCTGTTCCAAATCGCTGGGGTTTTCCCTGCTGCCAGAGCTATTAGGGGGGTGTTGCAGCCCCCACAGCTTTGGCTTGCTGAGAGCACACCCCACGACCACCACCCAAGACCATGATCCAGATCCAGGCCACTCAACACAAGAGCACTTGGCCCTGATCAATTGACTCAGCCCCCCTGTGGGGTCAGCAGGCCAGGTGCTCTGAAGCAGCCCAGTGGGGGCAGCCGCTGGTTACAGCAGTTCCTGCCCTTTCCCCACTGCTTCTTTGCCCTGGGGGCAGGTTGGTCCAACTGCTTTTCCTCCCCCAAATTAAGTTTCAAAGTTCCACTTTCACTGACTTTCTGTAATCCTAGCTTGCTAGATATCAAAATCCATCCAGGTGCTGTAGATCTGCTCCCTGGGGTAGACTTAGGCTGCGGCTTGGGAGGCTCGGCTCCTCCTGACCACCCTGAGGCCTGACCGTGGTTTTGGTTTTGGTCTGGGCTAGTCTCCGCTCCCGGCCTGCCGGCCTGCAAGATGAGCCCCTGCTGCAGAGCTGCCTTTCTCTAGTCCTTGTTTTTCATGCCTTGGTAGATGTGGTGTTGCTCCAGGTGTTGTAGATCTTCTCTCTTGTAGACTGGCTGCTGCTTGGCTCGGCTCCTCCAGGTGCCCTGGGGCCTGGCCACGTTTCCATTTCAGGCTGGGCTGGCCTCAGTTCCCAGCCTGCCAATGAGCCAAGGTGCCTTCAGCGAGAGATGTGTTTTCTGTAATTTTGTGAGTTTGAGAGTCCTAGACTTTGATGAGAGTCATATTTTCTGGGTATTTTGGTTGGTTGTGTGGGAGCTGCAGGACCTTGCTGCTTCTATGCTGCCATCTTGGCTCCGCCCCCCTTATATTTAATTTTCTATGTGTGTGTGGTATTTCCTAAAGTACATTCTAAGTCCCTTAACGGCAGGGTCTATTTCATTTTTGTCTTTTCATCTCTAGCCCCTAACCTAGTACTTTTCACTAGTATGTACTTAACCAATGCTTATTGAATTTAATTGAATCAAATCATTGCATTTGATAAGTGCTTTTGGAAACAAGCAAAAACTAACATTTTTGGAAATCAGGTAAGCCTGCTCTATAGACCACCTAAAGTTATATATCACCATGCATAAGCAGACTCCCAAAAGAATGCTACTGTGAACAACTTTTAAGATTCAGATTACACAGTATAGCGAACACTCCATTTATTCCATTACAAATCAAGGCAAACATTCACAACAAATCGTCACTTTCCTGGGCTCTTTCATGATCTAGCCTAAAACACCACAGAGTGCTGCCCATTGCTGTCCATTGGTTGTGGGCCTGAGAAATTAAGAAAATCAAATTTGTACCCTAAGAAACTGAAGCATCTCCCAGCAAAGAGGTTTCCTTAGCCTGCCAACCAATCATCTTTCTTCTCAGTCTGACTCCTCAAGTCATTTGACCCCCAGTCAGTAGACCCAGCTGATGGGTGAGATTCTCCCTAGGCTGTCCAGGAAGCCAAACTGAGAAATTGCCCACCAAAATAAAGTTCTTACCTTTGAGAATCTCCTATTTATTTAATCTATCCTCCACCACCTCTATCCCTCTGTCTATTACCCAAATGAGATAACATATGTAAACTTCAAACTTTAAAATTCCATATGAATTTTAGTCATTATTACCATTCTCAACAAGATACCTGATCAAAGGTCTGACTACCACATCACCAAGTGACATGTTAAACAAACAAATGGGGCTGTTATATTTCTTTATAAGTAGTCTCCTTGGGAGGCTATGCACTTTTTTCTAGTGACACTTTCATTGGTCAATCAATAGTTCTGGAACTCCATTCAGGAACTGCCTTCAAGTCCACTTTACCAGCCATGGAAGAAAATGAGTCTCAGTGTTTTCAAATATAAGGTAATATAATCCCTTATATAATTTTGTATCACACAGAAGACCCTTCTTTGTCATTCTTTTAAGATGAAAATGAAAGGGGTAGCTAGGTGGCACAGTAAATAGAACACCGGCCCTGGAGTCGGGAGGACCTCAGAGACTTAACACTCACTACCTGCATGACCTTGGGCCAGTCACTTAACCCTAATTACCTTGCCTTCCCCCCTCAAAAATAATAATAATTTTAAAAAGATGAGAATGAACAAATCATCTGTAACCTATAACCTTGCTGATCTGAATCAAAGTCACTACGCAGGCTGCCCAAACATCCTATTTAGAGTATAATTGTGATTTTTGTGTGCATTATTCAGACTGTCTCATAAGCACCTGACTTTCAGTTCCAATAAAAGCCCAGAGTATGTTTAATCAATAACACAACCTATTCTGAAGATCTCAAATAGTTTGGACTAAGACCAGGATGCATTTGCAAACACCTGGCTTTGCTTTTCAGGAGGCCTCAGCAAGATTTGATTGGAATACTTTACAAGTAAGCACAATCCCTACAATAATATAACTAAGCCACACAAACAAGCCTGTTTCTGTGCCATAGCCAGCAAAAGTTCGGTGCATTATCTATTCCTTCTCATCTCCTTTGTCTACCAGACTGTTCAATATTTCCAAAGAGATATCCTGGTAGGATTCAGGAACTCAACAGTCACTGTCCCTGGGATCTATCACCTGTCCACATTCTGAACCTGATAAGAGCAAGTGGTCTTACTTTTCTTTCAGGGTCCCTTTGTTGGGACAAGGAATGGGGATGAGTTCATTGAGACCATTTTTATACTTGATTCCCTTTCAATCACACTGGCCTTATTTACTATCCCTTGCACACAATGTTCCATCTCTGAATTCTATGACTTTTCATTGGCTTTCATACTTAGAATGCTTTGTCTCCTCACTTCTGTCTCTTGACAGACCTGGCTTTCTTCATGATTCAGCTCAAATCCCACCTTCTATAAGAGACTGTAACTGCCCCACCTGCCTCAATTCCTTATCCCATGTCTTCCCTCTGAGGTTTACATTCCATTTGCAAGGTATGAACAGAATGTATAGGTTTTTTGCATGTTGTTCCCCATTAGAATGTCAGTTATTTGAGGTTGGGTTTTTTATCTTTCTTTCATTGTATCCCAAGAATTTAGGCAGTGCCTGGCGTGTAGTAAGCATTTTATGAATATTTATTGGCTGACTGAATCTATCATGAGAAGAATAGGATGTAGGGAACCAAAGAAAATCCCTTCATGGATATAGAGTGGGGGTATTGTCTTCTCCCTTAGACATGATTTTAAACTACCGAAACTAATTTTTTTAATAGTTGGTAAATTTTGACTCATGAATCAATGTAGATTGTTCAGTGTAATACATGGGAAAAATAGCTAAGGATTCATAAAATGTATGCATTCTTGTGCAATAACACACACTAATAAGACCTAAGAAAGATTAGGAACACTAAGCTGTTACATGCATGCCACTAGCCTTCTCTGAAATAGAATTATAGTTTCTTGTAACCTCTATAACTGTAATTCATGTAGCTACCAGTAATTGGACAGAAGTACCTTATAGCAGGGTTTTTCAAATTATATTACACCAGAAATTTCATAAATATAATTTTACTTTAGTAGTTTTGTGCAATTATTGATATTCCTTATCTGGGAAGTTTCAGAAAATCTGACCCTGTAACTGACCCCATTTATACCTTATCCTTAATAGTTCATTTTTTTGCATGTTTTGAGCCATCATGACCACCAAAATCCTTAACCTCAAAATTCCGTTTTTAGGTCAGGGACACCTATCCTTTAGACTCCCAACTTTCTCTCACACTAAACTTTTTCTTCATCTTTATCATGCAACTCCAAATTCTTCCAGTCTTTCCTTTCAATTTGGGCTACATTTGCCTTCTATCAGGCCTGTACCCCATAACCTGCTGTATCAAAGGCTCAAGAACCACCATCCTAGAAATCCTTCTCCCCAGACTACTCTGACCCCAACCCTTCTTCAGATTTGCAAATTCTCAGCTCTAGAGAACCCCCACCCTCTGATTTTTCTCCTCCTATTCCAAAATAGCTAAGCATTACTAGAGAAATTTGAACTGATTTTGGCCTTTGCTAATACTCACCCTTACCCAATGGAATGCCCTTTTCTGCCTTACGCAGTGGAATAGCATCTCTGCCTTTATTGCCCCTGTTAATTCCTATCCACCCTTTAAATTCCGGCCTAATAGCCACCTGCCCCCTGGTAATTACCCAATCCTAATTCCCATAACTTTTTTCAATTCTCTCATGCACTTATGCTGTGTTAATTTTTACTCTACTTATCTGTGTTCTATATTCCTCCTAGTAGAAGGGACACCCTCTGTTAGCCCTCCTGGCTCCCAGGCCGAGGGACTGAAATAGTTGATGTTTAATGATCGTTTAATGAATTAATTCAAATTCCCCAAAGTAACACAACTGCTTTGTGAACAATTTGTTCTATCTTAGCAAGTTATTTTTGTTATATATAACAAAATAAAATTGCTATAAATTTGTTACATCTTAGCAAGTAATCATCTTCCTCTGCCCCCACAATGGTTGTTCATTCATTTTTCTGTTGTGTCAAACTCTTCATGACCCCATTTGAGGTTTTCTTGGTAGAGAGAGTTGAATGGTTTGCCTTTTCCTTCTCCAGGTCATTTTACAGATGAAGAAACTGAGGCAAAGAAGGTTAAGTGACTTGCCCAGGGTCACACAGCTAGGAAGTATCTGAAGCCAGATTTAAACTCAGGTCTTCCTGACTTAAAACCTGGCATTCTATTCACTTTGCTGCCCCAGAGTCAAAGGAACACCAGTGCATTGGAGTCACACAGTACCTAGGTGAGACCCTCTGCCACTAGCCTCCACCTCTGCTGCATAGGATCGTTCATCTCCATTTGGACCCAGAAGCCCAAGATTTGACTTATTAGTTTTCCTTCAGAGAAACAGTATTAACTTTCACCTCCTCTCTTCTTTTTCTGGAGTTCTCAATTCCAGCCATAATAAAAGGGAGAGACACAAATTGTTTTCTTATCCCTATGTTCTCTGAAAAGAGCAGCTGCCACAAAAAAAGAAAACTAAAGAAAAAATATAGAACAAAGTGGAAATAGGGAAGGTTGGGTCAGTAACAAAAGCCAGGAAGTCATTACCACATAATACAAGTATTTTTCCTCAATCCTAAACTCTATGCACAGCTCACTAGGGAAAGGCTTGACAATCCTGGGCTATGGAGACACTCGTAACAAGAATCTGTCAACAATATCAGGCAGAAATATGGTAGACTGAAGGACAACTCTACCATATACAAACATACTACACCACACACACACACACACACACACACACACACGGCACTGTTCTGAGGCATTCATGATTGTAAGGAAGTGAATCTAAACCACAAGTTCCTAGTATCATAGAATTAGAGTTGCAAGCAACATCATGAGGGAGCCAATTCAAACCAGTTCTTGAGAGTCCATTGTTAAATTTTCAACTTGAGTATTTATATTTAGGGAATCAGCAAATCTCAGGAATCAGCAAAGGGTACAAATGAGGATTTGATTAATTGTTTTGTTGATGGTCTAGATTTAAGGAAGTGATAGAGAAAATGGTAATAATATATTTTAAACTTAAAAGTATCCAGAGTAAGTTCTTTTTACCCCCACCTGGAAAGCCAGTTGTTAAACATTTATAAGCAGACCACTTGCTGGAAGTTACCCCAGAGACTGTCTAATCCAACTCCTTCCTTTTATAGTAGAGAAAATAGAGACTAAGGGAGGTTACATGGTAGGCCAAGGTCACACAGGTAGCAGGTAGAGGAGAAAAAATTTCAACCCAAATAGGTACTCTTAACTCCATAGTCAATACTTATTCCAATGTCTTATGGTCCAGAACCATGACATCATTACATGAAATTCTGTTTGGAGAAAATATATCAGAGAGCAGATCTGCTAAGGATCTCTCAATCCTCAAAGGCCTCTTGGTTCTCCAACTCTTTTCAGGACAGAACATTCACAGTGTGTATATATCTCTTCCTGCATTGATTCTCCTTGCTCCCCTCCCTCAAAAAAATAAAAATGAAAAAGAAACCCAGTCTATGTCAGAGACCCCTGTTTATGTTGGGAACTTTGTTGCTGTTGGGCTTCATTTTTACTCCTCGGTCCCAATGGAATTTCTGTCCTTATCCCTCTAGAGCTTGTTCCAAATCTCCTATTAGCCTTTACCATTAGCTGGAGCCTGATGCTAAATAATAATAATAACAATAAAACAATAAAAGCAATTTATAAAGACTTAACTCACATGCTTTTTAAGGTTTCAAGATCTGCAATATACAATTGAAGTGGAGGCTACTACAAAGATTTTGATCCCTACACAGCTTAGTAGATGATCTCCAAGGGTTGATGTGGACAAAAATATCCATCCCCCTGCAAGCAGCCAGCCTACTTCTGGGCTTCTCCAAAATTAGCTAGGCTGTTCCTCAGACATCAGACGTACAATTCATCACCAGGACCGTCCTTGATGCCTTTCCAATTTGGTAGGACATACCAGCGCCTGTGCTCTGGCACAGCCTGAGAGAATCCAGGGTCACCTCCCCAAAATGATGACAAGGACTTTAGTGAAGAATTTTAAGAAAGGCAGCTACATAAAGACAGAAAGAGGGATTCAGATCATCCCCTTAAGTCCTCAGCTTACTCTCAGAAAGGCAACTGTTAAGATATGGGTATATATGCATGCATATACGCACACACACCTGTAAATACACATGCAGAGGCCTTTGCTACTGACAGATTGTAGAGAAGATAGATAGATAGATAGATAGACAGAAGAATGGATGGATGGACAGATAGATAAATAGATAGATGGATATAGACATATTTCCAAGAATAAGATGTCAAATGAATGCATATTTATATTCATATGTATATCTATACTTTTTATGTTGTTATCAGTATCTCTATGAGAAAACTTGGTCACCTCCAAAAATTTTAATGAAAACTTCTCTCTCTGTCTCTCTTTTTCTCTCTTTCTTTCTTTTCTTTCTCCCTCATATTTATCTATATCTTATCTATCTATACATATATGTATGTATGTATATATTATGTATAATATATACTTACCTTTATCTTACCTTCTTGAAGATAAAAGGAGAATTTTCCTTCCTGGAGGATTTTAATCTCCCTCTCTCTCTCTCTCCACACACACACACACACACACACACACACACACACACACTATGTGTGATCTTATAAGTGTGTGTGTGAGTGCCTAATGGGAGTACTCAGGAGAGCAGCCCACCTCCCCCAGCAGCTCTGACTAGAGCACACCCAGGGAGCATGTGAGGAGCTGAGCTGAGTTCCCCAGAGAGTTCGGGGATAAAAGACTTGAGAAGGACACAGTTCCCCATGATGACGGGAAGGGGAAGAGTCAAAGAATATTGAATGCTGACTGAGCCAGGAAGAGTGGCACATGCCCCTTAAAAAGAATAACTCCACCATCTGTGCTATCTCTTCCTCATTTATTGATCTTGTCGGGACTCCTCAAGTCTTTTCTTTAATAGCAATATTGCAAAGATAACCAGTAACTGGTTTTGAAAGACATAACTCTGGTCGGCAAAATTACCAACCACAATTCCAAAGGGTTCATGATAAAACATATTCTCTACCTTCAGATAAAAAGCTAATGGACTCAGAGTGCTGATTAAAGCATTTCTTTCTTTTCTTTAGAAATAGCTAATACTAGAATTTGTTTTGTATTAATATACATATTTATAATGGGCTTTTGCTTTTCTTGCCTTCTCAATAGGTGGCATAGAAAGAGAGAAAGGGAGAAAATTCCGAATTAAAATTAAAATGAACTAGAAAAATAAAAAGCTATTCCAACACTTCAGAGAAACCTTGGACGCTTTATATGCAGTGATGCAGAATAAAGTATAGTGATAGAGATGTTTTAAAAACTGAAAAGATTATCAACAGAACATCTTGAAGTAGGTAGAGGAAAACAAAAAACAAGTCAAAAGAGGGTTTTCTTTTGTGTTTCATTTATTTTAATACACAGTTTAAAAAACTGTTATGTAACAGAAGTTCACCTCACTCCAGGTCTTCAAGAAAAGGCTGGATGACCACCTGTTGGGTTCACTGTAGAGGTGATTCTTAGTCCCTCCCTCCTCTGATCCCTGTGGCACTAATTGTTTATCCCATACACTTGGCACTTTATGTACATAATCTTGTGATGTCTCCTGTGGTGCTGTCTTTCATTATTAACTTTTTTTTATCTCTCTTTGTGTCTATTACTCATCTCTTCCACTGGATTTTAAGTGTCTTGATGTTATTCCATCTTTCTGTAACCACCACAGAACTACATGTAGTATATGATACACACTAGTTACTCAACAAGTACCTTGTGAATTGATTGATTACCTGCAGAGATGGTTAAAACACGTTATTTTGGGCCTATTTACAACCTAGGAGGAAATTTGGGTAAATACTATGCAGAGTAGGGGAGGTCTTAAGTAGGGGAGGGAAGTGAGAATGATTTGGAGCATGGGCCTTCCACAGAAAGTCTTTGTTGACCCTGGGAGAGGGTAATAAAGGATAGAATATCCCTTAGCTGCATAGGATAATCTGAGGCCCAGCAAGACTAAGTAGACAGCTAGGTGGCCCAATGGAGAGAGTGCCGTATCTGGAATAAAGAGAAACCTGAGTTCAATCTAACCTCAGATATTTGTGTGACTCTGGGCAAATCACTGAACCTTTTTCTGCTTAAATATTCTCATCTGTAAAATGGGAATAATAATAGCCTCTACTTTCCAGGGTTGTATCGAGGATAATATGAGTTAATATTTCTAAAGTGATTAGCAATCATAAAAGAATGATATAAATGCCAGCTATTAAAAGTGACTTGCTCTTCAAACTCTTTTCATAATTGAGACAGAGAGAATGAGAGAGAGAGAGAGAGAGAGAGAGAGAGAGAGAGAGAAAGTGTAGACTTCACCTGGTTGAGATCCAATTCTGTGGATAAATCTATAGCCCAGAGATCAAAGGCAAAGAACATAAGACATGAGTAAAGAAATCTGGTTCTAGTCTGGGCTATGCTAGTGTGTGATCTCGGGCAACATTTTATGTCTCTTCAGGTCTTAATTTCTTTACTTATAAAATGTGAGAGTTGAATTATTTAGCCCCAAAAGTCTCTCAAGTTCTAACATTCTCATTTTTTGTCCATTTCTGAGGGTGTCATTCTGAATGAATTTCAAACAGGAATCAGATTGACCCGACAGCATTGATCCTTTAAAATAATTCATCTTTTAAAAAGAATAGACTGATACATGCTGAGAGGAATGAGCAGATCCCATCTGATCTGCTAGACAGGTTCATCCTTCACTGTCTGAACGTTCATTTTTGTTTTTCAAATGCTTTGAGTGTGTCTGATGGTAACCATAGCTTTGTCTTGGACATGATTTAGTGATTCACTTGGAACATTTATGAAGCAGTTATCACCTTAGAGGCCTTTCATCCAAAGCAGCATCCTTTTATTCACTTATCCTAAAGAGGTATTTTTAGTTGTTATTTTTATTGGAAGTGAGCAAAAATAGGTGTGTAAGTGTCCCTCCAGAAGAGTGGTTTGATGGTGGAAGATATTTGAGAACTTAACATATTTCAGACTTCTCTGTGGTTTTTTTTTTAATTAACCCTCCAGGGAATCAGATTTTCATAGGATCCTTCACTGTCTGAATGGTTCATTTTTGTTTTCAAATGCTAAAAAGCGTCTGAGGCTGGATTTGAGCTCAGGTCCTCCTGGCTCCAGGATTAGTACTTTATCTACTGTACCATCCAGCTGCCTCTGAGTCAGTTTTGAAACTAGGTTTTCTGACAAAAGTCATTGCTTTTCCCATTGTCATGACGCTTCTATTTTATTAGTGAAAAAAACTGCCTCAGCCTCTGTTCTAGATGTGGAGGCTCATTTGCTACAATAAAGAGAGGATCATAGGATTATGGAATCCTAGGAAGGTTAATGATTTTCCTAAAGTCTTTAAGGATAACAAACAAAAGCAGACTTCCAACCCAGACCTTCTGATTTCAGATCTAGAATCCATTCCATGCTAATGATGCTGGCAGAAAGTGTGAGAATTATTTGTTCATTCCACACATTTATGGAGTGTCTTCTAAGTGCAAGTGATTTTTTTGTGCACTAAGCTATTCCTGAGCCATCTGTCAGTTAGTTGCAAAGCACCAAACCAATCATTTGGTATGTATCAAATTACTTTTCCACACCCAACCCTGTTGAATGGAGAGTGGAGTATCTGTCTTTTCCTTCTCCACCTCTCCCTACAGGGAATTCTGGTTTTACTTTCTTCTAAGTGAAGGAAGGGTCACATGCCACACTGAAATGCTTGAGAACTGCAAGAATGAGGGTATGAAACATCATTCAGATCCATGTCTCTGGCCATCCATATCAGCTTGGTCCTCAGCTGGACCATCTCAAGGCCCTGGTGTGAAATAAGAAGGCCATAGGGATACTTCCTCATTGATGAATTTACAATGAGAGCTGTCCAAAATGGGAATGGGATGCTTCCTAAGGTAGTGAGTTCCCCACAACCAGAGATCTTTGGACAGAATTTGGGTGACCACTTCACAGGAATGCTACAAACGAATCTTTCTAGGGTATGGATGGGGTTAGGTGGCCTTTGAGGTTCATTCTGAATCTAAAGTTCATAATTCTATTATTGTTTCCCCTTCTAGAGAGGGTTATTGGATTTAAACCCATCTCATTTTGATGATTTAAACCAATTTCATTTTCTCCGTGTCCCTACCTATGTAACCCCCGCTCCCTTCCTTGAAGATTCACTTGAGATTTAGCTCTTCCACACAGGCTTTGCTGACCTCAGTCCTCAGCTAAAAGTAACCCTTCTTTGTTTTGACAGCTAGGTGGCATCGTGGGTAGAGCATTTCACCTGGAATCTGGAAGATTTGAGTTTAAAGCCTGCATTAGTCACTCACTAGATGTGTGACCCTGGCCAAGTCACTTAACCTTTCTCTGCCTCACTTTCCTCATGTATATAGTGAAAGGTTTAGATTCTAAAGGTCCTTTCCAGCTCTGATTCTATGATCCCATGGCCTCTTCTTTGTCTTTATCATATTCTATGTGGCATCACATATATTTGCGTACTTGTCACCACTTATATTTGATTATAAACTCCTGGAAAGCACGTAATGTGTTGGTTTTCAATATTGTATCCCCAGCACCACTGAGGCAGCTTTGAGTAGCAAACAGTGGGTCTACTTGGCATCGGTTCTGACCTCTGACACATACTGGCTGCTATCACTGTGGGTGATTGACTTCACCTCTCAGGACCTAGACATTTCTTTAACAATGTGAATATTGGAAGCTTCCTACACCAATAAGACTGTAAGGTCTGGACCAAAGACAAAATAATAATATTTAACGCCTAGCAGAGGGTCTGCCCCATAGTATTCACCTATTAATAGTCACCTTCATTGAATTCTTGTCTTGTGAAAATTCCCTTTCCCTTTCTGGACCTCAGTTTTCTCAAGGATAAAAGTTGAGGGCTGTATTACATGATTTCTAAGGGGTCCTTTCAGTTTTAATTCCTACAATCTTACGAAACAACCCTGGCCCAAGTTGAAATTAAAATAAAGAAGGTCTTCACTTCTAGATGCAAGATTTCTTTTTTTAATTAGGTGAATATCTAAGAACAACAGGGAATTGCTGGCAAATAAATAGACAACCAAATAAATAAAGTACTGGAGAGGAAAGGAGGGATAGGGGAGTGCTCCCAGGAGAGGCAGGGACATCTTTGCATAGTTCAGAAATGAACACCAGGTGGCAGCGATTTGAAATATGGATTCTCAGCAGAAACGCAGCATTTGCAAAAACCAAGAAAAGGGAGAGAGGTTTTGAGGAAGAAGAGGAGCAAGTTGGAAGGTGACTAACTACGTCTTTTTTTTTTTAAACAGAGATCATATTGTGAACCTTTCATCCTCTCTACAGGGGAAGAAGAACTGAGTGTTTTACATGATCTGCCTGGGCATCCCGTACCCAGTCATTCCAGACTGAGATGCCCCTTTGTTGCTGCCCATCTGCAGGCCTATTACATTCTGTCCTTGGCGAAGCTGCTCTTCAGAAAAACCTCTCCGGTTCTGCTGAGCTTTCCTGGACAGAGAAAAGAAGGTGAAATGTCATTATGACCAATTTCCATAGTAATATGAAACTTATTCTTATTACTTTGACCATTTCAAAATAATGTTGTTGGATAAGTTATAATATGACTTCCCAGCAGCTATATCAGAACCTATTGGCAGATATCAAAGTTTTATCTGGTAAATCTCCCAGATGGTTGCCATCGCAACTTACATCAATAAAATTGTGAAAAAATGTCAATGAATTAAGCATGAAAAATTTTTTAAAACCTAGAAAATAAAAAATTGATAACCCCCAAACAAGCATTAAAAATTAAATCTTAAAAAAATATGAGATGGGGAAAAATGAAAACAGAATGAGTTGATAAATAAAACTAAGAGAACTATTTTTTAAGACCAACAAAATAGAAAAACCGTTACCTAAGTTGACTAAAAATATCTCTTCCTTTTCTCGGACATAAAGGGAGTTGTTTTACCTGCCTACGGACCTCTACTTTTTTCTCCTTTCACTCATTTCTCTCTCTATCCCACCCTTTTCTAGATTTGCCCTGATTCTTATGAAGGAGGGCAGTGAAGCCTGAAGCAATACAGATCCACTCCACCTTTCTCTCCCTCTCTCTGTCTCTCTGTCTCTGTCTCTCTCTCCCTCTCTCTCTCTCTCTCTCTCTCTCTCTGTCTCTCTCTTTCTGTCTCTGTCTGTCTGTCTGTCTCTCTCTCTGTCTCTTATCAGTTAAAGAATTTCATTGCCATGGCCACCCCAACTCAATTCTATCTCTACTCACTGTAGAGGTGAAGAAACTGAGACCATGGGTAGCTAGCTAAGTAGTGCAGTGAATAGAGTATCAGGCCTGGAGTCAGGAAGACCTGAGTTCAAATCTGACTTCAGATAGTTACTAGCTGTGTGACCCTGGGCAAGTCACTTAACCCTGTTTGCCTCAGTTTCCTCATCTGTAAAATGAGCTGGAGAAGGAAATGACAAAGCACTCAAGTACCTTTGCCAAGAAAACTCCAAATGGGGTCATGAATAGTTGGACAGAACTCAACAGCAACAACACACAGAGACCATATATTTTATTAAATAGAAAGTTTTTTAAAAAAAATTAGCAAGAGGTGCTACTTAAGTCATGATCAAAATACCTTTTGATATTCAAACCATGCCCCATATTTGCCACATCATCCCTATCCAACTTGAAGAGAGGAAAAGGTTGGGATAATACCTGAGGATTCAAGAGATGTGAGGGAAGAATCTGAAGCTCTAGCAGGGAAAAAAAGGCAGGGGAAAAGATCATTGGAAGCAGAGCTTGCTTAGTCATTTTTCCATCATGTCTGACTCTTTATGTCTCCCTTTCAGGTTTTCTTGGCAAAGATACCAGAATGGTTCATCATTTCCTTTCCTAGTTTATTTTACAGATGAGGAAACTGAGGCAAATAGGGTTAAGTGACTTGCCCAGGGTCCCACAACTAGTAAGTGTCTGAGGTCAGATTTGAACATAGGAAGATGAATCTTCCTGATTCTAGGCCCATCACTCTGTCTTGGAAGAGAGGACTTGGATTCAAATCTCAATTTTACTATTTACTAAATGATTCAAGGCCTCAGTTTTCTAGTCTGTAAAATGAATGAAATCCCTTTCAGTTCCAAGTAATGATCAAACATATCTTTGCAAATGGTCAGTTTGCATCTTTTTCCTTCATTAGTTGCCATGTTGGGCAAGATGAAGGTAAGGTCCCTTCCAAATATGTAGTTCTAAAATTCCATGATCCTTGTGTGTTAGGCAGAGAGAAGTATGCTGTTGGGCCTTCATAAATATCAGCTAACACTGCCAGCCTCTCAGGCTTCCCTCTGAGCATCCCTGTTGGTTTCTAGCATATTGATTCGGGGATTTTTGTTTTTTTACCTGTGAAACCATGATGGTTCTCCCCTGTAACAGCCATCATCCTTTGTGACAGCTAAGCTGCCCAGTGCCATCAAGGTCCTTTGCACAGCAGCCATGTCTTTCCCTAGAAATCCATCAACAGAAGGAACAGATTAAAATACCTTTCACAGGAAGAAACAAAGATTTGGGATTGGAGCCCTGGTTGGGTGTCTAGAACGAAAAAAAAAAGCTTTGACTGGCCATGGTAGATAGTCCTAGGGAAAGTCAGGTCAAAGATATAGAGTGTTTAAAAAGTTTTAAATCAGTTTTAAACTATTAGGGCTAAAAACTGATATGCTCTATGATTCACTATAAGTCAGTCAATCAATAAACATTTATTAAGTGCTTACTGTTTGCCAGACATTGTACTAAAGATACAAAGAAAGGTAATAAATACAGCCCCTGCTTCAGAGGAGTTCACAATCTTAGGGGAGAAACAACATGCAAACAAGCTATTTATTAAAGATAAATTGGAAATAGCAGAGGGAAGGTGATAGAATTAAGAGGGATTAGAAAGAGCTACATGTAGAAGGTACGGTTTAAGCTGGGACTGGGAGGAAGCCAAGGAAACTGGTTGGTGGAGATAAGAGGAGGAGAGCATTCCACACATGGGGATAATCAGTAAAAAGGTAGGAAGACGGAGCATCATGTCGGAGGAATACAAGGAGGTAAGGATCACTTAATCACAGAGTGGGGAGGGGAAGAGATAAAAGAGGTTTATAAGGTGTAAGAAGACTGGGAATATTTATGAAGGACTTTGAATGCCGGTGGATCTTATATTTGATCCTGGAGGCGATGGGGAGTCATTGCATTTGGGGGGGTGGTATGGGGCAGGAAGGGGAACATGGCGCAGATTGGCACTTTAGGAAGATCACTTTAACAGCTGAGTAGAAGTTGGGCGGTAGCATAGTGAGACTTGTGGCAGACAGACCAATGAGCCGGCTTACTATAGCAGTCCAAGAGAGGTAATGAGGACCTAAGGGAGTGGTGTCAGAGGAGAGAAGGGGGGCATTCAAGAGACCATGCAAAGGTAAAATCAGCAGGCCTTGGCAATAGATTGGATGTGAAAGATGAAAGAGAGAGAAAAAGGAGTCAAGGATGATGCCTACGTTGCAAGATTGGGTGACTGGCAGGCCCCCAAGTCCCAGGGATATTTTCAACACAAAGTGTTTCTGAGGTTAAAAGCTTCTGAAGATGGACAGGATTGCCTGGGTTGAGTAAGTAGCACATTCCAGTCACTGAGTAAGAAATCCTATTCAGTTCACAGTCACTGGGTCATTCTAATTAGTTCACAGTCACTGATTCTAATCAGTTCACAGTTGTTGTGTGGATAATACATTCCAAGTAATCAGCAGGTGGCAGGGCTAACATATCCCAGTTCCTTCCCAGATCACGGGGCCTCCACTCATTTTGACAGGTTTCTAAGACAACAGATAGTAGATTGAGAGCTAGAACAGACCTCAGGGGTTGCCTAGACCAACATTCTCATTTTAGAAATAGGAAATTGAGTCACAGAGAAGGTGTGACTTGGCCCAATGTGGGGGGAAATCTATCCATCTGGTGGCAGGCATAGGTGCCTCTGGCTTACAATTTAATAGTAATTATAACCATTCACTATGTGAAAGCCCCCAAAGAGATCACAGAAAAAGGACTCATAATAATAAGACCCATGTAACAAGAATGATGAAAGTAAATATCAAAAGTAGCTTTTATCATGGTGGCAAAACAACTAGAAACTAAGGGGACTCCCTTCAATTGGGCAATGGTTGAACAAATAATCACATATGAACAGAATAAATACTATTGTGCCCAAAGAAATGATGAACAAGAAAGAGACGGTTTCAAAGAAACCTGGGAAGACTTCTATGAATTGATGCAAAGTGAAGTGAGCAGAACTAGAACAATTAACAACACAACAAGATTGTAAAAATGAACTTTGAAAGATTTAATGCAATGACCAAACATGATCCCGGAGAAGTGTGCCAATGCTGCCTGCCTCTTGATAGAAAGGTGATGGGCTAAATAGACAGAAAGAGATACACGCTTTTGGCTATAGACCAAGCAGAAATCTGTTTTGCTTGACAATGTATATTTATTTGTCTTTTCATCTTTTTCTTTTCCCAGTGGAGGGATGGGGAGGTAGCAGAAAGGGAAAAGAAATGTTTGTTAATTGAAGTTTTTCAGAAAGAACACCTAAAATACTAATGCTAACGAGTAACTCAGCTTTATAAACTGTTTTAATGTTTACAAACCATTTTTCTCACCCTGAGTGGTAGGGAGTTAGAGGCTTATTGACCCATTTTACAGATAAGTCGTAGAGAGATAAAATGACTTGCTCATGGTTACAGAGCTGTGAGGGACAGCTAAGAGATGCAGTGGATAGAATGCCAGACCTGAAATCAGGAAGACTCATCTTCCTGAATTCAAATCTGACCTCAGACAGTTGGCTGCTAGCTGTATGACCCTGGGCAAGTCACTTAACCCTATTTGTCTCAGTTTTCTCATCTGTAAAATCAGCTGGAGAAGGAAATGGCAAAGCACTCCAGTATCTTTGCCAAGAAAACCCCAAATGGGATTATGAAGAAGACAAGACTGAACAATGCCAACAAGATATCAATTATGTATCAGAGACATGATTCAAACCCAGTCTCCTGTCTCCAAGTACAGCACTCTACTTCCACAAGATATGTCTCCTACCTTAAAGAAGGGTACTTCTCCAATAATAATGGGGAGAACCTATGGAGCTGGAGTGACTGGCTGAGCTCATACTGTATAGAGAAATCCCAGAAGGCTCCTGGGCTTGCCTTATCTTGGTTTAAACTTTGAAAGGTCCATCCGTCTATGTACATGAAACAGGATTTATTCTGTGAAAACACTTTGGGGTTTATATAAATCCTGTGTGTGTTGGTAGGTTAATTCTTAGATGTTTAAAGCATTTAGTTGTTATCTTAAATGGACTTTTAATTTTATTCATCTGATTCCGAGGCCAGATTGGACCAGACAGAAAGGATTCATTGGGATCCAAGGATTGACTCGTCTAATTCATGCTGTTTCAAGAGAGCTGAACAACAGAGACAATAAATAACAGATGCCTGCGTGTGTGGTGGTGGTGGTGGAGGAGGGAGGTAATTGGAGGAGTTGAGTGACCTCTAAGTGGTAGAAAAGACGGTTGGAGAGAGTAGCCTGTGCTCCTCCTCCCACCCCCTGTCCTTGCTTCTTTGGTGACAGATGGACCCAGTGTTGGAGGAGATGGATTGTGAAACTCATGTGATGTTTACAGCAAAGTGAGCCGCACAAAAGAGGGATGAAGGTTGTAGTGGAAAGAAGCAGGGGACAAAGGTTAAATAAAAGGGAAAGCTTGAGTCTGCTGGTGACAGCGTCAGAAGTTTAAAGGCAGGCCTTACAATGCCCTCTTTATACCCAGGGTTACCAAATCTGGCTACTGTGGCTCGAGCATTGGTGAATACAAAATTACAGGGAAAAGGCAGATGGAACAGAGAAATGGAATTTGGAGTTTGAAAGGTGGTGGAATAAACAAGGTAATATATAGGAGATCCAGTTCATGATTCCCATTTATTTAAAGAGAAATAGGTAATCTCCTATCCCAAATAGTGGATCCTGAGGCCCAGTAATATTTTTTTTTCTTTTTGGAGGGATGGGTAATTGGGGTTAAGTGACTTGCCCAAGGTCACATAGCTAGTGTTAAGTGTCTGAGGCCAGATTTGAACTCAGGTCCTCCTAACTCCGGGGCCAGTACTATATTCACTGCACCACATAGCCACCCCTATGAGACCCAGTAATATTAACATCTTCTTGTGGTCTTCAAAAATGAAAGTGATCTCTGAATATACTGAAACTTGAGAAAATGCTCAGATGGCAGAGAAAGGACTGTGCGGGCAGTAATGGAAAGAAAGGAAAATCCAAGGGATAACAAGGCAATGTGGAATATTGAACAGAGCACTAGACTTGAAGGTTCAAATCAGCTTTTGATAGTTACCACCTATGTGACCTTGGACAAGTCACTTACTCTGCATGTGCCTCAGATTACTGGGAGAGAGCCAGCAGGGTGTTTAGTGGTAGGTCATGATCCTCTCCAGAGTAGGAAACGGAGTTTCAGGGAGATTAAATAATATGACCCCAGACTTATCTAAGTTATAAACTGAATGCCGTCTTTATTGGTGGAGAGAGTCTTCACGCTGAGAGTTCCCCACACTGTCAAAATCACAGATACTTCCTTTGTATGGAAATACAAGAAGAACATAGAGAATATATTTCCTAAAAGAATGCCCAAAGATAAACCTGACTGAATGCTGGGATATTTGTTGGTACAGGGGCACATAATATTAAAACAAGAAAGAATGATCATGCTAAAGGCAGAAACTTGTCACGTGATGGTGCGACACCTGGGACAAAGACAGAAACAAGAAGATCTGAGCAGGCTTTAATGAAAGATGAGGAGGCAAATTTAATTACTAATTTGTCTGCACTTAAGGCAAGACCAAATTAGTTATATTTTAATTGAACTAGACTTTCCCGTCACCCAGGCAACTGATTCAGCCTGACTATATATTTTAGCTTTCAAAAAGTTGCCTCATCCAGCTCATCACAGCCAAGGAGAGGACCTAGCTTATGTCTCTTGCTTGAGTGGAGGGTGGCTATCCCTAACCTGGCCATCCTTGGCTTTATCATTTCAAATATATACATAAATATATATATACATATATATAGATATATATGTAAAATATGTATATATATATGTATACACACACACATATATATGTTGCTTTTTGGAGGAGGAAATGCAGGGCAATTAGGGTTAAGTGACTTGTCCAAGGTCACATGGATAATAGGAGTTAAATGTCTGAGGCCAGATTTGAACTCAGGTCCTCCTGACTCCAGGGCTGGTGCTCTATTTACTGCACCACCTAGCCACCCCTAAATATATGTAAGAATATATAAAGGAATATATAAACTGATGAGATCATAGGTTTATTGGTGGGAGAGACTTTGGATGCCATGATCACATCTAAATTTCTCATTTTACACAAATAGAAACTGCGGTTCAAAGGCAAAGGAGCTTGAGTCACACATCTAGTAACTCTTGGAGGTAGGGTTTAAACACAAATCTTTCTGCCTCTTATCCATTGCACCAAGCTGACTTGGTCTTCTCGGTATTTACCTCCCACTTCTGACATACCTTCTATAATGTATTTGTATGGTTAAGGTAATGAAAAGAATGGGAAAAAAAAGAAAGAGAAGAAGAAAGCCAGTATAGGGAAAATTAAAGGCAACTTAAAAAGTCTCCCACTGCATTCAATTTTCACATTTCATACTGGGTACCAATCTTTTCAAATAAAAATCCTTAGTACAAAATGTTTGATTTCATAGCTAATTCTTCTATTTTAGAACAATCATGTATGATTCATTCTCTTAACTCTGGGAAGACTGGCTGTTTTCATCTTCCATGAACTACCAAAGGAAAGCAATAACACTGCTGGGGCAACATGAAGACAGCACAAGGAAATCCCTCATTTCTTGCTTGTTTCTGAAACAGGCGTAGAGACTAGACCTGAGATTTCACTGGGCTAAGAAACTCCCAGGGGGAGAAAGCTCCCTCTACCAATACAGGTTGGCATCTCCTCTGCAGCTTAGTCTTAGAGAGCTGTCTAGAGTAGCAGTTCTCAAAGCAAAGTCCTAGCACCCCTGAGGTTCCCCAAGACTTTTTCAGGTGGCCCTCAAGGTCAAACATATTTTCGTAATAATACTGACATTTTCATTTTAACATGGCAAATGTTGATAGATATAACATATAAACAAAATCTACTGGGGGCATCCTCAATAATTTTTAAGAGCAAAAAGAGTCCTGAGACCAAAAAGGTTGATTACTGCTAGTCTATAATACTGCAAGACAGAGTGATTTGGCCCAGATCATGAATGAATGTGTCCAACAGGGTCCTCCTGGCTTCATGGATGCCTCTCTATCCACCATGCCACTTTGCCTCTCTGAAATGACCCTGGAATCATCCCTGAAGGTGTGGCCCACTGTATATAAACAGACCTGGAGGAGAAGAGCAGGAGGGAGAGAGGGATGAAAATATTTAAGAATGTAGGGTTCACCCCAGGCTGTTTTAGATTTTGCTACTTGCTTCACTGAGTTTTTGAGAAAATTCTACAAAGCAGAGAAACGACAGAGAACATATCCAGAATATAGCCATATTTCCCTGGAATGCTATCCAAATCATAGGAGGAATTGAGCGGAGGAAAGCATAGCAGGATAATGGGGTGGGAAGCATACTAGTTTAGAATAATAACAACAGTAAAATCTAGCAGGGAAAAAATGTCTAGATCTCATAAAAGTATCACAACCTAGATATATAGAGTGTTAGCACAAATACATAAGACCAAAGGCTATTCCTCAACAGATTAGTGGACATTGGATGTGAACCAACAGTTTTCAAAAGAAAAAATGCAAACTCTCAACAATCGTACTTAAAATTCTCCTGATCACCAATACTAAGAGAAATGCAAATTAAAAGAATTTTGAGATTTCATCTCATGCCAATCACAGAATTAGAGAGCTGGAAGGAACCCCAGTGGCCATATATTCCAACTGATGGGTGAAAAGGAATTCCAACCACAACGTATCTGGCAAGAGCTCTGTCAGCCTAAAGATCACCAAGGTGGAAGAACACACCATTTTTTGAAGCAGTCCATTCCACTTTGGGACAGCTCCAATTATTAGGAAATTTTCCTCTCATTGAACCTAAATTTGTCTTTTTGAAACTTCTATCCATTGCTCTTAGACCCAATCCAATTGCCCCTCTACATACCAGCCCTTCACACTGAAATGTCAAAGATAATTTTTTAAAAAAGGAAATAGTAAGTGGAGAGGCTCTGAGAAATTAGACATGTTGAACTTACAAACTGATCCAACTATCCTGGAAAACTATTTAGAATATTTGAAAAAAGAGACTAAAATGTTCTCATCCTTCATTCCAAATGCTGAGCATATAAAACAAGGAAGTCAAAGAAAGAGAAAATAATCCCATATAGACCAAAATATTCATAGCTACAATTTTTTTTCCAAAAAAAACTGGGGAAAAAAGATGTCCATTGATTGGGAAATGGTTGAATAAATTGTAAGACTGGAATGGTTTGCTGTGTTATTCAAAACAATGACTATGAATAGATTAAAGAAATTTGGGAAGAATTGGTTGTCATTGCTTCAGGTGTTTCTGGGGAGGGGACACAAAACAAGAAAGAAAAAACACCAAGAAATCAATAAACACAAAGGACTCAATATTATAAAGGAAAACAATACTAAAAACCATCAGAAATTACATTAATGCAACCACAAATCTTGATCCTAGAAGACAGGTGATGATGAGTATTTTCTTCCTCTTTATCAAGACATGGTGGATTACAGATGCAGAATGTTTTATACTCTGTTGTACGTGGTAGATACATATGGTTCCTTTTGGTTTCTTTGTTACAGGTGGAGGGGTTATTGAGAAATGATAATAATGCAAAAACAGCCACCAAAACATAAATAAAACTTTTTAAGGGGAAAAAAGAATGATGGACGTGGTGTCAGAAGGAAGTCATGTTTGAATCCTGATTCCAACTTTTTTTTTAAGCAGTGTGGACCTGTTTAAGTCACTCAGACTTCATGAATTTCTGTATCTCCATCCACAAATGAAGGGAAAGATTTCTTATTGTGTAACTTTAAACCTGTCTCTGATTTTAGTCTATAAGTACAAAGTAGTTGCCAGAGGCACAAAGAAATTAGATGATTTGAGCTGGATCATGTAGCCAGACAATGTCAGTCTGAATTTGAAACCAAGGTCTTCCTGATGCCGTCCTTAGCACTTTTCCCATGACAATACATTGATCCTTCTCCATTAAAAATATGAACACTTGTACTACTAGTCTCGAGGGAGGAAGGATATCGAGGAGCAAAGTATTCTTTAAACCATAATACTGCTATATTAAGGTGAGCTATTGTTATGGATGCAGAAAGGGCAGAAAGCCTTCCCCAGTCTTTCTGTTGGTCAGAAGGTTTAAAAGGATTGGGCTAATTGCAATGCCTAATGTAACTTGGGAAATGTCTCCCAGGCAGAACCCTAAAATACTTCACAAACTGAAACGTTTCCGCCTCCATGGAAACACCGCTAAGCTGTCACTGGCATTAAGTGCTGCTACTGTGGCCCAGGAAGACACCACATGGCAATGCCCACTTCCTCCCCCAGCAACCTAGGGATAAACATGGGACGAGCATATTTAAGCTTCCCTACCATTCACACTCCAACTTAAGCCATATTTTAATGAATTTAGTGGGATGGAAATGACAAAATGAGGGAGAGACAGGGCCATCTTTGCATATACTTAAGAACCACATTTGAAACTCTTCTGTGAATTACAGATGAAGTCTGCCCATTTAGTTTCTTCCTACCCCCATGCCAAAGAATTGCTTCAGCTCATCACTCTTATGTCCCAGAAACTGTCAAGATATAGAACTTTCCTTCCACTTTCCAACACCACTGTACTTTCCATCCCCTATTCCAAGGATCCTTAAACTTTTCAATCCCTTTAACCTTTGACTTATTAGTAAAACTTCTTGGATTTCTTATTCAATATGAAAGGAAATACAACTAGATTTTACCATGCACATGCACCCAAGAAATATAATTAATTAATTTCAATAAGATTATTTATTAACCAAATATTCTTTACACCATTCTTGTAGCCTCTGGGGACTTGAGCACACCAAATTGGAAATCCCTGCTATACACTCCATACACCAGGGACTCCAGGACTGTTTCAGGGAGTTAACTCAGGTTTGGGGAGGGGGATAGGGATCTCAGACATGTCCTGAGGCTTCCGCTCTAAGACCAAGAAAACTTTGGCACTGGAGAACCTTCCTGGAAATGGAGAGCCCTATCTCTGTGTCATATCCAGGGCCATCCCTAGCAGGTTAGCATCTAACAAAATCCTGGAATTGTAGACATAATACCATACCTAGAATCAGGAACAAATGAATTCTAATCCTGCCTCAAGCATATTTATTAACTACATGATCCTGGGCAAGTCACTTACCCCTTTGCCTCAGTTCCTTCATCTTTAAAATGATCAAGAGAAAATCCCAGATGGGGTCACAAAAAGTCAGACACAAGTGAAAATGACTGAACAACAACAAACATACTAATCTATGTATACTTAGCCCAATCTGGTGACTGTCAACCATATTGACAACCCAATAAATTCCTATTTAGCCTGTACCAGAATTTTTCCCAATACAGTCAATCAATAAATATTTATTTACTAATTATACATTATGTGCCAGGCATTATGTTCAATGTGGAGGATCTGAAGAAAGGCAAAAGACGATGCCCACCCCTGGAGTGCTCTTGTTCCATTGGGGCAGACAACACATAAACAACTAAGTACAAGGAATAAAGACAGAGAGTGGACGGAAGGTGATCTGAAAGGGGCTAATCTTAGCAGCTGGGGGCCAGGAAAGACTTCCTGCAGAAGGTAGGACGTCCACTCAGGCACTTTATGTTCCACATTTACACTAAGTCTTGGAAACAAAAGTCAGGACTGACTCCATGAGAACCATCAAGATGGTGCATTGCCTGTACCGGAGCTTTTGTCTAGATGGGAAAAGGGAACAGGTTTCCCTCTGTAAACAGGGCCACCGCCACCACCAATACCGCCTTGGGGAAGCACACACAACAGCTGTACAACTGGAAAGAGGACCAGATGCTACAAAAATCAGGGCACTAGAAACAGACCACAGTGTCTAAGGGACCATTTCTTCCCCTGCCAGTTCACAATGACTGAGGATATGGTTACAGCCATTTGTCAAGGGAAGAAGAAAGAGACAATAGGGAAAGGAGGAGAGGAGACAAGGGCACAAAAAAGAGTGAGCTGCCCTTTCACCATGTTATTTATGATAAAGCAGGACATAATGGATGGGGTGGGGGAGGGGAATCTCATCAGAATAAAATACAAACCCATTAGTATGGCATTTGACCTCCCCAACTGTCAAAATCTGGCTCCAACCCATGTTTCTAATCTGATTCCAACCTACTTGATATCTCTCTTCTTCATTCTCTTCTCCCTCTCATATGATTGTCACCTCTCACCTCAGCTATTACAAATGAAATCCTTATTGGCCTCTTTCCAATCCTCCATTTTCCAATCCATCCTCTATAAAAACATTCTTCTTGACACACAAGTGTAAGCATGTTACTCTCCTGCTAAGATATATTTTATTGTCTCTAGGATAAAACACAGAGTCCTCCACTGAACGTCCTTTACAAATCCAGGCATATTGGATCCTTAGACATTGGCTGACCTCATCCTGCCTACTCCCACCTGCATACATTTGCCCCAGCTTCTCTGTATTGCCTGAAATAAAATCCTCCCCATATCTCTCTTCCTGCTGAAATCCTCCTTTTCTTTCAAGACCCAGAGCAGATGCTCCCTCCTGCATGAATCCTTCCTTCATATCCTCAGTTAAAAGGATTCCATTCTACAACATCCCTCAGACCACTTTTTTCCTACATATTTAATGATATTTTAATTTTACATGCAACATGCCCTTCACTCCTAATAAGAATGTAAAATACTAAAGACAAGGTCTGTCATTTTGTAACTTTCTGTTCCCAGAACCTCGTATATAGCTATGGAACCTATAATTTTGTTAGTATTACATGAGGAAACTCCCTCCAGTAACACAAGTCTGTATCTTCTTTGAAGCTAATAGTCTTAGAGGACTGTTTGGGTCAATGAGAGGTTAAGTGACTTCCCCAGGGTCACACATCCAGTCACAGACTTCAACCCAGGTCCTTTCCATTTCGAGGTCAGTTCTCTATCTGCTATACCACATTAGCTCTCACAGAGCCTAGGGGAAGGAATATATTCATTCAGCTAAGGGAACAGGCACAGTCTAAGGCCTGCTCCAAAGAAGAATGAAAGCCAGCAAGGCAATTAGATGTTAACTTTCATGGGATTTTACTTAATATAGGCTATTTGTTAATAGATGCAATTTGAAAAGCTTTCTCAGTTTTAATTCTCCCTCCTGCTCCTTCCATTAGCTACAAAAAGGACAGGATAAATTGCCTACATATTGCTTCTGTGATTTTGTACCATTCAAGTCTCTCTGAGATAGGGATCTCTTCCTTGATACACCTAATGATGATGAGGAAGAGGAAAATAAGACCCACTACATAGCATCCACCTTGGTCAACCAAGTCATTTGATCTTCAAGCTCCAGAGAATCAGCAAGGATTGAGTTAGGCAATATTGTTCCATGAAAAGAGTAAGGGATTTGAATTTAGAGGACATGGGTTCAAATTCAGCCCTTCTGCTTAGTTCCCATGTGACTTTTTATAGATATTTCCTCATCTATAAAACTAGATGACCTTGAGACCCTTTCCAGGTCTAAATCTATGTTTCCATGATTCAGGAAGCCATCGTTCAAAGAAAATGTCCATGAAATCTACCCACAAATATCTAAGAGGTCAGGATCAAAGTCTATGGCTTGATATGATCTTTGATTTTTCCATGTCAGAACTTTGAACAACCAACTATCCAGTTCACTTACCGTGCTCCTGCTATGGCCACAAGGAAGAGATTTAACAACATTTCCACAAAATACAAATTGTGGTGCAGGAATCTAATAGAATATTGCTGCCTTACAAAAATAGATGAATGTGAAGAGTACAGAGGAGCATAGGAAGAATTATATGAACAGATAGCAAAGTGAAGTAAGCAGAACCAGAAAACAGTATACACAGTGATTACAACTAAGTAAACAGAGAGAACCACAAAAACCCTAAATGTGGTGCAATTATAATGACCAAACTCAACCCAAAAGAGAGAAATTCACCTCCTTTTTACTATGTGTAGAGATGGGGGGAGGGTGTCTATGAATGTGAATAATTAGATATGCCATCAACTATACTGGTAAATTTTCTGCAACTGCTGTGGGGTTTTTTCCCCTTTTATTTTTCTTTTGTCTTTTGTTGTTGTTGTTAAAAGAAATGTCCTACGAGGCAGAGAAGAGGAAGAGATCTATTTGGAAATAAAGATGATCAAAAACAAAAGCTAGCAATAAAAATATTTTTTAAACAGTATTGTGGATAACATGATCTGTCATCCGTTTACATTGTTTCTAGCCCCTCTCCCCTAACACTGAAAAGAAGTCTAGGGTTATCTTAAATATTTCATTCTAATTGATCTAAATTTTACAAATTAATATCTTATACTGTTGTCTACACTATGCAGGACCTTATTAGAAACAGGGGAACCTTTCTGATTGCTTCAAGAATTCATTGCTAATATAATAGAATGATAATGCTATCATAGTATAATCTCCCCAATTAGATAACACTTTAAAGTTTACAAAGCACTTTCCTTACAATTAACCTATGAAATAGAGCATATCTTATCATCATTTGATAAATCCAGAAACTGAGATTTAGAGTCAGTGAAAGTCACACATCTAACAAGTGTTATAGCCAAAACTAAAATCTATGTCTGCTGTTGCCTCAGTTTCTTCATCTGGGAAAAGGGGATAATAATAGCACCTGCCTCCTAGGGTTATTAAAGGAGATAATATTTGGAAAGCGCTTAGCACAATGCCAGGCACATAGTAGGAACTACAAAAATGTTACTGTTACCATTACCATTATTCTGACTCCAAGATCAAGCTCTTAGGAGTTTCCTTTTCCAGCTTCTCTGCCAAAAGGGACTTTGAAGTTATCAGGTCCTAAACACATCTAGAGTCCCATCGTGGAAGCTTGAATAATGGAAACTCTCCTCCTGAGTTTCCGTGAACACATGCACAAAAGCATTGCCTAGGGCCAGAAGATGCTTGCAGGTTTGCTGTGGTCCCTGGACCAGAGGGAGGTGGAGAGAGACACATGTGCGAGAAATGGAGCGTCCTGAGGACAGATGCAGTGGAAAGAGGGGACTTGGAGCCAGAGGTTGTTTTTGTTGTTGCTCAGTCATTCAGTCATATCCAACTGTCCATGACCCCACAATCTTATCCATGGGGTTTTCTTGGCAAAGATACCAGAATACTTTGATATTTTTTTCTTCATTGTGTCCCCATGTTACAGATGAGAAACTAAGGTAAATAGAGGTTAAGTGACTTGTCCAAGGTCACAGAGTTAGTGAGTGTCTCAGATTTGACCTCAAATCTTACTGACTCCAGGCCTGGGGCTCTACCTACTACACCACCTCAGTACCCCAAGGATTTGGGTTCAAATCCCATCTCTGATCCTTTCTATCTGTATGGCCTTGGGCAAGTCACTTAATTTCTCTATGCCTCAATTTCACTGAATGTAAAATGAGGAGATTGGATTGGATGACCTTTGAGGCCCCTTCAGGTTCTAAATCCACGTTCCTCTCATTACAATGGTACAGGGCAGGGCAGTATGACCAAGACAAGCTATTAGTTTGGAATGGATTGGAACTGCGGACTCTGCAGTGAGGGAAGGAGAGGAGAAAAGAGATTGAAGAGGGAGGTACCTAGTGGTGCATGCATCTGGGGATTTAAATGATCTGCAGTGCTGGGGCTGGCATTGAAATCAGAGGAGAGGCTGAAGATGAGGAGGAATATTTGTGAGCAAAAGGCCTAGCCTCTAGCTGATGTTGTCATTGTACACACACACACACACACACGCACACACACACACCCTTGTAATCCTGCCCTGCCATCCACTCTCTAAGCTGAGAGCTTTTATGCCTCAATGATTCTCCTACACCTGTTCAGCTGCTTCTCTAAGCAGATGCCTCCTCATGATGCCTGGCTCAGCTCCTGCTCCCACTTCCTGGGCTTCATCAGTCACTGTTCTGCCAGCTCTGAGTCATCCCTCTCCCTTTACTCAAGGCTCTCTGGGCATTTCACCTAAGGCTCCATCCTGTCTCCTCTGTTCTTCACCCCCTGGATTGCCTGCCCTTTCCTCTCCCCAGAGTCCTCCCTTCTTCCTGCCAATGCCATAATCAATAGTCCTGGCTGGATCTCCAGGGGGTGACATCCACAAGCCTTTTGAGTTTCAATCATCTTTACCCTCTTTACCCAGCACTAAGAAGCCATAATTCAAATAATAACTGCTGACATTTAAACAGGCTTTGCAAAAGCATTTCACATAGGAACACAGCAGATAGAGTGCTGGCCATGAAATCAAGAAGATCTGAGTTCAAATCCAACCTCAGACACTTACTAGCTGTGTGACCCTGAACAAGTCACTTACCCCTGTTTTCCTCAGTTTCTTCCTCTGTAAAACGAGGAGGAAGAGGAGGAAATGGTGAACCACGCTGGCATCTTTAATAAGAAAACCTCAAACTGCATCATGAAAAGCTGGACATGACTAATCAACCAAAAGAAAAATGATTTTAAGAATAGAAAAGGCCACAAAGATCTCTCTAGTAGGAGAGCCAGGATTCAAAACCAAATCTGATTCTAAACCCAGTGCTCTCTCCATGGAACTATGCTGTCTTTCAGCCTGTCTTTGCTCTTCACAATACTATGAAGCAGACATTATAGATATTATTCTCATGCCTACTTTTCAATGTGCAAACTACAGCTTATCTCCATTTTATAGAGGAAAAAAACTGAGCTTGACAAAGATTAAATCAATTGTCCTAAATCCCAGAACTAATAAGTAGCAGAACCAGAATCTGAATTTGAGTCCTGTCCCTCCAGAGTCAGTGCCCCTTCCACTATGCCTTAGCTGCCTAGAGGCAGCCTCCTTGTCCGTTTCCCTCATAAGCCAGTCCCACGGCATGGATGTCTATGTCGATCATTCATTTTGACATCGATTGCATCCTTACTCCCTCCACATACCCTCAGACATCCCCTCAGACATTCAGACTCTGATTTTTGTTTCCTATTCTTCCTCTTTGACTCATTAACTGAGAGAACATCTTCAGGCACAGCCCTCCAAGCAGGATTTTGCTTTCTTACCTCCCACTAGTGTCTTTCCACCCTCTCTCCACCTCTCCTATTACTGAGAATACATGTTGAAAGAGATGGGCACTTAAGGACTAAGGCAGCAATGGTGACAAGCTGGAGTCCTTCTAGAAAAGGGTGATCAGGATGGTGACCAGGATGGTGAGGACAATGAAAACCATACCTTGTAATAATAAGTAGAAGGAATTGGGGAAGGTTCGTCTGGAACAGAGATGCCTAGAACTAGTATGACAGCTACCTTCATGGAATTATTACTACACATTATTCCATAATAGAGGAATTCAATTCATTCAGGAAGTAAAATTAGGAATGATTAAGGGAAGTTATAGAAAGATTTAGGCTTAGCATAAGGAAAGATTTCCTAATGATTAGAGCTAATAAAATGAAAGAAGCTACCTAGGAAATAATGAATCCCTCTCACTAGGGATCCTCAAACACATGGCAAGGGTGTTGTCAGGAGGATTTCAGGTACAGGTTGAAGAAGATGGCATCTGAGGCCATTGCCACCCTGAGATTCTGTGGTTCTGTAATTCTATATTCTGGGTTTCTCTGGCTCTATCTTGCTCTTATTTGTTTAATCCTGCCCTTTCCTGTTACTATCTTATTTGCTAGTCTGAGTTCTAGGTCACATTCATAATGCCATTGGCTTCCACCATCCTTAAGAAAGACTTCAAAATGTATAGCAAGAGTAGAAGGGGGCGGAGCCAAGATGGCGGCATAGAAGCAGCAAACCACCACAGCTCCCACACAAACACACTAAAAACTCATAAAATGGGATTCTAAACAGATTTTCAAACTCCAAAACTCTCCAAAAGACAGAAAGCACATCTGTTGCTACAGGCAGCGCAGCAGGCGGGGCTCTTCTCAGCAGTCTGGGAGCCTAACCCTGGCCTGGTCAAGCCCTGGGGCATCGGGTGGGGAACCACGGCTATAGGAGAGCTGATCGGCTGCACTGAAGGCACAGTTACCACATTTATCAGGCCAGAAGAAAAAAAGGCTAAGAGAAAGGTC
>CM053596.1:246961105-246989089 GCA_028646575.1 Pseudocheirus occidentalis | reverse complement strand
GTTTGCAGATCCTATACATGATTGTATGCCACCATGGCAGGGGTGGGGGTGGGGAGGAAGGGGAGAAAAATCTGAAACTCAAGTGACTCTGGAACTGAATCTTGTAACCTAAAAGTAAACAAACAAGTCAATAAAAAAAGAACTTAGTGCTCTAAAAGATTCCAGTCAAGTAGAATGAATATGGAGATGCCCTCCCCCACTCACTGAAAGATTCTACAATCTAATCCTAATCTAATTAATTCCCACAAAACAATGATATAGCACTTGGCATAGTATGATTTTCACTTAATCCTAATTTTTTTATTTTAAAATTTTCCTGACATTTTTCATTACTAATATATTTTTCTTCCTCCCCTCTCCATCAAGACATCTCTTGTAATTAAAAAAAAGAGTGGAAAAAAGAGTTTAGCAAAACTAACTGACACATAAACAGATTCTGACAGTATATGCAGTGTTCTGCATCCATAGTCCACCACCTCTACAACAAAGGAAAGGGAATTCATTTATTCTTTTTCTCTTAGGGACAAATTTGTCTACCCTAATTCTTAACAAGGAAAATTAAAAATAAAAGTTAATGAAGAACAGAAATTTAAACAAGAAGGAACTAAAGCAATGTGAGAGTCTCAATCTGTATCTATATTAGTCTGAACTACTGTACCTGATCTGAATATTTGCTATGTTTTCCTTCCTCTTTGCAGTTATTCACACAATTTCAAAATTCAATTCAATTAAATAAATATTTATTCAAGTTATGTCTCTCCTCTCTTCCATATCTGAACTCCTAGAAAGAGTTTTCTGTTCTAGTTGCCTCCACTTTCTTACCTCCCACTCATTTCTAAATCCTTTGCAATCTGGCTTCCTTTATATATATTTCACTGAAACTGCTCTATTCCAGGTTACTGTTAATCTCTTATGGCTGGTAAAATCTTGTGACCTTTTCTCAGTTCTAATCATTTTTTACCTACGCGTAGCTTTTGACATGGTTAACCTGGACACCCCATTCTCCCTTGGGTTCTATGATACCAATCTCTCTTGGTTCTCCTACTCATAGATGGATCTTTTTCTGTTCCTTTGCAGAATTTTTCTCCTCCCTTTCACTAAATGTAGGCATCCTCCAAAGCTCTGGCCTGGAGTGTCATCAGTTCCCATGGAATCAATTACCATCTCTGTGTAAATGACTCCCAAATCCACACATCCTGACACAATTTCTTTTCTGAATGTTACTGACAATTACTCCAATTTTACTGACACCTAAAATTGTATGTATGTATGTATGTATTCTGTCTTTGAAGGTTTTCACAATGTACATACATATAAATACATACATACATACATACATACATACATGCATAACTATATATATTCTGTCCTATATGCATCTCAGAGTCTACATGTCCAAAGTGGAACTCATTATATTTTTCTCTTTTATCCATTACTTTCTAAACTTCCCCGTATCTGTTGGCAGCACCACCATCTTTCTAGTCATCCATGGAATCATTCTTGGCATTTGCCTTCCCTTCACACTCTCATACCCAATAAGTTGCCAAACCTCATCAATGCTATCTCTACAATATCTCATATCTATCCCCTTCTCCTCACTCAGACGCCCTGTATCCCCTTTCATTCTTCTTTCTCTTAACCATTTCAAATATTTCCCAATTTGTCTCACCACCTTCAGTCTGTTATTTTGACAGTTCATCCTCTACGTATCCACCAAATTAATGGTCCTAAAACACAGATTTGACCAGGTCACCATCTCCTATTGTCAAAAATCTTCAGTTGATTTATATCTTCTATAGGAGAAAATAAAATCCTGGCATTGAAAGTTACTTATAATCTAGTTTCTATGTACATCTTCAGTCCTTTTATTCCCTTCCACTTTCTGTTTTAGCTAAACTGACCTGTTGTTACTAGGAAGTCATTTTTCTGTCATTTCCAACTCTTCATGACCCACATTTGGGGTTTTCTTGGCAAAAATACTGGACTGGTTTCCCATTTCCTTCTCTAGATCATTTGACAGATGAGGAAACTGAGGCGAACATGGTTAAATGACTTGCTCAGGATCACACAGCTAGTAGGTGTCTGAGGTCAGATTTGAACTCCAAACTCCAGGCTCTGCATTCTATCCACTGTGTCACTGAGCTGCCCCTACCAAACTGGCCTAACCAGCTCATCCCCATACAAGACTATTCATCTCCTTCCTCTGAAGGCTTTCACAAGTCTAAATCAAAGTTAATGAAAAGTTCATTTCTACCTGTCTGACTACTCTTTCTCAGTCCTCTTTGCTGCATTGCCATCTCACCTCCACCCACAGGAGCTGGTTTAAAAGCATAACTCATTTGTCAATTCTTATATGAGACCTGCCCTGACCCCTCCGATTATTAGTTGTCTGTGTGTCTATAAATTACTTTGCTTGGTTTTGTTTGTACTTTGTATTCATTCATTCATTCATTCATTCACTTTTGTGCACAAGGAATATCTACTTCATATCAGATTGTTAACTCCATCAGGGTAGAGACTCTTTAGCTTTTGTCTTTGCATTTCTAGTATCTTGAACACAATAGTGGGTTAAAAAAAATCTGTGTTTAACTGAATTTATTTTACCTAGAATAAATTCCCTCATCTTTCCTGTTCCTACACAGTGCAGGTGTGCAGATTGCCTGTCACAGTCCCAGTCTTTAAAACTGCATCCTCATAAAGGCTCCTTTAAGATCCGCATTTGGTGATTGTGGTCTTTGACAGTGAACAAAAGAAGCCAATGCACACACTAGGAGGAAGCAAGAGAGCCCTGCATTGGGGGTCTGAGAGTGTCCATGTAAATAAGGCTTCTGCTACTTCCTGCCATGGGCCACTCATAACTTCTCTGGGCCTTGTTTTTCTCATATATAAAATAAGAATGTGGAACTAGATGATCCCTTAAGTACCTTTCAGCTCTGAATCCTATGATTTAATGCCACTGTGCACCATAGGTCACTTTATTTTGGATTATACTTATGCCCATCTAATATTCTATTTACATTAACATAATATGTACCTATCTTATCTGAAAGTGCCCTAAAGATGACCTAATCCTGTTTTAAAGATGAGAAAGGGAGTGCTCAGAGATTTTAATGCCTTGCTTAGAGTCATACAGTTAATAAGTGGCAAAGGCAGCCTTTTAACCCCAATCCTTGGACACCCACTGCAGCTTTCCTTCTGCTAGGACACACTGCTTCATCATTTTGCCTCTGGGGCTTATCTTATTGTGGGCATTTCCCACAATTCTTAACACAAGGTTTTATATGCATTGGGTGTTTCATCCATTATTTATGGCATGAATGAATGAAGTAGATAAGATTTCTCCAGTAGTGTCCTCAAAGACACAGGCAAAACAAAAGATCACATACATCTATTCTGGAAGGCTTTTTATTTTTTTTTACTTCTGTAAGGCAGACTCTTGTAATCGATAGGCTTGTCTTAAATATATTAAATTTTGAAGAGATATATTGTATTTGTGTGCAATGATGTATGACATCATTTAGTCTTTGTTAGCCAAAGACTAACAAAGATCAAGAATCACTATCATTAGAAAGAAGCTGTCTTTTGCTTTTAAAAAGAAAATTAATTTGCTGCTATCAGTGTCTCTGTTGACAGTTGGTTAGAGCTCCCTCATGTATTTTAATATAACATTTTATATATTATATAATATATCATACTTTTAGTATCATATTAAGACTTTTAAAAGGTATTTGAGACTCCCATATGTAAAGTAGTTAACTATATGCATATGTACTATATATTAAATGCATACATGATATATGTATATGTATATAAACATGTATATACATACACACATATACACACCTATGTATATATTCATATATGCATACCTGTTTGTATGGACAGATACATTCACATATACACATGTATGTATTGTGTATGTATGCTAACATATTCTTCAGGGTTCCATGTGAAGTTCTGAAGAGATTGAGGAATAGGACCATGCTCTGATCATTCCCTCTTATCTAGGTACACAAGGACTTTGGACCTGGAAAATATAATTAGAGAGGCTAATAATAATATCCCCAGTGCAAGAGGCTACCGTGATAATCTGGAGGTTAATGATTGAGAAGCAGGGCCATAGGCTTTAAAAGGGCAACCAGAGGTCTGTTATTTGTTGTTGTTTAATGAGAAGCCTTATATATGCAGAAGAATTCTAACATTTTAGAATTTCTGAATGACTGTGATTCTCATAAAATATATTCATCTTATCAATGGGAAAGCTTATATAGGACAGACCAAATGAGTTGGTAAAATGAGTTCTAATAGTTTATCACCTCTCTGTTTCTGAGATATTCATACTACAAAATAAAATAAAGTAAAATTTTCTACAAGATAAAAAATGGAAAATCAAACCCTTTATAGATGAATCTAAATGCATCAAAATAAAAAATCTTATCTAAATCTGTGTTGAACTGAATTCCATTTAACTAAATCTATTAAACTAGAATTATATAATTGATATAAAAGCCTATCAATCCTTGAAAGTATGACTTTTAAAAAGTTCAAGAGACATGATTTCTGGGTAATTATTCATTTTGTTAAATCCCACCAGCGCATAATCAATAAAAGGAGTCAGTGATACTCTTGAATGCCAAAGACCCCTTATGGGAACCCACTTAATGCTTGTATGCCCTTGGAAAAAGTAGGTGTCTTAAAGGTGGCCATCAGTTTTATTGGTTAACATGAAATGAGAGAGAATAAATATTATAATGAGAGGCATACTTGTTCTAATGAAGGTCTGGGTATGTGACTCCAATCAGTCAGTCTTTTTCAAAAAGCCTTATTTTCCCAGACCTGTAGGAGTAAAATACAACAGGCCTCCCCACCTGGGTGGGGTCTGAACAAGACTGAGGAGAAAATTAATCCAATCTCATTATCAGTAATGTCTTTCAGATGCTGGCTTGGCCTAGTAGAGAATTAGGTTTCAGAGAAGGGCTAAATCCTGTGCCCCCCCCCCAATATTAACAATTAGTTATTTAATATTCATTTCTCTCAAAAGCCTTAGATCAAACACATTAAAACTTTTAATAAAACACTAATACCAGGTCAGCAATGCTTAGTGCTCATAAATAGTCTTTGACATAGAAAATCTGATGAGGGCTATCAGCAGGGCAAAAAACAAGAGAAAAAGAAAAAAGGAACTGGCTGTTTTAACCTTTGCTTTTAGTTTTTAATAACTTCTTATTTTCTGAGTTAAACATTAAAGGTCACTGCAGAGACTGTCAAAGCTATTTAAAATTGATTAAGCCTCCATGAAGCAGCGAGTTGGTAAAATATGTTTTGTTATGGGTCTGGAGTCAGGAAAACCTGAACTCAAATCTGTCCTCAAATACTTACCAGCTTTGTGACCCTGGACCAGTCACTTAGCCTCTGTTTGCCCCAGTTACGTCAATCATGAAATGGGGATAATATTAGCACTTTCCTTGCAGGGTTTCTGGGAGAATCAAGAAAGATAATATTTGTAAGACTCAGTGCTTAGATTCCCTAGAATACACAGTCACTTCCACATCAGGAGACATTTTCGCCATGATTTTGATTTATCGCAGGTTGGTATGAGAAATTAAATGGGAATCTGAGGGGAGTTTTGCTGAAACTGCAGATGATATCCGAAGGTCAATGGATGACACAGAGCCTATGACCAAATACTTAACTCAGATTTTACAAAAAAGGCAAAAGAAAAAGAAATAGACTTCTTCTATGCTACAAAGGGAGGGCCAAAAAATTGTACATGGATTTTCTAGATCATGGAGTTGCTGCACCCCTACCCCGGAGAAGAGGAAGGGATAACTGTAATTGGTGCTCTGCAAATGCTTACTCTCTCACCCCTTCCCTATTCTGTGCATTGCACTGGGGGAGAGGAAAACGTTTAGGAAAGACAAGGTATCTGATCTGATCTCTACAACTTTGTAGATGAGTAGATAGTTTAGGGGGGGTAAACCACAAGCAGGTACTTATAAACAAGTTTGATACAGTAAGTATAATAAAGATAATAACTAACATTTCTGTAATGAACACTATGCTCCAAGAACTGTTCTAAGCATTCTACAATTATTATCTCCTTTGATTGGCATAACAACCTTGGGAGGTGGGCACTATTATCATTCCCCATTTTATAAATGAGGCCACTGCAGCAAACAGAGGGGAAGTGACTTACCCAGGGTCACAAAGCCAGCAAACCTCTGAGGTTGGATGTAGACTTAAGGCTTTTTTTTTAATTGTAGCTGCTTTAGAGAGATAGAAAAAAAAAGAAAGGGAAGGAAGGAGGGAAGAATGGGAGGAAAGAAGGAAGGAAGAATGGGAGGAAGGAAGGAAGAATGGAAGGAAGGAAGGAAGGAAGGAAGGAAGAATGGGAGGAAGGAAGGAAGGAAGAATGGGAGGAAGGAAGGAAGGAAGAATGGGAGGAAGGAAGGAAGGAAAGAAGAAAGGAAGGAAGGAAGGAAGGAAGGAAGGAAGGAAGGAAAATAAGATGTCCATGGAATAATAGACCTTATCAACTAGAGCAGTGGTTCTCAATCTTCCTAATGCTACAACCCCTTAATACTTGTATATGGCCATATCTGCATGTGGGCGGACCCACATGGAGATGGATAGAGGAGCAGTGTCTCAGAAATATGTGTTTTCTTATGGTCTTAGGTGACCCTGTGAAAGGGCCATTCAACCCCCAAAGGGGTTGCGACCCACAGGTTGAGAACTGCTGAACTAGAGGGATCCGGGAAATTTTGGCATTCCTCCAAGTCACCTGGAGGAGGAACATCTGAATTGAGCTTAAAAGGATGGATAGAAATTTAAAGGGCAAAGAAGAGGAAGAACAGTGAGAATAGTGATCCAACCATAGAGAACAGTGTGAGCAAAGACAGAGCATCACAATAGCATGCTACATTTTCAAGGCAGGAAGAAATTAAAGAAAAATGTCTAATTTTGCTGAAGCATAGAGTACGTGGAGGAGAGTAACATGAGATTAACTACAAAGGTAGAGTTGTATCTGGTTGTGAAGACTCTGGATGGCAGACAGAGGTTTAAGTCTTCCTTGATAGGCAGTAGGGAACTCCTGAATATTTTTGAACAAGAGAGTTATAAGAACACAACTGTACATAAGAAAAATTATTCTGGCAAATGTATAGAAGAGAGATGTCATACTTACAAATAGTGGGACAGAACCAGATTAAAATAAAATTAGGAAGAGTTTAACAAAATAAATGAAAGTACAATACAATATTTCCTATGTTAGCGTATGGCCCACAGGTATCTATTTCAATTTGAGTTTGACTCCCCTGGTATAGAGGAGAGATTGGAGAAGGGATAGGATGGATGTGAGAAGATTTGAAAATTAAGTTATGGCAGCAGCTCAGACAGATCACGATAAGGCCCCAAACTAGAGTAGCAATAGAGAGAACAGAAAGGAGAGAATAGATGAATGGTAGACATAGAATAAACAGGATTTGGCCAGTGGTTAGATGGAAGATGTAGGAATTATAGGAAAAAGTGAAAAATGGTATCAATGTTTGAAACACAACTGATGGTACACCCACGAATACAGAAGGGCTAGTTTCTGAGGGAAGGATGCTTGGTTTTAGACAAGTCGATTTTGATGCGCTGACTGGGGAGGAGAGATAACTAGTCTGGAACACAGCATCAGAGATAGAGATAGAGGTTTGTGAGTAACCTACAAAATTAAAACATTGGGAATACTTGACAGCCATTCTTTCCCTCATCCAAGTGTATGTTGGTAAATATTTAACAATTATCTCTCCAGGGGGTAATTATGTATGTGTGACACATTTTTCAATTTAATCTACATTATTGTCTAGACAAGCAGCAAAACAGTAAATCAAGGCCTGATTGGTAACCATATTTGCCAGTTTCCAAGATGCAAGTTTTCACAGTGAAATTTTAACTCTTCTCCTTCGTGAGCCTGTTTTGAGTTGGGTTCAGCACACGTTTTCATCCAATTCATCCTATACTGATATCAAGAGGAAGAGTAGCCAGAGAGAATATGGCCAGATGTAGAACCTCACGGTTCTACTGGTACACTGGAAAGGCCACTGGCCTTAGAGTCAAAGAACCTCAGTTGATATGCTCCATTGAGAATTGTTACCCATCTGATCTGGAGTAAATCACTTAACCCTATCTGGACCTCAGTTTCCTCATGTATAAAGTAAAGATCCTGAACCTCTGAGGTCCCTTCTAAGCAGTAGATCCATAGAAAGGAAAAAATAGCTAGAAAAGTTGTCTGAAAAGTCCCTTTAGAAAGTGAGAAAAGAACCAGGAGACTGGGGTCACAGAAGCAAGGGGAGGAAAGAGTGAGGAGGAAGGGAGAGGGGCTTAAAAGCATCAGATGTTTCAGAGAGGTCAAGAAAGATTACCAAGAAAAGGCTGTTTGATTTCTCCCTCAGAAGTCTGTTGGTAACCTCTTGTAAAGCATTTCAATAGAATGGTATAGAAAAAAGCCGGATTAAAAGGAGCTGAGTAGTAGATGGGTATGGAGGAAGCGAAAGCACTAGGTATTAAGGACTCTTGCAAGAAATGTGTTTGAAAAAGGAAGGAGAAAGAGGGTAGAAATTTGAGGTGGGATTAAAAAAAGAAAGGATATTTTTAGGATTATGGAGACATGAGCATGTTTATAGACAGGTGGGAAGGGACCGGAAGAACGGGAAAGATGAAAATGAATGAGGAAGAGAGAGGGGATGGTAAAGAAGCAAAGAATGTTAAATGAAAGGAAAAGGAAAAAGGGATCAAGGGTAGAGATAGAGAGATTAGCCTGGGAGAAGAGTGAGGATGCTCCTTCTGTGAGTTAAAAATAGAGAAGAGGACAAATGAAGACACCACGAAGAATTGAGGGAATTTATATAGAATGACTTTGAATACCGACAAAGAGGGGCAGATTGTGTTAGACACTGGGGGCAGGAAGTAGAATACATGGATTTTGGACACAGCTTGTCACCTAAACTGAACAGATGTCTGAGAGGGGGGAGGGAAATGGGACATTTTAATCTCCACCGGCCTTTTACTGCTGCACAGAAATTCTTTCATTCCTCCTTCATTGACACTCTCTTTCACTTCAATCCACAGCTGTTGCCTGCCTCCTCAAGGCCCGACACCCTTTCCCTTCTCTTGCCCTTTCCCTTCTCTCAGTAGAAGCCATATTTCATGATCTCCCTTACCTATTCACGCCTCACAACTCTTCATATTCACTCATTTATCTGTCTTTTATTTCAGTCTCCAAGAGAAAAAAAAAATGGTCGCTGTGGTCCTTCTCCATGACAAGGCTAATTATTCTACTTTTTTTTCCACATCTAAGTGTTTGACTTTTTTTCATATTTGTTTTCTCTGTCTCCCCCTCCCAACCTCCCATGAACAACTGAAAAATAAAAAAAAAGAATTTTCAGTCAAGTGTAATAATTTCCCATATTAGCTGTGTCTCAAAATATGTCTTATTCTATATTTTATCTTATTTTATTTTTTTTTTATTCTATATTTTAGACTAAAGATCACTTCTCTGGAAGGAAGTAATCAGCAAACTTAGAAGGAATCATCATTTGCTATTTCTTTGAACAGAGTCCAAGCTAACTCTTTTGCTTTTGCCCTTAATCTCATGACCTATAATTTAATCTGGGAGTTTTTCTTAACTATTCCCTTTCTCTTTCATGTTCAGTTTTTCCCAGCTGCTATTTTCCTTTTCCCACTCCACATACATATATATATATATATATATATAGTTATAGTTATAGTTATAGTTATAGTTATAGTTATAGTTATAGTTATAGTTATAGTTATAGTTATAGTTATAGTTATAGTTATATTGACTCATCCTTAAATCTACCCCTAGAGGCAGCGAGGTGGCATATTGGGTTGGAACCCTGGGCCTGGAGTCAGGGAGACCTGAGTTCAAATTTCATCTCAGCCACTTGCTGCCTAGCTACGAGCCGTAGGAGCGTGTGCTTAAATTTTGTATACATACACAGTCAACCTGCAGGAGACGGTAGTCCAGAAATAGCCTTATGCACGAGTACTTAGACACGGGAAAAGCTGAGCTATAACAAAACCCATCTCCTTATGATATATGTACAAATTGGCATTTTTTCTGCCCTTATATTAAAATTGTTTACTTATGTCCATGAAAACTGAAGGTGATTTGAAATCGGGGCCAGCTGCATTCCAACTGCTCAATGCCTTTGTGTGCTAATAAACTACCCTTATCTTTTTTCCTAAATTTGCCTCATTGACCAGCCAAGGCCTGAACCAGGACTTTCTCTTAACAAGTGACTCTAGGAAAGTCACTTAACTTCTGCATGCCACAGATTCCTCAATTATGAAAATTGGGATAGTAATTGCACTTTTCCCCCAGTATTGTTGTAAGGATCAAATGTTATAATATTTGTAAATGAAATCCTTGTTTCCTTACTTCCTTAAACATATTCTCACTTGAGTTCCTTCAGACTCATCATGTCTCTTCTCCCTTTCAGTTTAAAAGTCCTGGAAAGAATGATCTTCTTTATTGATTCCACTTTCTCACCAATCACTCACTTCTCAGACCCTTGTAACATGGCTTCCAGTTCCACCCTTCCGCTGAAACCTCTTTCCAAGATGACCAATAGTCTTTTAACTGCTAAATCCAATTCATTCCTTGGGCCTCCCTTTTGATCTCTCTGCAGCTTTTGGTACTGTCAGTCCTTCCTCCCTCCTGAATATTCTATCCTTCTACATGTTTCCTGTGGTTCTGATCTCTCTTCCTGGTCTCCTTGCCTGACCACTCCTATTCATTCTTCTTTATCATCATTCACCTCCTGTCTTAGGGTGGGTACTCCTGGGTTCTAGGCCTTGGGTCCTCTTATCTTTTCTGTCCACATTCTTGAACATCATGATTTGGTCTCCTTCCATGAGTTCAAGTATCTTCTACATACAGATGATTCCCAAATCTATAAATACTGCTCTAATCTCTTCTAAACTCCATTGCGTCTACTACCAACTGGTCATCTCTTCCTGGGTGTCCTCTCAAGACCTCAGACTCACTATGATCAATTAAAATGCAAATGAAACCACTCTGAGATATCACTTCATCCCCCATCAAATCAACGAAGATGATAAAAAGATGGAAAAATAGAAAGATTCAGCATTCTTAGGGCTATAGGAAGACAAACCATGCTAACTCATTGCTGGTGGAGCTAAGAACTGGTCACGTTGTTGTGGAAGGCAATAGGGAATCATTTAAGAAAAGTTACAAACTTCTTCATACTTTTTCAAAATTCAGTGACTCCATACCCTAGTCAGGGGTGGATTATTGCCAGTCAGAAATGACCTCAAAATATCCATAGTAACATTATTTGTAATAGCAAAAATTTGGAAACTATGGAATCATTGGCTGGCCATTGGCTGAACCAATTCTGGTATGTGACTATAATAAAATATTACCAAACTGTAAGGAATTATAAATGGGAATTCAAAGAAACATGGGAAAACTTGTATGAATTGATAGAGAGTGAAGGAAGCAAAGCTAAGAGAATGATATACCACTGGATACAGCAAAACAAATCAAGACAAGGTTAAATGACAATGGGGCAGCTAGGTGGCACAGTGAAAAGAGCACTGGGCCCTGGAATCAGGAGGACCTGAGTTCAAATCCAGCCTCAGACACTTAACACAAAACTAGCCATGTGACCTTGGGCAAGTCACTTAACCCCAATTGCCCTACCTTCCCCCCTCCAAAAAGCAAAAAAAAAAAATGGCAACACACTTCAGGTCAAATAAGTTGGAAAATAAAAGACATTTGTGGCAGAATACATCTAGAGAAATAAACATGGAATGAAGAAGAGCTGGATCTCTATCTGGGTTAATTATCAGCTATGTGACCATGAGCAAGTCACTTCTCTCCAGTCTTCAGCTTTTTCATTTGCAAGATGGGGGATAACAATATCCAAAGTAATTAAAAGAGATTGTGCATGTAATGCACTTTGCAAACTTTTTGAAATGTCACAGAAATCAATTATCAAAGTTAAAGGCATATGTTATTTTTTTGCTTTTTGCTTTTTGGAGGGCAGTTGGGGTTAATTGATTTGCCCAAGATCACATGGCTAGTTTTTGTGTTGTGTCTGAGGCTAGATTTGAACTCAGGTCCTCCTGATCCAGGGCCGGTGTTCTATTCACTGCAACACCTAGCCGCCCCAGGCATATGCTATTTTAATCATATGCTCTTTTTATCAAAATGTACCATCAGTCACAAATCCTCATTTATGCTCTTTTGTTTAAATGTTTTGTGGGAGAATGTGCTTTGTCAGTACACTCATGTTTGCTGTCAAAATGTATCTGCAAAGATAACCAACAGAACTGATTGCCTTCCTCACTAAACCTATTTCATCATCTACCTTCCCTATTTTTGCCCAAGACCTCGGCCTCTTCTGAGTCACTCAGCTTCATAACTTCTAAGTCAGCTCAGATCAAGACAACAGGCATTTTTTCCCTTTGTAATATGCTATGTTTTATTTAGTATATTTGAAAACTTATTGAGGAACCTCCATAGGTTTCACTAGATTGGCTGAATCAGTGGTTCTCAACCTTCCCAATGCCGTGACCCTTTAATACAGTTCCTCATGTTGTGGTAACCCCAACCATAAAATTATTTTCATTGCTACTTCATAACTGTAATTTTGCTCCTGTTATGAATCTTAATGTAAATATCTGATATACAGGATGTATTTTCATTGTTACAAATTGAACAGAACCCACGGGTTGAGAACTACTGGTCTAAGGGGTGCATAACACAAAAATAGTTGAGCTTCTCTTTGATTTTACAGCTAATAATAGTAAGATCTAATAATAGTGTTTTCAGGTTCACAAAATGCTTTACACATATTATTTCATTTGGTCTTCAACAACCTTGTGATATAAGTACTATTATTACCCCCAATTTAGAGACAAGGAAATCTAAATAGAAAGCAGTTGTCACATGGTTATAATAAGTGCCTGAGGCTGAATTTGAACTAAGCTCTTCTAGATGCCAGGCCTAGTATTATATCCACTGAGCCACTTAGCTGCTTCTAATAAGTGTGAGAAGGCTTTAACCCTAGAACTGACTCCACTTCCTAAGTGCCATACACTCAGCTAAACACTAGGAATGCAAATACAAGTGGAAAGAAAATACATCCTGTCTTCATACATCCTAATGAGAAAAGACAAGAAACAAAAGGAACCTGGAAAAGGAGGGAAGAGATGGGGAAGAGATGAAAATATCGGATGGAGGGAGTCTGGGAGAGCCAGGTGTGCAGCTTGGAGAGGAATTGTTGTTCTGGGCATCCTCCTTAAGAGGAAGGTTATGAAAGAAGCAAGCCAATCAAGAGGCAGCAACATAACTTCTAGTGTGTAAAGTCTAGAACTGGAGAAAACATCTAGGATGAAGAGGTTTCTGTAGCATCAAAGAGAAAGTCCAGGAGAGTCAGTAGTGTGGCCTGGAGAGGAATAAAGACCAGAATGGTCCTTGACTCTTCCTTTTGCAAATGAAGAAGGAAGGTCCCTAAATGCAATCAATCAGCAGTTGATTCCCCTTCCACAAGTCTCTCACATATGGACCATCCCACTTCAGGTCCTTATCAGATCTCACTTAGACAACTGTAATCACTTCCTAATTGCTTTCAGTCTCTTTACTCTCCCATTTACTCAAATAGCTGCCAAAATAATCCTGCTGGGGCTCAGGTCTGGCCATGTCACTGCACTATTCAAAACATTCAATAACTTCCCATTGTCTTTGGGGTAAAATATAAACTTCTGAATATAACATTGAAGGCCCTCCCCAATTTAGCACCATCTACCTTTCCAACCTTATTTTATGCTACCGCCCTTTACAAAGTCCGAATTGCATCCAACCTGAAGTCCAGAGTGACATTGATATTATGTTCCCTGAACTTAATAATTCTTGAATCCATATGCATTGAAACCATCCCATGCCTTAGAATGGGATTAATTCCATGTCTAAACCTCACAGTCCTTGATATTCTTCAAGGCTCAATTGAAGATGCCTGCTCTTTCCAGTTAGGAGTGTTCACGCCCTCACCAAATACTTTAGCTTACATTGATTAGCATAAATCCTATATTCCTCCAGTAGAATGTAAGTTTCTTGAGGACAGTGACAATTTTCTTGTGGCTTTTTTCCTCTAGCACTGAACATAGTGCCTGATACCTGGTAAATATTTAAGATTAAGAAATGAATTAATATAAATGTCACAAATCAAAGCCATTGCTCAATGATTCTTCAAATTTTGCGCCCTTAACTAATTCTCACAGTCACCTCTGTGCTTGTCACTTCGCAACTTGCCTGTCATGTAGTGAGCACTTAATAAATTCTTGCTGGTTGCTTGACTGATTGTCTGATATCACGGGGAGGCATTTATAATATGTTGTACTATCACTTATGAGGGACATGAAGTATAAAATCCTAACAACTCAGGTTGAGTGTTTACTTACGTAAAGTTGAAATTCTGACAAGCATGCAAATAATTTAAGTTTAAAAAAGAATCCAACCTCACCATCAAAGTAATCTTTTACTCTATTTGCATTTTTCAGGTGAAAATTGGGGATGGGGTAAGCTGGCTCCAATAATGATAACAATGCTCCTTTACTCTATTCTTTCTGTATTTTCCTTCATTACTAGAATGAATAAAATCATATCAAGTTTCCTAACTCTTGGATTCTTCCTCCCATGCTTTGTCAGTCTTTTCTTGTAACATTGCCTTGAAAGGAGTTAGAGGAAGATCCATTTATTATTGATAGATGGCCAATAACACAGCTCACTTACGATTGTTGTAAAGGGCGGTACGTTTTTTTCTGAGATGGTAGTGAAAGCCTATCGAATGTTATGTTCACATTTTTCATGATTGTTGGTCTCCTGCCACCTTTCTGTAAGGCTCCCATTTGTGACAATAGGTTGGAACAATAATCCCCTCGTGTCCTTCTGCTAAGTTGGAGAGTATTTTTAAACCCTTTTGCCATGCATAGAGTTAATTCCATTTTCCAAGCCATAACTTCATTCATTACTTTGTTCTCCTTTGAATGACTTCAGTGTCCAGAATTGTAATTTTTATTTGACAGTGATGTATGTATGAAGGTTGCATGAAGTAATTTCAGACAAAAGTTCCCCTTTGGTTAGTTGCAAAAGAGGTAGATTCCTGCAAGAGAGGGACCTTCCCCTAAAATGCCTCTCCAGCAACCTAACTCCAGTGTAACAGTTCTTTAATCAATATCCATACACACTATTTCAGTGCAAGGTTGTGGTCACAACTGGGAAATGGACTCAGGAATAAGGAGCTGAAAGTGGGCATCTAGGTGGCGCAGAAGAGTGCCAGGCTTAGCGTCAGGCAGATTAAGTTCAAATCCTGCCTCAGATACTTCCTAGCTGTGTAACCCTGAGTAAGTCACTTAATGCTGATTGCCTTGGTTTCCTTATCTGTAAAATGAACTAGAGAAGGAAATGACAAGTCACTTCAGTATCTTTATTAAGAAAACACCAAATGGGGCCATGAAGAGTCAGACATGACTGAAAACAATTGAACAAGATGAAGCTGAAACCAGGATAACCAAAGCAAAGCAAGGAAGTCTAGCTCAAATTTAGCACAGGAATAGCCAGTCCCCAGGTTCAGCCTAACAGTTAGTGGGTACAGATTGAAGCTGGTGAAATCCTGAAAATAGGAAGCCAGAGTTAGAAGGAGAAGATTATGTGGGTAGACGAAGACTTGAAGGATCATGACAGGTCTCAGGTTAGAATCAGGAAATGGGTCAGAAGTCCAGAAACTTCAGGGATCAGAGACCCAAGTCAGAAGACCAGAAGACCAGAATTATGATAGAAATTTTATTAATTACCAAAGGTGTACAGAGATGTACAGCCATTTTCCACTAAGGAAGAAAATGTACTCAGAGTATCGGTGAACTTGAGTTATAACATAAAAAGAAATTATCTAATCTGGATAAAGTAAGTATCATAGACTTTTTTTTTGAGGCAATTGGGGTTAAGTGACTTACCCAGGGTCATACATCTAGTAACTGTCAAGTGTTTGAACTCAGGTTCTCCTGACTCCTAGACCAATGCTCTATCAAGTGCACCACCTAGCCGCCCTAGGATTATAGACTTTTGATAGACTTGGAAGAGACAGTTGAGATCTACTCCAGTTTCCCCATCTTTAGAAATGGGAACAAGATTGGTCCAGACATAGATTATCAGGGGCTTTTACCTGGGGTCCACAAGTTTGTTTTGCTTAATATTTTAATATTTTTTCTAATCCTACGTATTTCATTTTGTGCATTTTAAAATATTATTCTAAGGAATAGATATACTTTACTAGACTGCAAAAAGGTTCTATGACATGAAAAAGGTTAAGAACTTCTAATCTAGGCCTGCTATTGCAAACTCCATCAACGGCCCCAATTTTTCTGATCTATCTATCTATCTATCTATCTATCTATCTATCTATCTATCTATCTATCTATCCATCCATCCATCTAGCGATCATGTCTGTATCTATCATCTATCTATCCATCTATCTGTATGTGTACATATATATTATTTATATTTAAAATTAATTAATCTCTCTAACCATAATTCTCTAACCAAAATTCACCACTGTTGGTCCAACACAAACTTAGCTCATTTTAGTTTCACCTATATTGATTTTTTTTTTGGTTTTTTGTTTGGTCTTTTGATTTATCCAAGACATAAGTGCATGTAACTTCAAACATTTTTAACAAGGTGATTTGTTTGAGGTCCTGAATGTAATTTCAGCCCTCTAGGTAAAAGAAAATTGTGCTGTGTGAAATTTATTATGTACACTCCACGAAGCCAACAGCTTGGAATTTTTGAGCCCATAAAGTACCTGAAGTGTATATCACTTGTAGACAAAGAACCCACTATTCTCTGACCAAAAGTTAAACTTTTTAAATCTAAACAAAAGTAAAAAAGACCATTCTTTTCAGAGCTACTAAGGATTAGCTAAGAAAAAGTGAGTCTTTATCCTGCATTAAAAGACTTTTAGGAGCTACCACTTTCCTACTTCTCGATGTATTTTTGAAGCTCTACTTATGCTTGGATGCACCCTCTTTTTTCTCTTTTTCCTTAACACATGAGAAGACGATCGCTTATCTTTTTTTCCATTAGCCGTCCTCTTTATTGAGCCCACTGGCACTTTTTCTTTTCCCTTCTACTTTTTCTCCTTCTCTGAGAAGACAAGAACTCACGTGCTTTCTTGATTGCTCCTCTTCCTTCTTTACTCTCTTTCTTCCTTATTCCTTCTCTTTTCATCCTTTTTTCCTCTTCATCCTTCATCCTCTTTTCCTCTACCTCCTTCTTTTTCTTTCTCCTTAATCAGAGAATTCACTTACTTTCATTCCTCTTCTCTTTCTCTTCTATACTCCTTCCTGTTTTCTTTTTCTTCTGTTCTCCATATCTCTGTCATTCCCTCTTTCTCCTTCTCCCTCTCCCTGCCTTTTCTCTCTTTCTCTCTTCTTCCTGTCCCTTCTTTCACAACTTTACCCTCCTTCCCTTTTTCCTCCCTCTCTCCCTTTCTCTGTCTATCTCTGTCTCTCTCTCTCTTTCTCTGTGTCTTTGTCTCCATGTGTCTCTATTTCTGTCTCTCCCTGACTCTGTTTCTCTCTGTTTGTGTTTCTCTTTGTGTGTCTTTGTCTCTCTCTGTGTCTCTGTCTCTGTCTGTTGGTCTCTGTCTCTTGCTCTGTCCTTCTCTGTGTCTGTCTCTCCCTGTGTCTCTCTGTTTCTCTCTGTCTCTCTGTCTCTCCCTCTCTCTCTTTCTGTCTCTCTCTGTCTCTGTCTCTGTCTCTGTCTCTCTGTCTCTGTCTCTGTGTCTCTCTCTCTGTTTCTGTCTCTGTCTCTGTCTGTCTGTCTGTCTCTCTCTCTCTCTCTCTCTCTCTCTCTCTCTCTCTCTCTCTCTCATTGCTTTCTCTGGTTTCATGCAGAGTGGGTTCCATCTCTCCTGTTGCATTTTACACAGGACCTCATTAATTTAATTTCTATCACTCTACCACTAAATGTTGTGCAATCTAACTATGCTCATGATTTGTTTTATTTAAGATTAGACCTCAGCAAGAATCTAGCACATCTGTATTTTAGATAGTGTGCAGTACTTGTCTGTTTATATTTTTGGCTTTGCATCCCAGATTCTGTTAGTTTGTGTAATTAAAATGCTCACACTTTTTTTCTCAACTCAAGAATCAAAGAATTTAGAGCAGGAAGGAGCCTTTAATGCCATCTAGTCCAGACTCCTTATTTTATAGATGAGGAAATTCAGGGCTAGAAAGGTAGTGGCTTGCAGAGGGTCACAAAACTAGTTAATGTTAGGACTAGGATTAGAACCCACACCTGCCTATTCACATAGTCTCATGTTCATTTCACTATACCAGCAATTCTGAAAATGTGATCCAGCTACCTCTGGGAAGTCCTGCAGCCCTTTCCAGGAGCTCATAGGGTCTCATAGAACCATTTTCATAATAATACAAAGATGTTTTCATGTCTGATGCAGTAAACCTTGATAGATGTAATTCCCATAAACAAAAGTTCTTCGGGATATTCTCAGTAATTTCTGAGAGTATTAAGGAGTCCTGAGACCAAAAAGTTTGAGAAAGAGGATAGCTATACCACATGATAACCTCATTTTTTTCTCATAGTGGAATATATTCTCAACTCTAAGAACTTATCAGGCTGAGAAGTCCTTTGTTTTGCTTTTTTCTAGATATATCTCATTATTGGAAATTTTATATTTATTAACAGGCTGTGTTCTAAAATCCATCAGTAAATTATTGTTTAGAACTTGGAATACATTTCCCCATAGAAGTAGTATTATAGATGGTGGTAAAACTTTCCAGCTCACAAAGTCTATTCAGTCCCAAAGTCCCAACACTATAATATTAATAGTAACATAAAACCTAGCCGTCATGATCACAATGTTTCTCCGTAGAGATCTTGTGGTAGAGTGGGTTGGAGGTAGGGATATCTGTAGTAGGAAAGGCCTGGATTACCTTCTGACTTTTTATCATATTCCTCCTATATCAAGCCCTTATCCAGAAACCTTGGGAAATCCCTTTATGGGACAAACCAGATGGCTGGCGCCAGCCTTTCACTCACACATATGACTGGATGTGATGAGGCAGGTGAAAGTTTTAATGAAAAAAAAGAAAATCAACATTGTATATTCTGTAAAAAAGCGTTTGTTGTTCAGTCCTGTCTGACTTTTCATGACCCCATTTGGGGCTTTCTTGGCACAAACTGTCATTTCCTTCTCCAGCTCATTTAACAAATGGGGAAACAAAAGCAAACAGGGTTATGTGACTTGCCCAGGGTCACACAGTTAATAAGTGTGTGAGGACAGATTTGAACTCGGGAAGGAATGTCTTCCTCACTTGAAGTCTGGGGCTCTGTCCACTGCATCACTTAGCTGCCCTGTGTAAAAAGTAAGCCACAGTTACAGTAGCTGCAAAGATCCTTATATGCCGATCTCCTAGTTTCAGTTGTCGTCCCTGAATGAAGAATCCCAGAATTTCAGAGCTTCAAAGGGGCCTTAAAAGTGATCTAGTTCAACTTATACCAGAACAGGAATACCCTCAACAGCATCCAAGATACTGTTATCCAATCTGCACTTGAGGATTTCTAAGTCTAAGAAAATAACTCCCTCCTAAAGCAATCCATGTCACTTTTAAAGAGATATCTTTATCTGTTTAATATCACTAAGATGTTAATTTTATATCTGGTGATATATATATATATATAATTTAATATCACTAGATATTTTTCCCATATGTTGAGCAAAAATCTGCCTTTAACAGTTCCTACCTATTGCTCCTTATTGTACATTATGCAGTCAAGCAAAACTAAACTCATCCTTTTTTTCATCATATAGCCCTTTAAATGCTGAAAGAAAGTGATAATGTTTCAGTAAATCTTTTCCAATTGGAATTAAATTTAATTGGAATTAAATTTAATGGAATTAAATCATCCCCAATACCTTCAAATGCGCCTTAGGTGGCATGTTCCCCAGTTGTCCCACTAGCCTGCCCTCTCATTTTTCAGGCTGTCATATGGTTTATCAATGGTCTTTCCAAAATATAGCTTCCTTGTAGATCAGTGGTTCTCAACCTGTGGTCGCAACCCGCTTTGGGGGTCTAACAACCCTTTCACAGGGGTCACAGGGGTCACCTAAGACCATTGGAAAACACGTATTTCTGATGGTCTTAAGAACTGAAACACTGCTCCTCTATCCCTCTCCAAAATCTGTATCTGTCTGGCCCACATGCAAGAACGCCCACAAATGAATATTAAAGGGTCACGGCATTAGGAAGGTTGAGAACAACTGCTGTAGATGTTCAGTGGTTGTCTTGTTCCATTGTGTCTGGCTCTTTGTGACACCATTTGATGTTTTCTTAGGAGAGTTTGCTATTTTCTTCTATAGCTCATTTTTTAGATGAAGAAACTGAGGGTTAAGTGACTTGCCCAGGATCACGGAACTAGTAAGTGTCTGAGGTTGGATTTGAACTCAGGAGGATCAATCTTCCTGATTTCAGGCCCAGCGCCCTTTCTACTGTGCCACCTAGCTGCCCCAGATGTGCTGGTACATGCCCACAATCTCTGCTACTGTGGGAGGCTGGTGGAGTGCTGGAATTTGGACTGAAGTAAGGCTTAAGCCAGACAAATACCCATATTAAATCAAGCGACAATATAATAATTCTTAGGGAACTAGAGCTACCACATCACCTAAGGAGGGACAGGTATTTGGCATTGGGATTGAGTCCATAAGCAGCAACTGCCCTTTAAGTCCACCTTCCATAGGGAGACCCAGTCTTCAAGAAACAAAGAGTGGCACCCAGACTATTTCCATTACTTCTAGTTCTAATCGGACTAAGAAGGAGTATAGAAGGACTGTTCATTTTTATTGTTCTGGAGACCATTCTTGTCTTAATGAAGCCCAAATTCCTGTGAGCATTGTTGATCCATATTAAGGTTGCAAGTCACTGAAACTTTCACATCTACTTTGCATGATCTGTTATCTAGCCATAGATGGTATCTGTCTGGCAATTACACAGTTAATGTTTAACACAATTATAAGGCCTTACATTTATTCTTTTTGCATTTCGTCTTCCTGGAATTGGACCACCGTAGTCTGAGATATTTCTGGATCGTTTATTTTGCTGGGAAAAAAATACTTAATTCATAATTCTATAGATTTTCTTTTAAAGCAGTGGTTCTCAACCTTCCTAATGCTGTGACCCCCCAACCATAAAATTATTTTCATTGCTACTTCATAACTGTAATTTTGCTACTGTTATGAATCGTAGTGTAAATATCTGATATGCAGGATGTATTTTCATTGCTACAAATTGAACATAACCCACAGGTTGAGAACCACTGTTTTAAAGAAAGTAACCCAAAGATGATCTTGGGATTTCCCTGCTTTCTCCATTTTTAAAGTATATAATTTTTCGCCAAGTTCTTATAATTGCATTATAACAGAAACCACTTTTAAATTTAGCTCAATTTGACACATATTTGTTAAGTTTCTACTTTGTTTAAGACACTGTGCTGTATTCTGGAAAGTCAGAGATAAAGGTTTGAAAGACAATAGATTCCTTTAAATGTATAATGATCTGGGTCCTAGCTCCTTTCCTGGTGTTAACCCCCACCTTGAGGAATCTCCTGACTCCTTCATTAGTAACCTGTGCGACCTAGCAAGCTCCTTAACATTTTTATGACTCAGTTTCCTTATTTCTATGTAGAGTTCAGTGTGTATATGTGGTGCTTTACCCACATAAGTTATATTTATTCACATGGGCCTGTCACAGAGGTATGAATAGGTATCTCTAGAATCTCTTCCACCCATCCTTCTTCAAGGGATACTTTTGAGCCTGTCAGAAGGAGAGCCAGGAGATTGTCATCAGAGACTGGCAAATCTATTCTCCTCAGAGAAAGGATGTTGGGCTAGGATTATATATCTTACCTTCCCCCTCCACAAATATCTTTAGTCGAAGGGAAACAATTTCTAGGTTTAAGCTAAGTTCCTGATTGCTACCCCTTAATGAAGGGGTGTCCCAAGCTATTTATTCAAGGCTTGACTCGTCCCACCAAAAACAGTTCCACGAAATAAACAAACAGCAAATAGGGAACAAAATCATTTACCCTAGCTGACAGCAAACAGAAATCAAAGGAAGTATACAATTGAGAATATACCAGACAATTCACAGAGTAAATGAGCTCTCCCATCAGGAGTAAAATATCTCAGCTCAACTGAGAAAGAGTACCAGCTCTCACCCAAGAACTTCCCTAAAGTCTCTAGAATAGTAAGGTGGGGATAAGAACACAATGGAGATATGGCTCTTGTGCATGGTGGTTTCCTCCCAGCCTTTCCCTTCCAGATCCCAAGAAGAATCTGGAACCTCAGATATCTTCTTTCTCAAATCTGGAATCCAGAAGACCAGGCTCTCTCTTCTCCTAAACTCTTCCCTCTTGTCAATGTGGAGCATTGAGTAATCAGTCTCCATCTACAAGGAGAGTCTTATGCAAATGAGCTTTGAGTCCCAGGTCACATGTAAATTCAGGTGCTAGCTAGATGATCTCTTAAGTGCTAAATTCTCCAACTATGGCTATATTATTTTTTTTTACCACATTTTTCTTTTTCTACTATTCTCTTAACCCTGTTGTGAATAAAGAAAAAATGAGACATATTTAGTGGAACTTGTTTTTACTGAGCTCATGATGGTCCCTAATGATCTCTGAATTTCCATTGTAGTGTATACATTCATCAATTTGTTAACCTCTCCTAGAGCATTTCTGCAGATGGACATCAAGATTAGTTGTTGTTATTCGGTCATGTCTGACTCTGCATGACCCTGTATGGGGTTTTCTTGGCAAAGATACCAGAGTGGTTTGCCATTTCCTTCTCCAGGGTATTAAGGCAAACAGAGGTCAATAACATGCCCAGAGACACCCAGCTAGTGAGTGTGTGAGACCAGATCTGAACTCCAGTCTTCCCTACTCCAGGCCCATCACTCTATCCCCTGAGCCATCTAGCTGCATTCATTGAGATTAGTAACCTAGAGTTTACAGAATCCATCTTTTAGAAAATCATGATAATATTTGTCTGTTTCCAGTTCTGTAGCCCCTCTCTGAGAAACTCTGAGCTTCTTCAAAGACATGGTTCATCAATTATAATTTCAAATTATTTTAGCATTCCAGAATACAATTAATCTGCACCAAGCAATCTAAATTTATTTAAACATTCACAGTATCTTGTTATCTCTCTTGGGTTTTAGTTGTCTCTTAACCAATGGGTAATTTTTTTTAAAATTCTGTTGATCTTTTTTTTTTCTTGATAAGGAGAATGAAATAGAAAGCAAAATGGATTTGAGTTCTTCCACTTTGTCTCCATTAACAGTATCTGCCTAAAGCAGGTCCTGTAAAACCCTTTCTGGATAATCATATTGTCACTGACATAAATGGAAAGAACAATAACAAGCAGCCTTTTTTTTTTTATTGTCCATGTGTTTCCACTTGTTCTGTTCTTTGGTGTTTCTGAACACTATTTTTCAGGTCTTTGCCTTTCTCTTACAATGCCTTTGGGTTTATATGATCTAAATATAGTATGTTCCAAAAGTCTCAGTGCAGTTTAAAATCTTAAAACTGCACTAAAACTTTTGGGACACTTTGTATAAGATATCCATTCTCAAATCACATTTCTCCAGTAGAAAATGTCCCAGTGTTTTTTGTTTTTGTGTTTTTCTTTAGAAAAACTAATGATAGGGGCGGCTAAGTGGAGCAGCGAATAGAGCACTGGCCTTGAAGTCAGGAGGACCTGAGTTCAAATTCAGCCTCAGACACTTAATACAAAAAAAAAAATAAGCTGTTTGACCATGAGCAAGTCACTTAATACCAACTGCCCTCCAAAAAGCTAAAAAAATTAAAAAAATAAAATAAAAACTAGTGATATTTCAATTAACAAAGTTATTTTAATACTTCACTATTTGTCAATATTCTGACTTTGAAAATGCCCTCACATCCTTGGGACTATTAGACATGGAAAAGGCTTTGTAGTATTTGGGCTTCTTGGTTGGGGTGGAATGTAATGGAAACAGTTTGAAGATAAATTTAAAAAGAAAACTAGATTGGCTCCCATTCTTCAGTATTGGCCTGGGTGAGAGAATAACCTAGAAATGCCCCTAGCATAAATCAGATGGTAAATGTGGTCTCTGTAATGAGAAAAACATTAGATTTGTCACTGGAAGACTGGTTTTGAGTTTCTGCTCTGCTATTAATAGCTGTATGATGCTAAATAAGTCACTTGATCTCCTTGTGCCTCAGTTTCCTTCTCTGTATACTTCAGTATTTCTATGGATTTGAAATACCATTGATTTATACTTAATCTGTGAAAGTGACAACCCATTCATACTTCTCATTCTGTAATATTTTTAGCCATATCCTTCCATACGTTCTCCATAGAAGATCTTTCCAATGTGCTGAATATTTTAACATCCTGGAATGGAGCCATAGAGCACTTATAATTGTCCATCTGTTATCTCTCCATTATATTACTTGTCCATCTCCTTTCCCAATCATACATTTCCTGAACAATATATTTCCTGCTACTTCTTCTTACATGCATTTCATCTTGGCAATATGCAATAGGATAGTTACACCTACCACAAATCTTTCCATGGTTCTATGGATAACTTGCAATTTGATACTTTAGAGATTTTGGTATACCATAATTCATAGCTCTCTAGATCTTGTATCTACTGACTAGATAGATGACTTATTAAAAACAGAGTTTTTGTTGGAAGGAACAGCTTGGGGGTCATTGAAAGAGCTCCATGATTTCCAAAATACAATCCAGCCTACTCTTTACATCCTTTCAATTCAGGATCCAGCTCATCATCTATTGATAGTACCTATGTAACACAGGTATACTGTTGGACTGCTTCTATGAACTTCCTGGCCAATTGCATGATATTCTATGGATAATAAGGATTCTAATTTAATTTTGCCTCTCTGGAATGACTTATCAAGAAGATGCTTTCGGAGGGATCACGAATCTTGTTCAGCAGACTTTATGTTGTTGTGGGGACAATGCCATCAGCAAAATATTATCTATGAACAGGAGGACATGAAGGACCTAATCTTCCATAAGGAATTCATCTTTCATTTGAACTCTGCTCAGGGTATTATTTACAACAGTTATAAATGGCAATCTTCCATAACAGCTAAGATACTAAATACACTAAAATTTACATTATACAACGTCAACTGGATCCTCACTCCTGCAAGGCAATCCTTGTGTGAGGTACACACAAGTGTTGATTCACTAGTTAGTTGATTCACTAACCCATTCACTGTAGCAACTGTTCCAAACTTTTTCATTCCTCCTCAAGTGTCTCATAGCTCCCTTTCTGTCCACCTTCTCAACTATGGATCTTACTTCATATTTTTACTGGAAAAAAAAGACTATTTGCCAAGTGCTTCCTCTTCTTTCCTCCTCTTCAAGTCACATAACCCAAAAACTTCCTGCTGGGATCTCTACCTTTACTTCTCTCCCTTAACGTAGTTGACCCTTGTTCTTGCCAAAGCACTCCAACACCTGATCTGTTCTTACCCTATAGTTATCTTCCCATATCTCTCCTCTCTTTTGTGGCTGGATTCCTAGAGAAGACTATAATAGATGCCTTCTGACCTCATCATTCAACTGAAATCACTTTATTCAAAGATATCTTAATTGCTCAGTAACGACCTTTTCTCCATACTCATCATCTTGACCTCTGCAACCTTTGACACTGTTGATCAGCCTTGTCTCCAAGCTACTTACTTCTCCCTAGATATTCTGGATAACTGCTCTCTCCTGGTTCTCCTCCTACAGCTGTCATGTAGCTCTCTTCTCCTTTGCTGACTCTTCATCTAGGTCATGACTAACTGTGGGTACCCCGTAGGGCTTTGTCCTGGACCCTCTTCTTTTTTCCTTCTAGACTATTTCACTTGGCAATCTTATCGTCTCCCATTGATTTAATTATTACCTCTATGCTGATAATTCTCAAATCTATGTGCCTAATTTTAATCTCTTTATTGATTATTTATATGTCTCATAGATATCTTAAACTCAACAGATCCAAAATAGAATTCATCATTTCCACCCCAAAACCTTCCCTTCTTCCTAATTTCTCTATTGTTGCTAAGGGCAACACCATCTTCCCCAGTTGCTCAAGCTCCCAACCTAGGTTTCATCTTCATCTCCTCACTCTCACTCACCAACTCATCTGTTGACAAGGTTTGTTAACTTTATTTTCATAACATCTCTCATATATACTCCTTTCTTTGCTCAGATATTACCACCATCTTAGTGAAGACTTATCACTTCACACCTAACCTATTGCAATTCCTGCTGGTTGGTCTCTCAGCAGTGCACAGAGTGCTGGACTTGCAGTCAGTAAAACTCATCTTCCTGATTTCAAATCTGGACTCTGATACTAGCTTTGTGACCTTGGGCAAGTCACTTAACCCTGTTTGTCTGAGTTTCCTCATTTACAAAATAAGTTGGAGAAGGAAATGGCAAATCACTCCAGTATCTTTGCCAAAAAGGAAACAAAGAAAAAAACCCAAATGAGGTCACAGAAAGCCAGACATAACTGAAAACAACTGAACAACATTTGGCCTTCAAAGCCTTTCATAATCCATGGTCTCCCCACCTTTCCAGTCTTCTAATACCCCAAAATGACACTCGTTTCCCTGATGTTCTTTGCACAAGACATTTTGTCTCCAGATGCCAGGTATTTTCAATGGCTGTTCCCCATAATTGGAATTCTCTCTCCTTACCTTGACCTCCTGGTTTCTACGGCTTCCTTCAAGTCCCAGCTAAAACCCTCTCTTCTCCATCCCCCTGAATTCTAATATATTAGCTCTGTTGATTATCTCCAATAGATCTTGTTTATAGCTTGTTTTATGTAGTTCTTGGCATATTGTTTCTCAATGCAATTGAGAGTTCCTTGAGAGCAAGTGCTAACTTGCCTTCCTTTGTATTCCCACTGGGACACAGTTGATGCTCAGTAAATCCTATTGACTAAATGACTTTTTATTCCTAGTGTTGTTGCTAGTGAACATAGGTATCCTTGTCTGGCTATCAGTAATGAGAGAATCATCTGTAATTGTGACAAGACCTGTAAAAGAGGGGAAAAAAGGTAGAGCCGAGAAGTCATTCTGCCCTCCCCCTTTATGAAGCTACTTATTGACTTTATCGCTTCCCCTGCCTCTTTCTTGCTTTTATTCTCTGGTTGATGGGATCCTATATCCCTCTTCCTCAAGCTCATTCTCAAAAATTTTACCCCTTTTTGATCTTTAATTCTTACTATATTGAAAGTTTTGTTATCAAGTAGCCTAATTTCATTCTTCTTAATGTTTTGTCCCATATACGTCATATACAAGGAAAAACAATTTACATGATGATGATTTTGTTGCATATTTGGAAGGAATAGCAAGTTGTACATGGTGAATTTGCAGTTTCTTAGGCTATCATCTTTTTTAAAATTGTACTATACTATAAAAATGTTTGTTTCATTCTGTAAATTAAAATAAAAATGATTTCTAATTCAAATAAAAGGAAAAAAGGAAAAAAAACAAGATGACTTTAGTGTAGTGACCACTGGTCAACAACTGGGTATATAAAATGATCCAGTAAGTCAGGCAGAATGATCTATGGCATCTTGTAAGAGCAAGGAAGCAGGGTTATCTTTGGGGAATAAGACCGGAAGGTTGTTCTGAGAATTAAGTGGCTATTACTCAAATGGAAGGTTGAAAGCCACAGTGAGTTCAATAAAGGTACTAGCTTGTATTTCTGTAACATTTTGTTAAAAAAATGTTTCTATGTAGGTTATCATACTGGATTCTCACAACAATCCTATGAGGTAATTTACACAAGTATTATTATTATTCAC
>CM053596.1:246928629-246960605 GCA_028646575.1 Pseudocheirus occidentalis | reverse complement strand
ATTAAAGCATGATTTCTCTCACTTCTCTGTGCCATAGAGCCCTTTGGCAGCCTAGGGAAGCTTATGAACCCATTCTTAGAATCGTGTTCTTATAGCATAGCATAAAGTTCATAAGATTACAAAGGAATCGCATTGAAATATGTAATTTTTTCCATCCAAGTCATCAGATCACCTGAAATCTATCTTTACATCTCCTGATAACAATTTGAGTCCTTGAAAATATGGCAGTAATGATGGTTTGACCTTCTAATTACAGATATCATGTGTTACAACCCACCAATCATAAATGTCAAGTGATACGTAAGACAAAGATAGTTTTTGCCCCTGACCAAGAGCGTACAAGGCAAAGCCAAAATTCAGAGTTAGAATCAAAAAGGCTTGGCAATGTATTGGATATGAAGGTGACAGTGAATAGTTGAGAAAGACTCTGAATTTGCAAAACTGGTTAACTGGGAGATTGATGAGGACCACAACAAAAATAGGGAATGTTGAAATAGGAGTGGGTTTAGGAAAAGGATTTTGGCTTTGAACCAGCACACTACCCAGCTAAAGGACAATAATTATATAACACTTAAAGATTTGTAAAGCACTTGCATGTGTTTGCTCATTTGAGCCTCACAACATTCCTGTGAAGTAGGTGCTATTATTATTCCCATTTCACAGATGTGGAAACTGAGACTGATGAAAGTTAAATCATTTGCCCAGTGTCACAAGGCAGAATCTGAACCCAGAACTTCCTGACTCTAGGTCCAGTGTTCTGTCCTCTGTGCAGTCTAGAATCGGAGTTGTAACTAGCATGAGACTTAGAGAGCTTTCCCTCAGAGCACTGACATATTGGGTGGGTGTGGGTGTGCTCTTATACCTCAGGAGGAGCTGTGCCCATGGAAATTAACTTGCCTGTGATATGTCTGCTTCACATACCTTCACACTTTCCTTACCATGGTACCTTTCTCAAAGAGCTGCTTTCCTCCAAGTCCCTGAGGGGAAGAAAAAATGGACTTCCCTCTGCCCTAGAGAAGTCATAGCCATGGTCTCACTGTCTTGGTCTTCCATACCCTCACTCTTGCATCCTGCTTCACCTCCACCTATGTGGGTTTCTTTATGCTGAGCTCATTATTCTTATCCCCTTAAAAATCTTCATCTCGTTTCTCCATTAAAGACATCTCCAGATGCTGCACAACAGAGAGACAGTTCTTCCAGAGAGAGATCTCAGAAGCCATCTGGTCTAAACTATACTTGACAAGATTTCGTCCAGCCTTTGACAACTTTCAGGGAGGTCTTCACTGACTCCAAGGAAGGCTTATTTCACTTTAGGACAGTTCTAATTCTGGGAAACAATTTTTCCTGACTTCAAGTTTAGTCTTCCTCTATATAACCCGTTGCTCTTAGATCTGACCTCTGGGGGCAAGCAGAAATTTCATCACTCCTTCATGTGACAATTCTTCAAATTATTGAAGGCAGTTATCATCCTGGCTTTACTACTTACAAGCTGGTTGATCCCGACCAAATCTTCATACCTCTCTGAGGCCATCTGAATGCATGCCATCTGGCAAAGGAAATAATTTGGAACTCAAAATCTTGTGGAAATGAATGTTGAAAACTAAAAATAAATTAATTAATTATAAAATAAAATAAAAACAATATAGGAAAACACTGGTTTGGGGTCAAAGAAAGCTGAGTTCAAGTCTAAACTCTCCCACTCATTAAGTGTATGACCTTGAACAAATCTTATACATGCCTTGCCCCTCCCTCATCTATTTTAGCCCCAGGTGAAAACAACTGTAATTACAGTTCTACCAATTGGTGCCATACCTGTGTGTCATTAATGCATCATTCACCAACAAGCAGGAAGTTATGGCCATTATACTTACTTGTATAAACAACCAGAGGCATCCAGAGGTGAATACCACTTGCCCAAGGTTACAGGACATTTTTCTGGATAAGATTAGAGTGTATGAGAGGCTTGTATCTCTAGATCTAGAAATATGCAAAACAATACATGCGGATCCCAAGCACTGGAGCATTGGTAAAAATCAACATGAGAGAGCATAGATTGTTCACCTCCGGTGCTACCCTGTTGTGATGGTTACTCACCCAGGTTGCTGCAAAATGAATACTTGTTTTCATGTTTCTTCTTGTAAATTTTATGAAAGGCTATTTGTGAGGAAGAAGGGAGGAGATGAGTAAGGGAAGTAGGGCTTCTGCACAGCTCCTCAGAACTCTCCCCTGAGGCACTGGAATGAAAGAGCTATTTTTTTTTTCCCAAGGGACTTTTCTTAGATTTATTTTTCCTCTTTTATCCTGAAAAAATGAATGGGAATGAGAATGCTTGACAAGATGACTGAGTTCTATTCCTAGATTTGATAGCAACTTTTTTGTCCTTAGAGGTCATTTCAATTTCCCCACAAACAAAGAGAAAATGAAGAATTACCCACCCATGGTTTTACTCAATAGAAAATAATCTAGCAGTAGTATTGAGAGCTTGACTCCCATTTCCTGACAAAATTCTAGAATGTGGCCTATGTTGGGGACATGAATCTGTACCAATGCCACCTGGTCATCTCTCTATCCAAAAAGTCATGGACTTTTGCATTGGAAATAGCCTCACTCTGCCCCTTCCTCCATCTTGTTTCCAGTTTTTCTAGGGGCAACCATGGACTGACCCAACGAACCAGAAGAATACAGGAAAGGTGAAGAAAAGCAGGGAGAAGAAGTGAGCGGTGTCCTTCAGATACCTAAGATACAGTACAAGGTGCCAGATGAATGAGACACATGCTTCCCAGTAACTGGGGAAAAGGGGGCATATGGAATTGATCACCTTAACTTAGAGAGGAGGTAAAAGAAGAGACTTGATATAGAAGGGATAGTAGAGAGATGTTCACATAACTACTGGAAGAAACCATTTTAAGGCATTGAGACCTAGATAAAAGGGCAAAAAGTGTTTAATGGCCCAGAGACATTCCAAACCTGAGCCTGCCGGAAAGGGTGAGAACTTTCAAACAGATCAGAAGCACATTGAATCTGGCCTGTTGTTTTTTTTTAAGAGATATGACATCATCCTTATAGATAAGAAAACTGAGGCCCAAGGATATTAAATTTCTTGCCAACAGAAGTCATTTGGGATACAAGCTTCATGGGTAGAACTTGAACCAAGTTCCTCTGACTCTATCCATACTGTACCAAGCTGCTGATTAGGTCACTTCGTTCAAACTCATCAGTGCCTCCTTATTGGCTATTGAAAAAAAAAATTACAGACTCTTTATACTGGCATTTAATGACCTCTACATGTTGGTTTCCACCTTTACCTCTGCCCCAAAGCTCCAGTTTTATTTCATACTTTTTCTGTTTGTACATTTTATGGTCTAGACAAAATGAACTGTTAACTTTTTCTTAATCTTGTTCCCATGCTCACTCATCTCCATGTAATTATAAGAGGGCATGGGGAAGGGAGAAAGGGGAAGTGAAGAGAATAAGCATTTATATATTGCCTACTATATACCAAGTGGGGAAGTTAGGTAGCATAGTGGATACAGTGCCAGGCCTGGAGTCAGGAAGACTCATCTTCCTGAGATCAATCTGACCTCAGACACTAGCTGTGTGACCCTGGGTAAGTCACTTAACCCTGTTTGCCTCAGTCACCTCATCTGCAAAATGAGCTGGAGAGGGAAATGGCAAACCACTCCAGTGTCTTTGCCAAGAAAACACCAAATAGGGTCACAAAGAGTCTGACACAAGTGAAAAATGATGAGGAAATTGAGGTTAAATGATTTTCCCAGGCTCATGCAATTAGTAAATATCTGAGATTGGATTTGAACTCAGGTCTTCCCTTGCTCCAAGCTCAGTCCTTTAACTACTACTACTACTAAATTGCCCACCTAAGGATTTCTTTCTCCCTGCAATTTCCCCCTACTTCTTCTCTTTGCCTTGAGAACACATTCCCATCTTCTCTCTGCTTGTTGAAACCTTTATCATCCTTCAGGGACCACCTCAGGGGATGGCTCCTCTATGAAGCTATGCTGGACTCCTTCAACCTGAGCTAACAATTACCTCTTACAATCATTAACCAGTCTACTAAGGTGCGGGGCAGTTTTGAGCTAGGTCCGGAGAGGAAGGAATCACATGGACCAAATCAACTGTGGAGGGCTTCAAAGTTTTGAGAAAGCAGATGACTTGATTTTAAATGACAAAACAAACAAACAAACCTCAACAGCCGTAAGTTCAATATAGCAACAAATGATTATTATTATTAATAAATAAAATAATTATAATGCTGTTATGAATAGATAGATAGATGGATGGATGAATGGATGGATTGATAGATGATAGATAGATGGATAGATAGATAGATAGATAAAATTCAAATAACAATGTTGCTATGGCCTAGATATTTCTGACTTCTAGAGAGATCCTTTGACTTATGTTTGCTTTTTAATAGAATTATTTCCTTTTCTTTGTAACAATATAGTTGATATCTAATTGATTTTCCCTTAGGCTTTGCTCCTGTGTGTGTGTGTGTGTGTGTGTGTGCACGTGCGCGCGTGTGCACAGCCTGCATTTGTTATAGGAAGAATCTATTTAGCATATTTCCCTCCTTCATCCTCCCTCCTCCTTTCTCTCTGTTTAAGATTTAACCCAGACATGTTGGAAAGTCATTAAGTTCCCTGCAAAACCAAGAGCACCTTTGATTAAAACCCTCTCTCTCCTGTGGATAAGGAATGGGTCTGTACAGCATTTCACAGAATCTAAAACCAGAAGGTCCCATAAAAGTCCTCTAGTCCAATCTGCTCTTTCTGTACTTGATGAAACTGATACAGGAAGGAAAAAGCAATACTGGAGTTCAAACTCAAGTCTTCTGATTAATGCGTTGCTCCTTCCAGCATTCCATGCTGCGCCCCTTCTTCTCTTTTAGATCCTATCTTCTGTTCTTACAATGCCTTTATTCCCAGTAAATCCCTCTCTTCCCCAAAAGAGCCACCCCTCTAAGAAAGAATGAAAAAGAAAGATGGAAAAACTAACCAACACAGCACTTCTGACTCCATAGTCCTCCAGCTCTACAAAGAAAGGAGAGAAGAGCATTTTCTCCTGTCTCCTTCAGGGTCAAGATTGATCATGTCATTAACTATATTCAGTTTCACGTTGTTTTTCTTTCCACATGTATTATTGTCATTGCACATAAGCCGCTTTCCTGGTTCTGCTTTACTTCCATTCACATCAGTCAATGAAAATCTTTTCCTCTGTTCTTCATATCCACCATTTCTTATGTCATAATAGTATTCCCTCATATTTATATACCACGATTTGTTTAGTCATTCCCCATTAAATTGGCTTCTACTTTGTTTGTTTTTGTTTGGCTGGGTTTTCTGTTTTTGTTTTTGTTACTAGGAAAAGTTCCAAATATAGGGTGTCCCCAAAGTCCTAATGCAGTTTTAATATGTATGACATTGGAGACACCATGTATTTTTAAGTTATATGGTACCCTGACTTTTTAGGTTTGGAATCTAAATGTAGTTACCATACCAGGGTAAGCAGGCCAAACACAATAATGGAAAAGATTCAATTTCTACTTCTTTTAGTGGCAAAGAAAGGGAATGGAGCAGGACCCAGAACTTCTTTATTCCCTACCACTTTGGCTGCAAAAAGAAGTCATCAAACAGTGATCCAGTCTTGCCTGTGGCAACCTTACCCAAGATCGAGAGAGGCAGAAGCCACAGGGTGCCCTGTTCTATGCCCCTGTATCAGTTGGGCTGTTTTGGGTGTGGTGGGGTTTGGCAGATGGAAGCTTTCCAGAAGACCCAGGGGCTGTTGCCTTCAATCCTCTGGCCTTCTGTGCTGGAAGGGAGGTTACATCACAAACAGAGAAGCCTTTGATACCACAAATATCCAGGGATAGGGATTTGGGTGGTTGTCAAGTGTCTTGCTGTGACTTAATTGGCATAGAAGCATCCCATTGTCAGGTACTCTAATTCATAAGAAAGGTGTTTGTATTTTTCAATGCTTGTAAAGTAATGCAAGTGTGAGTTTTAGTGCAAAAAAGTTGAATCATTCATCTTTTTTTTTTTTCCAATAAGAAAACCTCTTGTTTGGAAGATTCTCAGAGTGTAGTTACCCAGGGTCCAAATATATGTATTTAATTTCTGGAGTGAGTGGATAGTTAAATTAATAGCTGAGTTATAGAAGCCTAGTTCTATGGCTTGTAGGAATCACAAAACCTTCATTTCATAGATAAGAAAATTTTGCCCCAAGAAGATTAAGTGTTCTATCCAAGGTCAGATAGATAATAAATAGAAGTTAAAAAGGGATTTGAACCCAGGTCCTTTACCTCAAGAGCCGATGCTTTTTTCCCACTGTACCATGTTCTTAATAACTCATTTAGATAGCTTCTGAGATTTACAAAGCTCTGTTCCATTGTCCCATTTGAGATTCATAACAACCCTGTGAAGTAGGTGCTTGTACAATTTGAATTTTTATAAATGAGGGAAATTCTGTTGAGAAAGCTTAGAGACTTGCCCAGAGAACTTGTACAGCTCTCTGACACTGGATTTGAAACCAGCTCTTCCTTACTACACATGTAGGACTCTATCCACCATGCCCTACTTCCTCTTGTAAAACATTGACTAAATTAATACTTAGTAGCAGCCCCCTTCCCCTCAGACATCTACAGAATGAATATTTTTATCATTCTGAGAAACAGCGTAAGACAAGAACCTCTGGTATGTCAAAAATGCTTTTCAAATGTCTTGTTGAATCTCAGGGTGAGTTGACTGTGCTGTGTTCCAAAAGTCTCTAAGCAATTCCAGGAAGTCAGCATTCTCCACCATATGTTGTGAGGTTAAGGGTGGTCCCCTTTGAAACAGGGTGACAAAAAGGATTAACAAACTGAACTGTATAAAGCTATCAATGAACCCAGTTGTCAGAGATTACTGAGATTAAGATGTGCTCTGCTCTGATCCACGTTTGTTTTTTCTCTTTGTTCAGACATGCTTTTCCACTGTGTCTGCTTATGCCTGAACCCTAACTGCTCCCTGGGTTTAAGTGAGAATCAACAGGTTTCTTCCCATTGGACATAAAGTCAGACATCTCTAAGAAAACTTTTTCTTTACTATTTTTCATATACCTATTTCCTACGAAAACTCACAATTCCATTACCCTTATAAAGAACAGAGTGGAACTAGATTAAGTTTTTGCTCCCAGATTCAGATTCTTGTTCCAGGATCTATAGCACTTCCATTCACAACTTCCCTTGAGGCTCCAGGGACCATGACAGGAACTAGATCCCCTGTGGGACTGGGGTAGGAAAAAAGGTAAGGAGTAGTTGCAGACAGTCCAAGGCAGGTACCTGGGAGGAAATCCCCAAGAGGTCATAGAGAATAGGAGGAGGCATGGGGTCAAGGTTCAGCAAAGTAAGGGGTTGGGGGAACAGGAGAAGTTTGAGGAAGAATAATGGGGTGGCCAGTGACTGTGAGACTCATAATTTAACCACAGTTTCAAAGAACTGATGATAAAGAGAGGTATCCAAAGAAAAAGATGTATATTTTTAGATATGGACAGTGTACAAAATTTGTTTTGCATATTTGTTACTAGGGTTTTATGTTTTGTTTTGTTTTTACAATGATGGGGATGAGGTGAAAAGGAGAGGCTATAAACATTTATCAGTTTAAATACGCATATATGTTTATATAAAATATATTAATTAATATGTTGATCATATATTTATCATGTATCTTATATTTGTTATATATAAATAATATAAATCATATTAATAAATATTAATTAATAGAAATATTAAATATATACTTAATATTTAAATTAATATTATATACAATATATTATATGTTATATAATATATGTTTATATATATGTATATATATATATATATATATGAAGTATTTAATCACTACTATCACTACCACTCCCTCTTCTAAAAACAAATACTAAAGCTTGGGACTCAGAAGGGATACCTCCAAAATCTAGGTGACCGGCTGCTATACTCTACCAGGTAGCATAATCTCATCATGAGGATGATGGGTAAGAGGCAGCTGGAATACGAAATTGAAACCCAGAATGGGAGTGGGTGGCCCTCAGAAAGTCCAGAGTGGGAAGCAGGGCCAGACAGTATAAGATAGGGATCTGTTCACCCTGCCTTCAACAACTCTATCCCTTTAAAATTCTCTTGCTGATTAATTTAGATTAATTCAGAACTGAAAGAAAGACAGATTTTCTTTTGGAAATCTGGGCGATCTCCCAGAGAGAGAGAAGAGTACTCTGGTAGCTGACAGGGCAGATGGTTGTGGTGACAGTGACCATGACTGTTGCTGTCCTTGCACTGATCCCAAGGATAAGGAAGAAAGGGCTGGTCAGGAAGCAGGCAGGGCTTGGTAACTCTCACAAATCCCTAGAATTCCAAAGCCAGGAAGGCAGAAGCAGGAAATGGGGCCCAGAAGTTAGGGGCACTTCAGAATATGAAGCTTCCCTAACAACTTGGGGAGTCTTTTGTTTTTAAAAACTGAAACTTTCTCAGAAATTTTCACCTCCTCAGCACCCCCTCCCTACTTCTAAATGGAGAGAGTGGCGAACTGACATTGGAGACTTCTTCTACCGCATGTCTCTCTGAAAAATTCACTTCATCATTTCTGCAATGATGAATGAACTTTTTTTTTCTTTTTTCCACAGAGCACTGGTCAATACCTAGTTTGACTTGGTTCTACGTAAATTCTTTTTATTTAAGGGGAGCAGGGAAGTTTATAGCAAAAATTTGGGCATATCTCTCTTGGACCTATGAAATAAACCTATTGACATATGAAATAAGGGATTTAGACCAGATGATATTTGAGGTTCCTTCCAAATTTGAGTCTTATGGCTAAGGTCTACTTACATAATTGTCCTAAGGTAGAAAAATGAACAAGAATTCTAAGAATCTGGCTACCAATCCAGCCTGCCTGAAAAAACAAAACAAAACAAAACAAAAAAAACCAACAACTTTGTAGGCAGGCTATTCAATCATTGTATAAATGAAAATTTCACTCTTTTAAAAACAGAAAGTTTGTTTAGGAGGGTTAGCAGTGGCTGAATTTCTTCAGACTTCCTTAAAGACTTCATCTTAAAAAGCCAGACCTTCTAAAGCCACAGAATTTTAATCTCTTTATTGACTGACTCATTGAGAAATAGATTTAAATTTGAAAGGGACATTAGAGGCCATTGGGTTGAATGCCTCTACTTTAGACATCAGGAATCTGAGGCTCTCTAAAGTTAAGTGACTCTACCAGGATGTCTAGACACAAGAGACTAGGATGGAACTTGACCCCAGGCGTTCCTAACTCTGAGTTCAGTATTTCATCCACCACAATACTCTGGCTTTCATAATAAGCCAAGACTTAAACTAACTGGTAGAAAATGACAAATGTCCAATCGGTTTTTCCACCATAATCTAATCTCAAACTCCATCAGGTTCAGAAAAGCCAGAGCTTTTAGGCAAAGTTTATCAAATTTTGAAGATAACTACTGGGCCCAGGACTCTCTTTTAGACTCCATGTGTCCACCTTGGCCCTCTCTACACTACATTTACCATTCTGAGGATGTAATGTGCTGACTTCCACAGAGCAGGGAAATAATAAAAGTCTACTACATTAATGATGTTTGCACTAGTACAACAATGCTGATGGTAAATGAGAATCACAGTTCATATTTCTTTTAGAGAATTGTTAAGTTTTGCAAAGTATTTTCCTCATAACCACTCTGTGAAGTGGGTTGTGCAAATACCATCATCCAATTGTGAAATTAAAACTGGTCACCTACGGGGCAGCTAGGTGGTGCAGTGCATAGAGCACTGGCCCAGGAGTCAGAAGGACCAGAGTTCAAATTGGACCTCAGACACTTAACAAAAAGAAAACCTAGCTGTGTGACCTTGGCAAGTCATTTAACCCCAATTGCTCTCCAAAAAAACCAACCAAACAAACAAACAAATAAATTGGTCACCTAAGTCAAACTCTTCTTTTTATGGTTGAGAAACTGAGGCCCAGGGAGGTTATGTGTCTCGACCGTCATTTCCCAGCCAACTGTTCCCATGGACTTTATTATCTCCAGAAACTAATCATTATGCAAGATAAAATCTACCCAGAAACTCTCATATCCTCAGCACCTCCTATCTCCTGGGGTCCCACCCTACTTATAATTGGAGAGAGTGGAGGGCTGACATTGGAGGCCTCTTCCCAGATCCTCCACCATATAAGAAAGACTCTCTGAAAATTCACTTCATCATTTCCCATCCTGGGCTCCATAGTCTCTAGAAACTCAGTATTTTGCAAGGCAAAATCAGCTCTAAAACTCACCTTCTCAGACCATCTCCCTCCCCAGCTGCAGAATTTCATCTTGCCCCTGTGCTGGGAGCCTTCCTTTCACCCAACCTTCCAACCCCTGCCTTTTCAGCTTCTTTCTACATACAATTATCCCTTCCCATCTCAACTTCCCCTATCATGGTTTCAATATCTCAGGAGTTGTCATGAGAAATTAAATGGGAATTTTTTGAGAGTTTTGCAGGAGCCACAGAGGACAAGTGAAGGCCAGCAGATGACACAGAGCCTATGACCAAAGAATTAACCCAAATTTTACAGTAAGGTGCTATCAACACTCCATAAAAGAAAAAGAAGGAAAAATCAGACTTGTCTAGTACAAAGGGAGGGTCAAAAATTTTTCTGTGGATTTTCCACATCTCAAAGGTGCCATCTCCCTAACCCTCAAGAAGTGGAAGAGATAACTAACTATATGTCTTCCTCTATTAGACAGGGAGCTACCTGAGGGCAAGAACTGCCTTTTGCCTTCCTTTGTATCTTCAATGCTTGTTAGAGTCCTGGAAAATAATAGGCGCTTAATAAATGTTTATTAGATGAATTGATGCTGAATGAAGTGAGCAGAACCAGGAGAACAATGCACACAGTAATAGACACATTGTGTGGCGACTGACTTGGATAGATTTGACTCTTCTCAGCAATGCAGTGATCTAAGACAATTCCAAAAGACTCACAATGGAAAATCATGTCCACACGCAGAGAAAGAACCCTGGAGTCTGAATGCAGATGGAAGCAGACTCTTTTTTCTCCTTTTCTTTTGTTGTTTTGTTTCTTCTTTCTTGTGGTTCCTCCCTTTAGTTCTAATTCTTCTTTCCATCATGACTAATGTGAAAATATGTTTAATATGAATGTATAAGTAGAGCCTATATCAGAGTTCATGCCATCTTGGGGAGTTGGGAGGAGAGTGAGGGGGAGAAAATTTAAAACTCAAAATCTTATCTAAGTGAATGTTGAAAACTAAAAATTAATTAATTAATTATTTTAAGAAATATAAATGTTTATTGGCTCTAACTCTGCCAAAGGCCACATGGATAGCTCGTGGCTAGGCTAGGATTCAAACCAAGGTCCTCAGATTCCAAAAGCAGCATGGATGCCATTGATTCACTTTGCAGGTAAAGAGACTGAGGCTTGCTCACAGTCACATGGCTAGTAAGTGTCAGATCTGACATTTGAATGTCATTCAATACTTCTGATTCTAAGTCTACTTTGACTTTTTTTGGGGGGAAGGGCTAAGTGACTTGACCAGGGTCACACAGACAGTAAGTGTCAATTGTCTGAGGCTAGATTTGAACTCAGATCTTCCTGACTCCAGGGCCAGTGCTCTCTCCACTATGCCACCTTGCTGTGGGCCTCCCCTCCCCTGACTCTTTCATCATGTTGGAGTACATTCTTTGGACACAGGAAGAAGATGATAAAGATACAGAAGAAAAAGCAAAAATTGGGACCACTGTTCACTATTTTCTACCTTTTATCTCTTTAAGTCAATGTGATTTTACCAAGACCCTCTCTATTCTTACTCCCCAATTTCTTAATTGTTTAAATTCTTGCCTTCTCCTGGATAGGTAGGGGAAAAAGACTCTCCAAGACTCCTTCAATGTGATTTTACCAAGACCCTCTCTATTCTTACTCCCCAACTTCTCAATTGTTTAAATTCTTGCCTTCTCCTGGATAGGTAGGGGAAAAAGACTCTCCAAGACTCCTTTGATTGTCTAAATAACTCTATACCAAAACACTTCGATACTTTTGATGAATTCTTTCTTTTCTTGGTGCAATTATTCTTTCTAACAACACAGACATCATCCTATGTGACTCTCGTCCACATATTCCTATAAATTCTCCTTGAATATAACATTAGGGGATTTTTTTTTTTTAATATGCCCTAAGACCTAGAGAGATATGGAGGTGTCTCAGCATGCTTGTTAAGATAGACAGCCAAGGCTGCTGCTGAACTAGCATATCTTTGCCAACTGGCCCTTCCAGTGAGGTCACCTCTCAACATGGTGGGGGGGGGGGGAGATGGCAAACACACAGCCCTATTATATAAGATCCTCATGGTAGAAGGGTGAAGTGAATAGAAAGAGACCTGGATATGGCATAATAATTGATCACGGTTGCCTCCCCAGGGGGTCAGTGTATACCAGTGGATCATATGTGATGCATATTGAAAGGAAGGCACTGGGTCTTGTTCCCAGCTAAAACTAGGCCCCCTCCTATTACCATAGGCTTACGTGAGTTGGTCCCTCTCTCACTTCTGTCGGAAGCATTTTAAATATGAGAAACCAGCAAATTCCTCATAAATGGGTGTTGTGGCCAGCCTATATGGACCAAAGATGGTAAATACCTTCTAATTTCTTTAAATATTCTATCTCCACACCTTGGAAATGATAATACAACTGCTTATAAAACAACTTCACGTGTTCCCTTTTTCTCTTCACATCCATTGGTTTCCCCTCTAGTTACAGTGCTAACATTAAAGGATTCACCCAGTATGCTGATGACTTCTCTGTCACTCCTTTCATCACTCTGGACTGTCCATTTGATATCTCTAATGCTCTAATACATCCCAAGTGCACTCCTTTCCCAGGCTTATATGTCCTTGATGCTATCTTTGACAACACTTCTCACATGCAAGTCGCCATTGACAATATGGTGTGCCTGCTTACATCTGTAATGGCAAAGTGAAACAGCAGAAATGCATTTGAATCTTCAAAACAAAACAAGTAAATGAAAGAAATCTTTCAGGAAAGCAATGCTTCACCCTAAAGAAATGTTAGGTCCATCAGCATCTGGATGGAGAAATCATCTGGGTGCTTTAGGAAATGTCTGAAACCTTCTAAGTCACACCAGCATATGGCTGTGAATCCTGGAAAGAATGATGGATTCAAATTTCAGCTTAATAATTTATAAACTTAAAGACCTTGTCCAATGTCTTCAGACTCTCTAGGCCTAGGTTTCCTCATCTGTAAAGTGAAAAGGATTAGATTAACTGATTCTCTTAGACCTCTCAGGTCCCTTCCTAATTCAAATCTATGATCCTATGACTTCTATTCTACCTTTGTCTAAGGTGGGCCCTTACCATGCGAAATTAGGTTAAACAGAATTTCCACAAATCTTCTTTGTCAATGAACATTTATTAAGTTGAAAATATAATTATATTCTATTAACTAAATTTTTCCAAAGTTTTATTTTATGTTTTTCTTATAGTCAGATTTTTAAATATGGGAGTTTTTCATTTAAAATTATAGGTTTTTAAAATACTTTTTAAAATTATGTTACCAGTATATTCTGCCCTATATTCTCTATTTGCCAATATTCCCATTATGGAGCTCCATAAAGACTTAGTTAAGGATACAGTAATCCCTTTCCCCATCAAAGTTTTGATATATCGAGGATTGGCATAAGAAATTAAGTGGGAATTTTGGGGGAAGTTTTGCAGAAGCCAAAAGCAACACATGAAAGCCCACAGATAATAGAAAAAAGTTTAGAAATTCAGAAATGCATAATATATATTTGGTACTCCATAATATCAACCCAAAATGTATAATAAGGTACTGTAAATACCCCATAAAAGAAAAAGAAAAAAAAACGAAGACTTCTTCTCTGGCAAGGGAGGGTCAAAAATTTTCCAGATTGCAGAGGCACTGCATTCCTAACCCTCCCAATGTATAACTGTACTTTAAAACAGAAATGGAGAAAAGAACCACTGAACTGGTCAAGTCAGAGGATAAATGAACTATGTGATAAATTATCATCAGTGGAGTTTTACTGGAATGAATATGACAGTGCTCACTGAAAGCTAAGGAATCATAGGATCATAGGAATGAAATGGAATGGACTGCCAAGGTCAAAAGCCCAGAAAGGTAAGTGACTCTCTCAAAGGCACACAAGTAGGTAGTAGGAAGCAAAAGAAAACCAGAATTCAAACTCTATACTCTGACTCCAGATATAACACTTGTTTCACTGTACTATGATAAGAATTGAACTGAATCTTTATTGTAACTTTGATTAATTAGAATATTCATTATTAAACAAATCTTGACTAAATTCCCATGTTCCAAAACCTAATTAGAAGCGAAATCTCCTTGTCATGAGCGAATCTGACTCTTGCATTTATGATCACCCGTCAACAGCTCCCTTCAGAAGACATTAAAGAGACATGTTTTCCTCACATTTCCTGTGTTTGTGTTCCTCTCCCTTACTCATACAGTGGCAGGGCGAAAGGGAAGAAGGGGAGGTGCTTAAATCAAATCTGCCAACCCAAGTTTAATACTACAGGAATCCAGGTCAAGCTACTGAACAAACAACAGAGACCTACATGAGGTCTTTCATTGACTGGTCCAAAGAACCCACTGTTGAAGAGGAAGAAAAATAAGCTGTCAGATGAAATCTCTTCCTTTTTTCCCTTTTTCTTTAAGTTTAATGGGCTCAAACCAACAATGACATCTTTGTTCAAACTTTCATGAAATATTTAGCCTAATGCTGGTACAGTCTAATTAAGCTGGCCCAAAAGCCCCAGTTGATAAGTCTAAAGGACGAATTTTCATTCTGTGGCAGAAATCAAAAGTCGATGTTGTCAGGGTGTGTGTAAACAGCTGCCTGCTTGATTCTTGGTAGCAGGAACTCCTGCCTTTCAGATTTTTCCTTGTGATAGAAGACCACAGAACTGACTACAATGGGATGAATATTTTGTTCCATGGTGGCTATCACCCAGTTAGTGTGTTATCAAGGCAGCTGCCTTGTTTAGTTTTTACAAAAAAGATTAAGGGGTTAGCTGAGTAACAGCTGCAGCAGCTAGGATAAAACTAAGGTTTCCAAATCCTTGTGCTCCTTTCTAGGTGGTCACCACGTGCAGGGAGCCTATGCAACTCTACCCAGCCATTGTAACTTGAACTCAAAAAAGAGGAAATTGGAAGCAAACAAATCATTTCAACAGGTATTCATGCTTGCTCTTTACAGGGTATTAATTCATTCCTTTGTATTAACTGCTTTAAGGGCTCACATGGAGATGCAGGACATGTCCCTGCCTAGCAGGTCATTTCATTCAGGTTCAATTTCACTGCATCAGAGAACTGGAAGGGATCTCAGGGGCCATTTGGTTCAATCCATTCACAAAAGGAATCTTCACTGTAACATACCCAAGAAGTGACTACCCACATTCTGCTTGAAGAACTCTTAAGAGAAGGAACCCATTACTGCTTGACACATGCCATTGAACTTTTGGTCAGATATAATTGTTAGGAAGCTTTCCCTCACATTAAACTTTAATTGGCCTGTTTGCAACTTTTAGTCATTGATGTTGGCTCTTCCCTCTGGAGCCAAACAAAAGTTTAAATCTTTATATGACATCCCTTCAAATACTTGAACTCCAGCTATTATGTCTGTCTCCTCCCATCCTCCACTGCCACAGTTTGTCAGTCTTCTCTTCTCCAGGCTACATGCCCAGTTCTTACAACAAATTTCCATATATCACTGATGCAGGTGCTTCATCATTGTGGTTGCCTTCTTTGGACACTCTCCAACTTATACAATGTCTTTAAACTCTTTCATTATTGTAGACCAGATTGATAGTGTGTTATTGAAGACCACAATGACACCGTGACATCAAGATCAGTGTACACTGTGATTCAAATCAATATAAGCTCAGAAGACTCTACCACAGATTTGGGCACAAATAGTCAGTATGAATATTTAGGATGGAGATGTCTCTGAATTTGCACATCTCATTTATCTTTTGAGCTATTACAAGAGTACTGGGGATGGAAATGTCTCTAAATTTTTATATCTCATTTCTTTTGAGCTATTACAATTCTGCATCACGCATTGAGCATAGCACCTTCTCTGATGTGGGCACACTATCCCAGACAATCCTTTGCCAGCATCAACTATGTCTCACAAGCATCACCAAAGTTCTTCAGAGAGACCTTGAGAGTGTCTTTGTGTCACTTCTTCTGACCTCTGTGTAAAGTGTTTGCCTTGTGTGAGTTGTCCATAATTTCAAGCAAACATGCATTTGGCATTCAAACAACATGGCCAACCCATTGGAGTTGCACTCTGCTGTAGAGTTTAAATGTTTTGCAGGTCAACTTGAGAAAGAACCTCATTGTCCAGTATCTTATCTTTCCAGGTGATCTTCGGGACTTTCCTAAGATATTTCAAATGGAAGTGGTTCAATTTTCTGGCATGGTGTTGGCAGACTGTTCAAGTTTCACAGGTATACAACAATGAAGTCAGCACACCGGCTCTATAGGCTTTTGGTCTGGTAAGCAGCCTAACATCTCTTCTCTCCCATACTTTACTTTGGAGTCTCCCAAACAATGAATGTATCAGCTTTATCATCTCCATGTATGTCCTGGAAATAGATTGCCAAGATAAGTGAGTTTATCTATGACATTCAGCATTTCTCCATTTGCTGTAACCACTGGTTCAACATATCAATGGTGTGGTACTGACTGGTGGGGAACCTCTTTCTTTCTTTGGTCAGGCCAAAATTAGTACCAGCAGCAGAGAATCAATCCATACTTTGTTGCATCTCAGCTTTAGAAGCTGCATTGAATGAACTTCAGATAAGGCCTGATTTCCTTAATCTGGAAATAAGTCCTACCTCAAGGCTGCTCAAAGTTGTTATAAAGAAAGCACTTTGTAAATGTTAAAGTGTTACGGAAATATTTTATGTTTTTGTCAGTATATGAACTTCTCCAGATTACATAACAACAGAAGATAAGAATATGCCAAGAAGTATTGTTAATCACTTATTATGTACTAGGCACAATGTTAAGTCTAGGACAGAAAATATAAGCAGAAAGAAAGACAACCCCTACTCTCACTGAGCTAACATTCAAATAAGGAAAGATAAGATAGAAAAAGGAGTTGAAAGGAGATGGGGAGAAATGAAGGTCCCAGGAATGGGAGTATTGTAAAAAGGGTCTCAGAGGGTTGGAGAGAAATGAAGTCATAGCTAGCCTGGGTCTCCTCTTTAAAATCAAGGCTCTGGGAGGAACCAACCAATCACAGGAAGAGGTCGCAAGGACTGAGAGTATTTCCAATGTGTGAAGTCCAAGGGTAGAGTCGGGGGATGGATTGAGCTTCCAGGGTGAAGAGATTCTGTAGCATTGTAAAGAAAATCCAGGAGAATCAAGAGTGCAGCCTGGGACAGAAATGACCTAAATACTAACAATCTAATATTCTTAAAATTTTATAAATACAAGACAACAATGAAGAGATAGCCAAGGGCAGTTTGTGTTCAACTGTCCATTACCTCAGGAGTTGGGTGAGAGAGAGAGAACTTCAGGCTCAGAATTTCAGGAAGCAAAGTAGATGTAATAAAACTACATTAGTATCCTAGGGAGAAATATATTAATAAAAATCATCCAGCTTGTATTACATGTATGTTCAGCTGTGTAGGAACAACAAATAAGAATCTGGGACATATTTTATATTCTTAAGAATACACCAAGAATATAAAAAGTGCATCTGTCCTTTTCAGGCACTGACAGCTAATGGTCTCCAGATAGATCCTGCATACGAAGTGGTATTTTACCAGATTTTTGAAGGAAGACTTAAAACTTTGGTCAATGCATTCTCTTCCTATCAAGGTCCTGTTAGGACAAGCTCATTTATTTGGTCAGCATACTCCTTTCCCAGTAGAATAACCCTACTAAATAATCCGAGATAAGTTTGCTTTGATGAGCAAAGAATTGTGAGAAAGTGATTTAATATTGTTTTATGGGCAAGGGACAGTGCTTTAGCCATACACAACTGACTAAGTAGATGGATGGATGGATGGATGGATGGATGGATGGATGGACAGATGGACGGATGGACAGACAGACAGATAGATACATAGATGGACAGATGGGTGGGTGGATGGATGGATGGATAGATGGATACATAGATACAGAGAGAGAGAGATACATAGACAGGTACATAGATAAATAGATACACGGATGGATGGATGGATGGATGGATGGATGGATGGATGGATAGACAGACAGATAGACAGACAGAGACAGACAGACAGACAGATAGATAGATAGACAGATAGATAGACAGATAGATAGACAGATTGACAGATAGATAGACAGATTGAGTACTTATTAAGTGCTATAACTATGTGCTAGGCACTATGCTAAGCCCTAAGAATACAAATGGTTGGTTGTTGCTCTTTGTTCTCTAAGAGGACCAAAATGACATCACTATGCTAATCAAGTAACAGTGTGTCCAGCTGTGACTGATCAGACCAATACCAGAATGCTCTACCATGGGTCACACACAAAAGGAAGGGCAGCCCTTTCACTGTGGAAGACAACAATTAAAAAGGGGCAAAGGGCGTAGAAAGGGAAGAAGAGGGAAATATTCAGAATGGGGCAAGGTAGAGAAATAGTTTTAGAACTCAAAGGTGGTCAGGATTTGAAGTGAGTTCATGGGTGGTGTGGGTACTTCCTCAGTGAAGATTTGAGGAGGAACTCGCCCGTTGGAGAAAGAGGCATAACCAGCATAAGAAGAAGCCTCATGGGGGAGGTAGAGAGGTAGGTAGGCAGGGGAGCCATGGTAAGAATCTGAAGTAAGCATGGTTAGCCCAGATGTTTCCTCAAATAGAGGTTTGGAAGTACTACAAGGAGTTTCTGATTAAAAAATTCTTCTTCCTCAACTTTCTGTTCTTACAGATGTCAATAGGAAAACTAACTCGGTGAGCTAGGATCAGTACTGATTCACACCTTAGTATGAATTAATTAAATCAATTGTTTCTGAGCCTTTATGATGTGAAAAGGAGAGTTCAGTGATTTTGGAACTGAGATAAATAGGAGTATGTCACTGTGGGGACCTGGAGAATCAAAGGACCACTGGGGAGTCATGGATTGTGGGAGCAGAGAAATTAAAATGAGGAAGAAAGGCAAGAAAAGAAAAGGAAATTGAAGAGCACTGAAACCCTACTTCACATTTATGTAAGGTTGATTCTGCTGGAAGAGGGCCATGCACAAATCTCCAAGGGAGTTACGCTAACATCTGTTAGATCACTGCCTCCTGCTCCATGCCATGGATCTGTCTGGAAAACAGCTTTTATGTACAGTCAATGGACTAACCCCCTCTCCCTGGACAATTTCCTATCCTTTAAAGTTGCCAAATTCAAATCTTTTCCAATTTTCCCTCTTTCCTACTTAATAGTGGTGTTAGTAACTGTGTGGAAAATTAGGCTAATTTTTAGTGCTGACCTTAGTTCCTTCACAGTTAATTTATAGTATTGACTTTTTATGATACTTTCAAAAACCTTTCTTTCCTCTTTCATTCTTACTGGATTCATCCCTCCCATAACCACTGGCACTGAATTTACCAATAGCAACTGTGACCACTCACATTTAATTATCCTGGTACAGATTTGTAGCTTTTCAAGGCTGTTTTTTAAGTGTTTCTGACAATTAAAACTTAGTCCCAATCCATGACTGCTGTTGTCATCACCAAAAGACATTTTACAGATTGATTGTGTGTAACATTATACAGAGAAAATAATATCCACCTCCTCTTTGACCTCTGAGAATTCACCATCTAAAAGACACCCTGTTGCAAACACATATATACAAGGCATGCGACTTCACCCTCTCTTCATTCCCTTCTGCATACCACTGTTGGGTTAATCTTAAATATCTCTGCCAGCTCAGATCATTTTCAGTCTTGGTCTTCCTGACGTATAACTTCTGTGATATCACTACCCTGTCCTAAGGTTCCCTATTCAATTAGAAGGACCATATAGTAGCATAGAAAGAGGATAAAAAACTCAGACTTACGAGCCAATCCAAATTTTGCCTCTAATTCTCTGTGTGACTTGGGCTTTAAGGGTCTCATCTGTAAAATGAGGGAGTTCAGATGAATGATCTCAAAGGTTCCTTTCAAACTCTCAGGTCTATTCTAAGCAGAAACTAATAGAGACATATTAAATTTACCTCTTTCTGCTATCCAAAGAGATGATGAACTACAAGTGGGAAATGAGCAACATATTGTCAGATATGAGCAATATGTTCACTCATTCTGCTTAGCTTTATTTCCTTGTTGTGAGAGTGAGTTCTACTTACTACGTGAGGGACACAATCATTGTTTTTCAGTTATTTCAGTCATGTCCAACTCTTCATGACCCTGTTCTGGTTTTTCTTGACAGAGACACTGGAGTGGTTTGACATTTAATTCTCCAGTCCATTTTACAGATGAGAAAACTAAGGCAAACAGGGTTAAGTGACTTGCCCAGGTTCACACAGCTAATGTCTGAGGCCACATTTGAATTTAGGTCTTCTTGACTCCAAGCCCAGCATTCGATCCACTGTGACAGTAACTAGGAAGTGACTTCAATATTTAAAAAAAAAAAAAGAGTATCAGGGGCAGCTAGGTGGTGCAGTGGATAGAGCACAAGCCCTGGAGTAGGGAGGATATGAGTTCAAATCCAGTCTCAGATACTTGACACATACTAGCTGTGTGACTTTGTGCAAGTCACTTAACTCCAATTGCCACACACACGCACGCACACACACACAAAGAGCATCAAAAAAAATTTAATAAAATAGATAAAGTTTTAGTCCTATTTATCCAATTTCCTGTCCAACTATTCTCCCACATGAGTTACCTGTTCTTATATGGCCAGTTTCCCTGTCTTAAAAAACCATTTTCTATAACATAATTACTGTATAATCTAGCACTCTAGGACAGCATAATTTTCACTTCAGGTTCATTCTCATCTCCTTGTCTTTACTAATGTTGTTCACCTCATCTGGCATACCTACCTGTCCCTCCTCTCCCTATCTAAGGGAGCTCCCCCTTAAGCCAAGACAATTCCATATTCTATTTTAGACCTTCTTTCCCCTCACAGAATTCATGCAGTGCTGAACTGGGCACCAAACAGTTCAGCAACTAGTTGACTATTATCCGGCATTGTTCTGCTGTGTTATTTTGTGTTAATTTGTTTTACTCAACTACACTGTGCCTTGAGAGCAGAAACTATTCTTCTCAACCTTCCCACATGACATAGTAGAAGCTTGATAATTAATGTTGGACCTGTTCAATGACAGGTACAACTCGAATGGTGGCGTGTATTAGGTGTGAAAGGCAAAGACAAACCATATCTTGAGAGAACATTATTGAAAGAAAAGTATTGGAATTCCACATCTAGAAAATAAGTATCCCAAGACTGTGCATAGTAGGTGCTTCAAGAATATTTTATGAATATATGAGTATAGCTAACGTGTATTCCATTTTTCTTTCTGCCTTTTTTGTTTTCTTTTGCTTTTGCTTTGTATTATTTCACAGGATTTTCCAAGATTTTTCTATTCACTTGTATTTTTTTCTTACTTTGAGTGGTCTATAGTCAAGAAGCCCTGAGTTCAAATGTGACCTCAGACTATTACTAGCTGTGTGACCCTAGGCAAGTCACTTAACCCTGTTTACTTCCATTTCTTCATCTATAAAATGAGCTGGAGAAGGAAATGGCAAACTACTCCAGTATCTTTGCCAAGAAAACCCCAAATAGGATCACAAAGAGTCAGAGAGGACTGAAACAACTAAAAAACCAGCAACAATTAAATGATCGAGTATTTACTAAGCTCTAAAACCAAATTAACAGACTAAACCTGCTTAGTAACTACATCTGTATTGATTCATTCCATTGCAAAAGCAGGGTGGTATAACGGATAGAGGGCCACTATCAGAGTAAAGAAGACCTGAGTTCAAGTAATGCTTTGAACCATACTTTGTGTGTGATGGTGAAGAAGTCACTGAACTTCTCAGTGCCCCAGAAAGCTCTCTAAAAAGACCATCAGTTATTGATAAGTTTATCATTTGTATCAGTAAAGATTTCCTGACACTAATGAAATTACAGGCAGGTCTGAATACCACCTCTTTTCCTCTTCCCCACCAAAAAAAAAAAAATCAGTTCATAAAATGTGGTAACAGCTTTTTTTCACCCTATATCCCCATCAGAATGATTTTTTCCCCATTTATTCTCATTCATTTTTCCTCTTAAATGAGTATAGCTAATGTGTATTCCATTTTTCTTTCTGTCTTTTTTTGTTTTCTTTTGCTTTTGCTTTATATTATTTCACAGGTCTTTCCAAGATTTTTCTATTCCTTTGTATTTTTTTTTCTTACTTTGAGTGGCCTATATATAAATCAATTACATTCAGTGGGGGTTGTTTTATGGACCATTGATTTTATGGGTGGATTATCCTAGGTGTGTGTGAGTTATGTAGCAAGACTAAACAATAACAGCCTGTGTCTGAAAGGAATTTAAAATGCAAGGAGACCAGGGAATCATTCACATGCACGGCAGTGGTAGAGAAAGTAGAAATTTAAGAAAAAGAATCTGTAGGCTGAGTCTCCAAAGACATATCCAGATGCTTATTAGATTAATGAATAGCCACGCAAAAGCATGTGACAGAATGAATAGTTCACAGTAATTTAAAATTGGTTAAGGGAGCCTCAAAGAAAAGTATTAAAGGTGGTCTAGGATCTAGGTGAGTCTCTAGAAAATAAATTGCCATATGGGAGATAATCTTACATTGGCAGAATGGAGGGGCTGACTTAATATATTTCTTCATTTCTGTTAATTCCCTGACTCAAGACACTATTCATGTATAGCAAGGGTTGAATCAGAGTGTACTCTGTGAAGCACATTTGGAAATGGTCCTACAGGGTTCCATCCCAGGACGCATGCATGGAGCTGTTCTGAGCTCCCCTAGACACTTCTGGGGGCACATGTGCTCAGTACTGAAGGGCTTGTGATGGTACAACAACTTTCTAGTAACCTTGATGGCAACAAGGAAAGGAGGTTGTTCCAGAGAGGCCTCTAAATCTCATGTGGATAGGACTCTGGACCTGCAATCAAGAAGAGCTGAGTTCAATTCACGCTTCAGACTTTTACTAGCTGTGTGACCCTGTGTAAGTCACTTAAACCCCATTTGCCTCAGTTTCTTCAAATATAAAATGTGTATGATAATAATATCTACTTCTTATGGTGATAAAATGAAATCATATTTGTAAAATGCTTAGGCACATAACATGTGCTTACTAAATTGTATTCCATCCATCTAGGCATGCACATGTGTTCACTAGGTAAGCCCAAGATTGAAGCTCAAGACCTAGCTGCCTCTTCTGCTTTGTTCTCCTTTCCCTGAATGCAGGGTACCGAAGAGTAACCTTGACATAGATGTACCTAGCCTTGGTGGCAGTCTCATGAGTTCTGGAGGTCCTGGTTTCCTCAGATGAAGATGACTGACAAAAAAAGGAAGCTTATGAAGCTACACCGACATCCCCTTTCAAAAAAAAGATGATTGCCAATAGGAAGATGAGCCCAAGTCATAATAAAAGATACAGCCCTTGAGGGATTTGTTCAGGCAGAGTGGAGGTGAATGTGAAAAGGTTGTTCAGCAGTTTTGCTGAATGTTTCATAGTTAATGTTTTAAGAATCTACCTCCCAGGAGAATATTACAGGAATCATAGTTTACCATTTCGTATTTTAAGATTTTGTCAGTATAGGCTTATGAATTTTTTTGTGGAAAAAAATAAACAGCTGTCCCATAATTGATCCACATTACCTAGTGAGGACCTCTTTGACCCCTTTTGAGGAAGCCCTAGACTTGGGTCAAACCTAAGCTTTAAGTGATTTTCTCCAGGGCTATGGGATGGGTAAGGGTATATATAAACAACTTGGGGAAAAGGAAGAGAACTTGGAACTCAAAATATTTAAGAATACTAAGTTTTTATATGTCATTGGGAATTATTTAACAAAACATATAACAATGCTTTTAAAAAATTAAAGTCAAATTATGATGGAGATATTTGGCAGAACAGTATCCTAGAAAAAACACTGCATTAATGTCAGAAGGTTTGGGTTTTAATTCTGGTCTCTGTTTCCTTCTCTGTGAAAGGAAGGAGTTAAGTCAGATAAGGTCGATCTGGTACTAAGTCTTGTGAGACAAAGAAAATTTGGGTCCAAACACTGTGAATTGCCTTAATATTCATCCTCCCAAGATTCTCTTGTTCTTGCTTTTTTGTGTTGTTTTTAAGCTGTAACCAAGACGATCTTCTCTTCCAAAAGGCATCTGAGGAAAGGCATCCACCACGCCTCTCTCTGACTACAGTGTGTCCATAAGTCAGGCAGACTGTCTCCACTTCTCTAATAGCAGGCTTTAATACATATAATAAGTCTCGCTGTCGTGTGTGCTCTTCAACCAGAGCTCATGGATTGCATTCTTTTGGTGTGTGTGGAATAGATTCACATGAGGCAATGCAGCATCCCCAATTGCTGAGGGAAAGCTTTTAGAAACACCAAAATAGTTGCTGGGAACTCAGACCAGGTTTACATTTTTCAGATTCCTGCTTTACCTTATTTGGTTATGAGAGATGGAGTCAGGAGAACTCCTGGGATTTAAATTCAACTTTGGTGGTGCTTTGTTCAGAAAAAAAAAAAAAAAAAGAAAGAAAAAGTCCTTCTCCCTCAAAGACACATGACTAAATACAGGTCACATTAATAGCAACTGTTTTAGTTTTCTGACAAAGGCAAATAAAATTTCCTGCTGTCTCTTTCAAGTTAGGGAAGACGGCTCATCCATTGATTTATTCGGCAGAAACCCACTTCTGTACTGAAAAAAACACACTTAACACAATATATTCCCAGTTATGCTTATACTGCTATTAAAAGGCAGATTTATACTAGACCGTACACTGGTCTCTGGAGAGAATGACCCAGGTGGGAATGAAAACTTTTTTTCTAATTTCTATTGTTTGAAGTTTAGTTTGAGGTCCCTCGTTGAAGCCATAAGCAGGGTAGAGTGTCTCAGGCTTTGTCCTAGGGCACCGACATCCTCCTGTGGTAGTTCTTCACTAGCCAGCCTCTACTCTTTCTTCAAGCCAGGACCATCATCACCTTTGGGTCTTGTCACCATGACATTCTTCTTCCAGAGCCAACCCTTTCCCACTACCACGTGTGAATCATTCTATCTACTTGTCCCTTCAATTAAAGATGTATGTCCTTTTTTAGAATAAAGAATCAACCCAATGCATCTCATTTTATGTGATAACTAGATTGATATTTTGCAAGCCATCAAATATAGAGATTTTGGATGTCTCCACATCTGTCATGATGATGTGATTTTCTTCCTGTTGCTGCTTGCTTATGTTTTTATTCTGGAAGGCCATCCTCCCTGGGCTACCACATCTTCCCACTTATTGCTTTCACCCCACTCACCAAATTCTTGTGAACATGGATTCTTTAGGGGATGGGCCACCTCCCTCTCCCAGTACAATAGCATCCAACTGGAACAGACAGAAGAGAACATGGGGCAGGAAGAACCATGACTGTTCTCAGGGCAGACTTTCCACCACCCTTTCCTCTTCAACATAATTTGTTCTGGGGCACACACATTCCTAATTATGGATCCAGACTCAGATCATGTGAGAGTATCAGTCTAGGTCAGGATTCCAAAACTTAATTTAGACCCTATCAAAGGATGAAAGAATATTCAGAAAACCAGATGATTTGATTCAACTCAACTCTTTGTTGATATGCCAGATATGTTTCTTCACTAATCTGAATTTTAGCACTAGAAATGGCATGGTTCACTGGACTCATACTTGGCAGGAAAGCTTTGAAAGCATGACTAAATCATGGTCCCACCATGGGCTTGCTTAATGACATTCAAGCCAACTGAATAAAACCCTAGCCTTGCTGCCCTTGATTTTTCTTCTGTAAATGGGGATTATAGTTAAAGGCAGGAAGGAAATGAGCCTATTCTCAGAAATAAGCTCAAGGAGGTTTGCCTATCCATAATATAAAAGGAAGCAAGTGATAACAGGAACAGAATTAGGTCATGGTGACAGGTGGAAGTGGACAGAGAGCTTGGTGACACTGACTTTCAGGAAGGCATATAACTTATCATTCTAGATACCACAGAAAAGGAGACACATTTGAACACATCTTTTATTCTAAAAAAGACAGAAATCTTTGAGTGAATGAACAGCTGTATAGAATGAGTCACCAGCAACTTGACAGTGATTTAGCACCCTATACCTATTTAATTCTTCCTACTCTGTTTGCTAGATAACATCATCTTTCAGAACTGAACCCTGAGGGGGTGAAGCTAGGCCTATATTGTTCACCCACTGGTGTTTCCATATTCATTCAGAAAGACAGCTCTCTAGAACTCAAGACCAAGGAAGGATGTGGGAGGATAGCCATCAAGCAATGTACAAATAAATGTTATTTAAATAGATGGTGCAGTGGAGAGAGTTCCTGACCTGGAGCCAGGAAGACTCATCTTCATGGGCTCAGATCTGGTCTTAGCCGCTTACTAGCTGTGTGACCCTGGACAAGTCACTTAACTCTATTTGACTCAGTTTCTTCCTCTGCAAAGTGAGCTGGTGGAAGGAAATGGCAAACTACTCCAGTGTCTTTACCAAGAAAACCCCAAAAGTTGGACATGACTGAAATGACTAAACAGCAATTTATGCTACAGTTGAGAGTACTGATTCTGTAATGAGAAGACCTGGACTCAAATCTTAGCTTTGGTGCTTCCTACCTCTGGCTTTGGGTAAATCATTTCAATTACCTGGGCCTCAGTTTCTATATCTGTAAAATGGGGGGGGGGAAGGTGGCATTTGAGATGCCATCCAGTTCTGGAGCTATGATTTGTTGCCATCATTCACCCTCAACATTGTCCCAGGGTCATTCTAAGCCCTCTGACTTCTGAAAAGATGAGGCGATTTCTATTATCGACCAGGCACTGGGTGTGAGGGTTCTAAGGTAAAAATCCTGTCTCCCAAAGGTCCTCTGATCATAACTCTCAGAGCCTATTCTGTCTGGGGCAAGGTGCTACTCCCTCAGGCATTCTTGTGAGTATAGTATATTCTTCACTCTCTGTTGACTCAGGCTCTGTACTGCACCATATGAATCTGAAATGGAAAAATTCTGTAATGTAACTCAAGTCCCTGAGTCTCACCGGCCCTTCGGCCTTTTTCAGGGGAAGGGGAAGAGGGTGGAGAAGGAGGTCAGATTTGTTTTAAATAGAATTCAAATGTAAAAAGCACCATTTCCCAAGAGCCTCCATAAATTCATAAACCCTCCTTCTGATTCCTTAGAATTCCAGAGCATTGCCTCACTCTTCTGAACATGGAGAGAGATGACTGGGGAGAGAGCAAAGAAAAGAAGCAGAGGAAGGAAGGAGGGAGAGGAGCTAGTGGATCCCTTTTGCTCAAATACATTCGGCTCTCTGCTCCCTCTCCGCACCTCCTCTCCACCCCTTCCACACAGTTATCACTTTCACCCCTACACAAGCTCCACTAAGAAAGCACAGGGAGTCCCAGCCATGCCCTGCCTACCTGACCCTACATGGCCCCAGCAGCCCCAAGTTAATGGAACAGAGGATTGCAGAAGGGGTTTGTCACTGAGTCACCAAAGTTCCTGGGATCTCGGGATACATCTGTGCTTCACGACAGGGGCAAACCAAGCAGGCAGACCAAATCTGTGCTCTGTAATAATTAGAATAGTAAGTAACAACTATAACTCATGGTGGGTCGATAAGCCGAGTGGTAAATATAGCATTGGATGACTTAGCATCAGAAAGATCTGAGTTCAAATCCCATCTCAGACACTTACTAAATGGGTGAGTTTGGTCAAGTTCCTTAACTTTTCTCAGCCTTAATTTCCCTCATTTGTAAAACGTGAGTATGGTTAGCATCTACCTCACAATGCACCGTATAAATGCAACGTGGTGGTGCTGTAGAGAGTGAGCTGGACCTGGAGTCAGATCCAGCCAAGGGTGCTTAATCACTGTTTGACCCACAGCAAATCACTTAGCCTCTGTTTGCCTCATCTGTAAAATGGGAGTAATGAGAGCACCTACCTCTCAAGGTGGTTGTGAGGTTCAAATGAAATATTTGTAAAAGGGTTTATCTGAATGCCTGGCACATAGTGGGTGCCATATAAATATTAGCTATCATTAGTATTATTATTGAGATTTGTGCCTGGCACATGATGGGTGCCGTATAAATGTTAGCTTATATTCATTGAGATAATATCCGTACAAGTGTTTAGCACAGGGCCTGGAACAAAATGTGAATGTTAGTTATTATTATTGTTTCTTTCCAAATGCTGTCCTAATAACAACCCTGGAAGGTTGGTGGTACATGTGCTCTCCTCCTTGTTTGACAAATGAGGAAAATCAGTCCCAGAGGTTAAGGAAGCTACTGTGGTCAGTCAATAAGGAAGACCCGAAGCTGGGGTTTGCTTCCAGGCTCTGGAAAAGGGCCACTTCTGTCACTTCACCTTGACTGTTAAACAGAGATTTGCTTTGTTTAACCTACGAGCCCACGAGGCTGGTCTACCTCTTACTGCCAAGAACTAGAATTAAGTAGTGATTATATCTCCTAAAGGGGGATGGTGCCCTGTCTAGAGCCATAGAACTAAAGGGAAATTGGCTAAATATAATGAAAAAGAGCTGGATTTGGAGCCAAAGGATCTGGATTCGAATTCCACATCTCTTCCTTACTCCCTGTGTGACCTTGCCCAGTATGCTGGGCTTCATCTATAAAATGACATCATTAGGCCAGATGACTTTGAAGATTCCTGTGACCCTGCTGAAAATGGACAAAGACACTCTTTAGTTCTTAAAGTATTCATGGCTTTCAGGGGTATTAAACTCTTTCAAAGGAAGAAAGTTCTGTATTTAAAAAGGCACAGAAGGAAAGAATAAGAGAAAATAACCCAGGTTAATTCAGACTTTTCTTTTTGCTTTTCTCTGTTTGTCCTCTATTGAACTACTCGCTGCTTAGGAAATCAATTCCTGGGACTTAGTTGGCTTTTGTTGGTGCAGGCCCTCCGTAGAGCATCATATATGTACCTTTCCCAGGATTCCTAAGTAACTCCAGCAGATATTAAACGCGCCAGATTTTCCATCACATCCTCTATGAGGTGACTGATCACGTGCATAGGGAATGTTACATACACGAGTGAAGTAGAAATCCAGGAAGCAAGGTCTGGTTGCTCCGACAACATCGTATTTTAAGCCCCTGGCCTCCACTCTGGTGAGTCACCTTCTATCAGAAGGCTTCATCTAGCTCTGCCCAGCAACAGGCTTTGGATTACTCCCTCATGCATCATTTTAAAGAAGCCACTCTCCTGTATGTTCTCTGCTAGCTTGTGTGTGTGTGTGTGTGTGTGTGTGTGTGTGTGTCTGAAAGAAAAATAAAAGAGTTTCAGACCAGGACTTCCTAGCTCTGTTGATACAGAGACTTCATGTTCCTTTTGTTTGGAGCGATAGAGTTTAAGGGGGAAAAGGGGAGGGACTGACTCATTGAAGGAGGGCTGTGAAAACAGCACAGCTTGGATGGAGCTCAAGGCCATAGTTTCTGGGTCTAGATGGTCAGGATCTGTATGTGAAGTTTTCTATTGAAGCCTGATGGGTGGGATCCGAAATACTGGAAATTACTGACCCTGAGACCTCTGACCCTTCTATTCCATAGTCTTCGTGAGCTCTCCCCCTCCCCACACCAATTTCATTCCAGAAAACACCAGACTAGTTTGCCCAGATGCACCTAATATTTACAATACTTAACAATTAATCAATAAACATTTATTAAATGTTTGTTGTGTGCCAGGAACTGGGCTAGGAGCTAGGGACACAAACACAAAGAATGAAACAATCCCTATGCTCGGAGAATTTACATTCCAGTGGGGGAGGAGAAAAACTGTGCATGTGTGCGTGGGTGCGCATGTATGTGTAGAATGCATGTATATGTGTATACGTAATGCATACATACTTATTGTATGATGTATCACACACATTATGTGTGATAGATATAGTGTGTGCACACACATACATTTATGTATATGTGTGTACATGTACATATAAGCATGCACATATATGTATACACATGTGTACAAATATACATATACACACACATATTTGTACGTATGCATGGGCTTGGGATGCTATGGACCACAGGGTCAGCAAGAGTTGGACACAACTGAGTGAATGTACAGCCACCATGTGCCGGACCCTGTCCTATGCACTTTTACAAATATCTTCCAGTATGTCTTGAAGTCTGTCCAAATTTCATGTTTGTCTCTTCCATGATGCTATCTACCCATCTCGTCTTCTGCCACCCTCTTTTCCTTTTGCCTTCAACCTTTTCCAATATGAGGGTCTTTTCCAATAAGTCCTGTCTTCTCATTATGTAGCCAAATAAATTAAACTTCACCTTCAGCATTTGGTTTTCATATGAATAATTTGAATTAATTAAGTACTGACTGATTCCATCTCCATATATGCTTCACTATGCTGAATTGTAATGCATTTGTATTCAGCTGGGTGGCACAGTGGACAGAGTGCTGGACCTGGTGTCAGGAAGACTCATCTTTCTGATCTCAAATACGGCCTCAGACTCTTACTAGCTGTGTGACCCTGGACAAGTCACTTAACCTTGTTTGTCTCAGCTTCCTCGTCTGTAAAATAAGCTGGAGAAGGAAATGACAAACCATTCTAGCATCTTTGCCAAAAAAAACCCAAATGTGGTCATTAGGAGTTGGACGCAATGAAAGGGCTGAACAGAGTTCATTAACGTCTTAGATCTTCCCAGCTATAAACTGGGTCGTAATAATGAATCCAGAGCTGGAATGAATCTTAGAAGCCATAAAATCCAATCCTCTCATTTTGCAATTAAAGAAACTGTGTCAGGAGGAAGTTAAGTGACTTGTCCAAGGTCACATAGGCAGTAGCAAAAGAAGGACTTGAACTAAGGTCCTCTGACCCCAGAAGCAGTGTTCTTTCCAATGTAACAAGCTGCCTCATATATAATCCAATTATCCAATTTCTAATTCCTTAAACCTGTTGCACAACAGGAGATTTACAATTGACCCGTACCCTCTGAATCATGTAGACCTGGGTAGGGTGTGTTTGCTTTCCTCACAATCTCTCCAGGTTGTTCTCTTACCTAAGAAAGTGCTGAAAATGTCATCATATGTGTCATTTTTCTCTTCCTGGCCCTACAAAGGTCCCTCCGCTCTTCTACGAGCACTTAGGCTAACGAGACACTTAACATAAACAGTATTTTATCCAAACAATAAAAATACAGTAAGAATTCATCCATGAGTTTATATACAGTCAAGGAAACTCTTCTACCCCAGCCTATCCAGCACACACTTTAGAATCATTTGACGGGTAGTAATACTCTGTTTAGCTTGAGTTACCCCAGGAATAAAATAACCCCAGAAAAGATCTGCAAAGCTTTTTCTAACAAGTTCTTTCCTCCACACATTGCAGCATAGCCATCACATCTGTACTCTGACATCACAGCCCCAGATGTTCTGTATGAGAAGAGGTAAATGACACTAAACAATACAGAGCCCAGAGAGGAATGAAGATGTGACTGGCCTGGGCAATCTCCTTAACCTGGAGAGCAGAATATCTTCTTTGGTAAATGTCCTGGGCGGTTTCCCTACAACTCATCTTAGTTGGGGGGAGAGGTGGGAAGTAGACCTAGATCTATTAGTGGGACAACTAGGTGGTATGGTAGATAAGAGTGCCAAGTGTAAGGAAGACCTTAGTTCAAATCTAGTCTCACACACTTACTAGCTGTGCGACCCTGGACAAGTCACTTAACCCT
>CM053596.1:246901953-246921036 GCA_028646575.1 Pseudocheirus occidentalis | reverse complement strand
CTGTCATCAGTCAACATGATAACAGTTAATATCTCAGCGGAGTTTAATATAGATATTCTTAACTGAAAGTCTTTGAACTTGGTTTAAAAATCTATTTTGGTCAATTTAATTGTTCTCTTTTGTAATCTTGTGTATTTATGTTATGCATTTAAAAATATTAAACATTCTTTTTTTTCTGCTTTTTGGAGGGCAGTTGGGGTTAAGTGACTTGCCCAAAGTCACACGGCTAGTTTTTGTGTCAAGTGTCTGAGGCCGGATTTGAACTCTGGTCCTCCTGACTCCAGGGCCAGTGCTCTATTCACTGTGCCACCTAGCCGCCCCACATGTAAAAATATTATTCAAAGGAGGGATCCTTGGGCTTCAACAGACTGCCAAAGGGCTCCATGACACAGAGAAAGATTAAGGACTCCTAGTTTAGTGAATGCTCAACTGGAAGCAAGAATATAGTACAGAACAAATCTTAAAGGTATTCTAGGAAGAAGGTAAGGATGGATAAAGGAAAGGAAGGAAGAAAAAAATATGACCTATCTCATAATTTTAATTGTGTGGGATGGAAGAAAATCCGTTATAATTAATTTTCTTAGTTTTCATGCAATCTTTTCCTCTTTTCATTTATTTGTTTGCTTTTTAAATTTATTTTAAACATTCTTTGTACTGTTTTAATGGTCATGCAGAAAAGTGATTTCCTTTAATGGTATGACTCTAACATATTAATTTTCATCCACTTACACATTTTTCTTATTTGTAACATTTCTCTTTAGTCATTGAAAATAATGAAAGAAGGAGTTCATTTAAGTTCATGAACCTAAATGCAAACCAGACAAAAATTCTAGTAGAGGCCATCACATTAGAATACCCAGTAATTACATTTGGCTCTTAATGTTATATATCCTTCAATTAGATAAATGATGTCTCCTTTAGACATTAGGCAACCTAAATAATAAAGTTCCTTTTAGGCTCATAAATCAGGGCTTACAACCACTTGTAATTATTTTGGCTACTAGAGTCTGGACTACCAATACAGGCATGCAAGTGTATCTTAGTCTTAGAGAGCTGCCTGGCGGTGTTGAGAGGCAGTATTACATAGCCCTTATGTATCAGAGGCAGAACTTGAACACAGGTCTTTGAGACTTTCAGAATGGCTCTCTATCTACTATCTACTTCATCTATACGTATGTGTATCTACTGGTCCTTAATACATATATATATGTATAGATTAAGGGTAGCCTGATATATAATAGATAGAGATTTCTTTTTTTAAGGCCCATGCCTTAAGGCCCTAGAAGTCCACATGTGGCCTCGAGGCTACAGGTTCCCTACCCATGACCTTAGATTACAAGGCTGTTGTTTTCATTTAAGAGAAAGAAATAGGAATCCTTGGCTGCTAAAGTGAGAAAAGCGAGAAAAGCAAATTACTTCTAAAGGGGCTGAAAGATAGCATTTCCATTTTGGATTTCCTTCCCTTTTATGTCCTGGATAGGAGCCTAAGCACCTCCAGTCTGAGTTAAGGAGTGCCAGCTGCTACAAGCTCTGCTTCATTCAATAGCCTTTCCAGAAGACTGAAGGTCCATGATAGGAACAGCACCCCTGCAGTCTGTTGCGAGTCCAAAGGAGTGAGACAAAGAGAAGCTGATGAAAGGCATCAGGGCAGGAGCGGAAGAGTGAAATCAACAAGGTCTCATTTTAACTCTTCCTCCAACCAGGCTGCTCCTAGAATTGAACTCTACATCACACACACACACACACACACACACACACACACACACAGAGTGTCTGAGGCCAGATATGAACTCAGAAAGATTTGTCTTCCTGACTCTAGGTCCAGAACTCTATCTAATGTACCACCTACCTGCCCCTCTAGGTCTCCCTTAGCAGAGACAAAGAACATTCTGATTAACTGGCAGCTGTGGTTATTTCTTAAAATCAAAGGGGAAAAAGTAAAGGTAAGCAAAGTTTTCTTGATTTTCTCTTCAAACAAGGGGGATTGTGTGGGAGGTAACATGCAAACACTGTTAGACTCCTTTCTGATAGCTCACATTTTGATAGCATTTTAAGGATGGCAAAGACAAATATGACCTATCTCATCATTTTGCCTGGAGGGAGCCCCATGTGTGCTTTCTTCCTTACAGCACACTTATCAGGTTGGTGGGCCAAGTCTCTACAATAAAAAGGGTACTGAATCAGAGTCAAAGGGCCTGGGCCTAAATTCTGAATCTACTACCTATATGACCTTAAGAAAATCACATAATCTAGGCTTCACTTATAAGATGAAAGAGCTGAACTAACTGGTCTTTGAAGACCTTTCTAATTCTAAATCTATGATCCCCATTTTACAGAGGAGGTATCTGAACCACAGAAAAGTGAAATGATTTACCCATTTATAATGGGAATGGAAATGTGAAGATCTTCCCTGCCCCTGAATAGACCTAGGGGGGAGCTTGAAGACCTCCCCTGTTTTGAAAGTAAACTCTACACCTCAATAGGCTAAATATAGTCACATGGAACCTATGGTGGGAGGAGTTTGCTGAAGGGAAGCAGATTTTGAAGCTGGTCAGAGCTAGCCAGACAATGGGGGGGGGGAAGGGGGAGGGAGGAAGGACACTCAGGCAAGGAGATAGAGAGGTTTGTGTGAAGGTTGATGGATACTGTGGCTCTCAGCATTATTGTGGCTTCTGAATATCTTTGGTACTATGATGGAATCATAGTTTTGGGATTTGGTTTTCTGGTATCTAAATAAATGCTTCAGTTCTATCCTCTATCTGGAGAGTTTGGTATGTTTTGCAATCAAATGTCATGGAATACTTAGAGTCACAGTCTTTATCGTGATCGTGGGAGCTGTAAATATTGCATTGGTGCTACACCACAGAGTCAGTAAATGTCAGAACCAAGACTTGAATTCATGCCTCCAGGTTCCATCTTGAGTGACTTCTATTCAACTACATGGCACCTTATCTATTGCCACCAGGAAACAGTAATGAGAAGCTAAATAATGAAGTCTAATAAAGAGAATTTCTTAAATGTGGGAGACAGGAAAATGAAAGGATTATTTTTGTTTTTATTGAAAGTCAACCAACAAAACCCATGGGTGAATTTGAAGTTAATAGGTGAGCCCATAAATTAAACTCCATGGCAGTCGGTTCTCTACTTTTTTCCATTTGCCAATAAAGGAGCATTTAATACAGTATTACAAATGAGAAAGGCCTTTCTGAAATGTGAATGTTAGAGAGAACAAAGAAACTGGTTCCAGATTACTGGAAATAGCTCTTGCACTTACAGCTCATCTCTGTGTGACTTCCCTTTTTACCACATTCCCTACTCCCCTCTCCCCCCACCCCCACCCAAAGAAAAAAGGTACTGGCCACAGTAAACCTTTATGCAATATATCCCTGTCTTGCTTGGTGGATGTCATCTACCATGATAAAAAAAACAATTAGGCACTGTATCAGATGATTTTGAATTTCCTGAGATCCTCTTCCAGAGAACATGTGTCCCTGCTGTTATAAGCAGGAATCCTGGGCTGCTAAAGCCCTGGGATGTATTTCAGATGTGAAACACATGTTTCTCCTCAGCACAGATGTTAGATATTTGTCCACATCTCTGCCATCTCCTTTCTTGGTAGCATGATCTTTTAAAGTCAGGATTTAAATAAATCACCTGGTAATGAATAATCACACTGGATAGGATATAAATAAATAAATGACTACATATTTATTTATTATATATGAATAAATGAATAATAAACAAAAAGATGAACACTATAATCTAACAAGGGACTAGATTCATAATAAAAAAAATCTGAATACCTACCTCAGTCATCTGGCATACCCTCCAGAGGCCTTGCTCTTAAAGATCTGCTCACTCCTTACAAAGGAGGACTATAGAATTCCATTTCATTGGGATCCATAATGTAGTTTGAAACATTACAACACAAAATTCAGAAACATATTACTTTATAGGGAAAGAACACTGGATATACAGCCAGAAGGCTATGTAGGCAAACAGTTCTTTTTCCTCACTAGGGGCAAATAGAATATTAGCTTATAGAAGTGGTTCCCTTTTTTTATTTTACAAAGTAGGTTCAAATCCCATGGGCCAAGGGTTCATGCTAAAAATTCTTTAATCCTGAAATGGTAAATGATTATAATGATTATCATGAGTGACGTGTTAAATCTTCCTAGGGGTTCATAACTCATTTCTCTTTGTTTAAAGGGGTTTGCAGAACAAAAACATTGGGCAAATGAAAGAGCATTAATGTATTATCAATCATTAATAATTTTAATTATTAATTATATTGATGTTAATAATATTGATAATAATAATGAGCATTTATATAGCATCTTAAGGTTTACAAAGCACCTTCTCTATGTTTACTCATTTCATCCTAACACTGACCCTGTGAAAAACAAGTACTATAATTATTTCCATTTTACAAGTGAGGAAACAGACCCAGAGAGGACATGTGTCTTGCCCAAGGGTGTACAGCTAAGGAGCATCTGAGGATGAATTTGAACTCAAATCTTCCAGACTCCAATTTGTTCTTTTTATCCATTATGCCCCCTAGCTGCCCTAGTTTTTTTTTAAGATCTCTCTGAGGTTCAGTTTCCCCTTCTATAAAATGGGGCTAATGATAAATATCACTTCCTATCTCAAAGGGCTGTTGTGAATCTCAACAGCTTAGCTCCTCTAAAATTCTGTTTTTCTGCATCTATCAAAGCAGAGAATTTAAAGCCAGAGTTACATTAGAGACCACAGGATCATTGATTTAGATCTAATGAGATCTGAGAGGTAAAATAATTAGACTGAATTCTTCATTTTACAGGTGGAAAAACTGAGATACAGAAAGGTGAAGTTATTTGTCTAAGGTTATACAATTATTAATAAATGGTAGAGCCAAATCTGAACTCAGGTCCTCTAATGAAAAATCCATTGTACCATCCCTTGTCCCCTACATCTCATTTTCTAGAAATACAGACCAAAGAAATGAAATTACTTGTCCACAAACATGCAGGATCAAAGTTCAAAACCAGACCCCTGAAGCTAAAAATCTACCACTCTCCTCAATATATAAAACTAGTCATAACGACATCTCTTCTTCAGTAGACACTGCTATATTTCAGCTGTATTGAAATCCATGATATCATGCATGGCCACTTTCCCTAAATATGATTTCCATTTAAAGGCATGAATTTCTTCCACAGTTCTGTTATGCAAAAGGCATTCTTTTTTCCCCACACTCTCATAAACCCTCAAATTCTTCAATACAGTCTGTGTAGTTTTCTTTCCTCTTACCAAAAAGTTCAAGGTATTTTGCAAGTTTTTCTAAGTGCTTTCATTCACTTCAGCTACTCCTCTGGGTTGTATCATGGCAGTCATATCCAAAGACAGTATTACTTCCAGAATTAGACTACTCTGAAATACAAGCAAATCAGCATGTTTAAATACAATTCCACAAACATTTATTAAGCACTTGTTAGGTACAAGGCTGGGGATGCAAAGTACTTTGTATTATTTCATACATGGAAGAAATTGCATTGGTTTACTAGTAGACTCAATAACTCTTTAGAATAATAGCATCATTGGAAAAGGATATGGTCAAAGTCACTCGGGACAATGGGAAACCTTTTTTGGTTGAGAGGGGAAGAAAGAGAGGGAAATGGGGTTGAACAAGTGACTGCCTATAATTAAAGTCAAAACTCAATTCTTGAATCTCTCCTAAAACAAGAAGACTTTGAGTTATACAATAATTGCACTATTAACAAGGTAGAAAATGTTGGTTTAGTTTTTTATTCAATGAGGCTGAGTTCCTGAAGAGTTCTGGCATGCCAGTATTGTTGATAAAGGAGAGGGAATTTCTTGAATAATATTGAGTCCTTAGGGGTTTTAGGGATCCAGTTTTCTAAAAAGAAAAGGAAATTGTCATGAGCAGCATCAGCCTTTTGGAGAGAAGAGAACTGGGAATGCAGCCCTAGAATTGAAGGAGTAAAAAGGAACTAATTTACAATATGGAGGAAAGAAGACAACCTTACTATGATCTCTTAATTTTTGGTGTGGTGAATGAAGCAAAAGCTAATATAGTGCCCAATATACATTACTGAACTTTGCAGAAGAATTGACAACCCTTTCCCCCATATCTGTGAAAACCTGAACACAAATTATATTCCTGAATTTCTCAACAGAACTTTGGGTGTGATGAGGGAGCCAAAATGACAGATTAGAGGGAGCAACCCCGCTGAGCTATCTTAACACTTTCCTTCAAACAACTTTAAAATAACACCTCAAATCATATTCTGGAGTGGTAGAACTCACAAAAGGTTAGGGTGAGATCGTTTTCTAGCCTAAGAAAATGTACGATGTTAGCAGGAGAGATCTGTGGCCCTGGTGTTAAGTCCTGTCCAGAGTGCATTGGAGGTACCTTCAACAGCAGCAACTTATCAGAGATGGTAAGGGAGTCAGACAATTGGTCAGAAGGAGCTTACAGGAAACCCATTGTTAGTACTGGGTGCAGCTGGTGCTGATTGGCAACTATTGCCTATAGTAATTCTGGGTCACAGCTCTAGGAAAGAGAAGAACACTTGTGGTTGAACCTGGGACCTGGTCACAATTCCAGTACCAAGAGGAACATTAACACAGCTTCAGGGGAGCAGGGGTTCTTCCTACGTAAAGGAACCCAAACCAAGAAAGCAATGACCACCCTTCCCTAGGATAAAACCACATTGTAGGCACCCAAAACTGGCAGACCCCCAGAGCTAGGTTTGAAAACAGTATTACAAAAAAAGCCTAAAATTTGGGACAGGACCTCCCCACCCCAAGTGAGCTGACTCAAACTTTAATATTAAGAAATAAAGAAAAAAGTGGACCTTGGTGACAGAGAAAAGCAAGACAAATTCTGAAGTAGACAGTAAAGTGAAAACAGCTACAAGTAAAGCCTCAAAGAAAAATGCTAATTAAATGCAAGCCTAACAAGTATTCCTTGGTGCTCGGGGTGGCTAGGTGGCCCAGCGAATAGAGCACCAGCCCTGGAGTCAGGAGGACCTGAATTCAAATCCAGCCTAAGACACATAACACAAAACTAGCTGTGTGACCTTGGACAAGTCACTTAACCCCAATTTCCCTACCTTCTCTCCTCCAAAAAAAAGGCAAAAAATAAAAAAGAATTCCTGGGCTCATTAAAGAAAGAGATATGAGTAGTACAGGGAAAAGTGGGGAAACAAATGAGAGGGAGGCAAGAAAATCATGAAAAGAAAATGAACTGCTTGGTAAAACAGGCAAAAAATGTGGGGGAAAAACCTTAAAAATGGAATTGGTCTAATGATAAGAGGCACAAAAACTCACTGAAGAAAAGAACTCCTTAAAAAGCATAAATAGCCAAATGCAAAAAGAGGTACAAAAAGTTCACTAAAGAAAACAATTCCTTAAAAATTAGAATTGGGCAAATGGAAACTAATGACTCCATGAGACATCAAGAAACAATAAACAAAGTCAAAAGAATGAAAAAAATGGAAGCAAATGTGTGATATCTCATTGGGGAAAAAATTACCCATTGAAGGGGTGATTTAAGAAATATTGGACTACCTAAAAGCCATAATAATCATAATAAAAGATCCTAGACATCGTGAGGCAAATTGCCCTGATAGCTTAGAACCAGAGGGTAAAATACTAATTGAAAGAATCCTTTGCTCACATCCTGAAAGAGAGCCCAAAATAAAAAATCCTCAGAAATGCTATAGCTAAATTACAAAGATCCTAGGTAAAGGAGAAAATATTGCAAGCATCCAGTAAGAAGCAATTCAAATACTGTGGAGTTCCAGAAAGAATCAAAGAAGATTTAATGACTTCCATGTTTAAAGGTCACAGAGCTTAGAATCTGATATTTTAGAAGGTAAAGGAGCTAGGAGATCAAACGAGAATAACCTACTCAGAAAAACTGAATATAATCCTTCAGGGGGGAAAAAAAGATATTTACTGAAAAAGAGGACTTTCAAGCATTCTTGATTAAAAGACCAGAGGCTGAATAGAAAATCTGACATTCAAACACAAGACTCAAGAAAAGCATAAAAAGGTAAATATGAAAGAATAATCACGATGGACTCAACAAAGTTAAATTATTTCCATTCCTATATGGTAAGATGCTTCATGTAATTCCAAAGAACTTTACCATTTTTAGGGCAGTTAGAAGGAGACTGAATAGATAGAGGGAATGGGTAAGAATGATATTGTAATGATCTCAAAAAAAAGGAGTGAGAAAAAGGATGTACTGGGAGAAGCAGGGGAAGAAGAGAGGCAGAATGGGGAAATTTTTCTCATATTAAAGAGGTATGCAAGGAAGAGCTTTTACAATAGAGGAGAAAATGGTGGGGGCAAGTTTCTCCAATAAATACTTCATTTCTTAAATATGGTATCCACCTCCAGAAAGAGAAATGAAGAACTGTGAATGCAAACTGAAGCATAATTTTCTCACTTTATTTTTCTTGCTTTTTTCTTTTTACAACATAGCTAATAACAAAATATGTTTTGCATGATTTCAGATGTATGATTGATACCATATTGCTTGCCTTCTCAGTGGGTGGTGGAAGGGTGGGAGGGAAGGGAGAAATTTAGAACTCAAATTGTAAAAAGAGAAGAATGCTTAAAATAATAATTTTGTAAAAAGTAAATATATAAAAAGTTATTTGGGGCAGGATTATAACAAGTCAAAGATACGTGATTTGGGGATTTAACCCCAATATTGAAAACAATTTTTCATAAATTTTGGGAATTCTTTGCCATGGGTTTTTTGTGAATGCAGGCTGCCCTCAACCTTTCAGAACTCCCAATTTCCTTCAGAACCCAGTTCAGGTACCACCACCTACAAGAAGCCTTCCCAGATTGCCCAAGGTGTTAGAGCTCTTTCCTCTCACAAATTATTTGGTATTTATTTGTCTGCTGTAATGATAGATCCTTTAGTAGAATGAAACTCCCTTGAAGACAAAAATTATTTTTCCTCTTTAGCTTTGAATTTCCAGTGCCTAGCACAGTTTACCTTCCTTTGGAGAGAAGAAAGAGAGGGGGAGGATGAGGTGTACCACCCAACCAGCTGGGTCCCCATTCAAGGAGATCAATCTACTCACAGGCTGTGTTTGTCCTTCATTCTCGAAGAGGACCATGACATCAGGGAAATAATGACATGACTTGAAGTTGACTTGGATTTGAGTGGGGGAAGGCTGTGCTCCATCACCAGCCTCACTTCCTCCTCTACAGCCATATTATCTCCTCAGAGCCAATTACTGAGGGGCAGGTTAGTTCTCCACAAAATCCAAATGCAGGAATGAATTGGAGTCAAGGAGGGACTTGCTAAGTCTCTCCAAGCCTGGGGACCCTGGAATGTCTCAGGAGCCGGCTCCCCTGAGGGTCAGGGCAGGTTCAGTTCGTCTCCTCCCTGAGGCCAAGGTCCTGAGGTCTTGAAGGTGACACAGAACATTGCATCTCTCTGGGGTCTCCAGAAATGTTGTGTAGAAAAATGTGAGGTGAGACCTGGATAAAAATTTTTCATTGTGGATTTACTGAACCGTGCAACTGCTCAGAGTGTAGGCTCAAATCAACCCCCCCCTTTCCCCACCCCAGAGCAGGGATTGAGCCAGAGTATTTAAAGGCAAAAAACCACAAAGTAATGGTCTGACCTATAGTAAAGCAGGAAATTACAGAAGCAGAGAAATGCAATTGGTTAAAACTCAGTTTAGGACCTTATGTGGAATATGGACTATAGTTAAGTTTCCATTTCCCAGAACAGGATGGGTGACTGTGCCTTGGGCAGTTTCCCAGAAATATGCAAGATTTCACTTCCTTGAAGAAGGGAGCACAAAATGGTGGGGACTGGGACAAGATGGAGAGTGACTTGGGAACCAGTACGACAATAAAAGGAAAAACTCCAGCTAGGAAAGTCAGAACTTCTTGGGATAAGCATATGGAGGCAGGGGAGCTGCTACTGTTGGACTAAAGACTGAACTGAGAATTGAGAAGAATTGAGAAGAGGACTGAGAATTGAGAACTGAGACAGAATTTCTTGGAACAAGCAATATAGAGGTTGGATAAAGTGATTTTGATTTTTTGAACCAAGCTTATGGTGCTGAAGACTTCTGAGGGCCAGCCAGAACTGCAAAGGAGCTGCTGAGGATTTCCAAGGGCCAGCCAAAACTTCTGCTGAAGACTTCCAAGGGCCAGCCTGGAGCTGCCAGAGGAAGCATGATTGTGGTGTCAGTACTTTGTTTGTGGCTTTGTTAAGCCTTGACTTCCCAGAAAGAGACTGTGAAGGATTTAAGGTGGACTGGACACTGTGAGCTTTAGTGTGGAACAGGAATTTCATGGACAGCTGGACAAGGAGATGAGAGCTATCTACCTCTGAACCCAGGTGACAGTTTGGTGAATTCAGGTAGGAGCTACGACCATGGAAGGGGAACCGGGGAATCTAAACACTGACCTGAGTGCCTACCTCAGGTCAAGATGAAAAACATCTCTGTGGATGCTGAGTAGTGATTGATAAAATTGTAACTTACTTGTGACTGAGGGGTAGAAGACCTATGTATTTCCCACTACCCTTAAGAGAGTACCGAGTAGTGACTAATATCACAACTTAGTTGTACCTCATGGGTAGAGAACTTTGTACTTTGAGTCTCTAATGATGAGTGAGTTAAGGATTAAGGAGGCTCTCCTCCTTAAGACTGATTGAATTAAGGACTTAACTAAATGATTGATTGTCTAAATGAATGCACCTTGTTTAAAAAAGAACTATTGAATGATCAAGTTACTGAGTGACTGATTGACTAATGGATTGTACTTTGTTTTCACTATGTGACCACTTTGGTGAAAACTATGTGGCCATTTTAGTTGTTGAGTTATGCTGTCATTGTGAATACCTTGATTTTCTGTTTTGCTTTGCTTTGTTATTGAATAAATAGAGAGCTCACAATACTATGTAATTAGAACCTTGAAAGCTGCTCACAAAAGCAGTTATCTGGAAAGCTGCTTGTGTGTGGCTTTACACAAATGGAGAGACAAAAGAGAGAGAGAAAGAGAAAGAGAGAGAGAGAAAGAGAGAGAGAGAGCATAAATCAGACACACAGAGATAGACAAAGACAGAGAAACAGATGGAGAAGGAGAGTTCAAGGGAGGGAGGGATAGGAAGAAAGAGAGAGAACAGATTAAAATGTAATTAATTCATCTGAGGTATTAAAAAAACACAAAGGAAGACCTCTAGCATATTGGATGTGTCTTTTATATGAAGGGCTTATGGAAATTCATGGACAAGAATAGCAGGAGATGAAAAGGCACAGAGGGTCATGATCTTCATCGGTGGATAGAAAGCACTCACAAAGATATCATAGATTCTTTAAGGTATCAAAATCTCTTTTCCATCAAGAAGAATGGTCTCTAATCTAATAAAGATAGAGCAAACATGATTTAAAAATAAAAAGAATTCATGAAAGGTGAAACGTGAAAAGAGGCATGTGGTTGATATAAATGAATTCCATTTTCCAGAACTAAAGGAATTTCATACAAGAATATTGAGTGCAACACATTAACAATCAGGAATTCTACAAAATTCCATCCCATGACAGGTAGAAGATGATAGCAAAACTGTAAGAGCAAGGAAGAACTGATGGCTAGCCCAGAAACTCCACTGGTATCCCAATAATGTCAAGTGAATATAAAGAATGCCTCCAGAATATTGACCCTCTCTTTGTGAGAGAACATGGACAAGTGTCTCATGAATTGGGTGGGCATGGATGACTTACAAACTGCACCAGAAGATGAAGAACCTCAGTCAATGACATCCCAGAGAATTTTGAGTATGAGAGAATTTAGATGGTTTCCAGTATATAATTACTTAGATTTACCTGGTGCTTATTGCTTACATAGCCTTTTCTATATATTGTCTCATTTTATCATACAGTCATTAAGTGGTGCATCTAGCACTGGACTAGAGCCTTCTGACAGCAAATCCCGAGCTCTTTTTACAGCAATCTGTTTGAAAACCAATTGTTTGGGACCAGGAAACTCATTTTCCCACAACATGATATCACGAGTGACTGAGGGAGTCTATTTCATCAAATGCACTATCTCTTGACTAATGCTTTCTATCCACCAGTAAAGATCATGACCCTCTGTGCCCTTTGATCTTGTCTGATTCTTGTCCATTAATTTCCATAAATCCTTCATAGCAGACCCACCCAGTGTACTGTAGGTCTACTTTTGTTTTTTCTATTTCACTATTTAAATATATCTAACCACAAGATGATAGATTGAAAGTTGGAGGAAGCCTAGAGGTCATTGTGTCAAGTACTATCATTTCACAGATGAAAAAGTTAAGACATAAAGAGATTAAAGGAGCTCAGTGCCACCACACAGGTAGCAAGCGTCTGGGGTGGGATTCGAAATCAGGTCATCCAGACTCCAAAGCCACAATTCATAACATCATTTCTGTGGGAAAATAGAATTTATGTACCAATTCCTGGTAAGAGATAACATATCTTCCCATCCCAGGTAACTTCTTAGTTCACTAGCCCTTTTGTCCAAAAGAAGGCAATTCTTTGCATCTGCTAATCTGCATAGGAATAACCTTTCTACAAGTCTGCATTTGCCTAAGAGAAGGCATCTCTCTGTGTGTTTACAGTTATATGATGTGTCTCAAAAGTCTTAGTATAGTACAGTTTCAAGTTATTAATGCTTGAGACTGTAGAAAGACTCCTGGGACAATCTATATGAGAGAAGATGGTTCTCTAGGTCCACTACTCTTCAGGTATTCTGAATTATGGAATAAAAAACATTTTGGGGAGATGGAGGGCGAAAATGGGAAGGGTTGGGTCCTTCTGAATCCTGTAATTCTCTTCCAATTCTATGATGGAAACTTTAGAAAACTAAATATCTTTAGTTGGGAACTGCCTCTAAATAAAGTTTATTATTTTATTTTAATATCTTCTCATACCTGAGAAGTATTAGGAGCTCCTTTTCTCTGAGCTTTCTCAAAACCTTTGAGTTACTGTGTTTTTCAATTCCAGAATATTATCCTGGAGGATACAGTGGAGGAATTTCTAAAAACTTCAGTTGACTATAACAGGAAGCACCCTCACATACCCAGGAAGGCTGCTAGCATGGGTTCTTTGATCTGCTTTTCTAAAGGAAAGCAACTCAATAATGGGTTAACAAGCTTACTTTAATCAAACATGTATATAATTCACTTAGTTCAGGGAGGAAAGTCAGCATCCTGAACTTCAGAAAATACAAACAGAAATGACAAGCAGACAAAAAAAATGCAGAGAAAATAATACAATTCAACAGACAGGGCTTCTAACTGCCTGACCATTACATACATAAAGTGTTTGTTAGTTACCAGAAATAGAAGCACCAACATCTTTGTTTTCGAAGCTGAAGGGCTCAATGGCTGCCCAGAGTCTCATCTGGCCAAATCATGCAACTCTTCCCATAAGTGAGCCCCAAAGCAAAACCTCACCTCAAGGAGTATATATACAGCCTCCAAGGTCAGAGAACATCACAATCTTTATGACCCACTGCCTAATTGCAAAGTAACAAAAGGTGGGCTTTCCTGAAAAACAAGTTCCCCAAAGCAAGATTCTCTAGTTGGGCTCCAAGTGAGACCCATTAAGGTGCAGGGAAGATCTTCAAATTCCCTTACCAATATACTGTTTCTGATGGTTAGAGAAGTGTGCCAAGTAATGACAAGATCATGAATTCAGTCACTGCATAAACCAATTAGTTTGGATTTCAAAAACTGGTTTGAATTTGATCCCTGTACCATGAACCAGCCACATTGCAAATGTATACTGTGGGTCACAGAGATAAATGCAGTGACGTATATTTATCACCACTACTGGAAAAAAAACTCAAAAGGCCCATCCTCCTGATCTGGGAGACAGTTAAGCCTTCTGTCATACAGACATATTTGAGTACAGCCCAAATCTCATCAAGGGGTTTATTGCTTCAGATAGGGATTGGACTAGCTAAACACCAATGCTGGTTCCAACTCTGAGGCTATATGATTTAATGATTTTTATTGATATAAAATAAGCCAGAAAGATACAGAGGCTGTGGGGAGTGGGGGTGGGAGGGAGCTGATTACATGCGACAGGGTAAATTCCAATATATTCAATTGTTTCAGTCATATCTGACTCTTCATGACCCCATTTGAGTTTTTCTTGGTAGAGATACTAAAGGGGTTTGCCATTTCCTTCTCCAGTTCACTTTACAGATAAGGAAACTGAGGCAAACAGACTTAAGTGACTTGCCCAGGCTCACACAGCTAGTAAGTATCTGAGGCCAGATTTGAACTCAGGAAGATGAGTCTTCCTTTCTCCAGCCCCAGTACTCTATCTACTGCACCACTCAGCTCCTCTAAAGCCCAATATTCAGATATTAAAAGGTAAATCCAAGCTAACTATTTAAATATCCAAAGGTAAATATATTTAAAGGTAAATCCTTGGTTGTAAACAACAAAGCCCCACGAGTTATCTCCACCTAGAAACGGATGGTTACAGATAGGCCAGTTGCTGTCCAAGTGTCCTAGATTAGGAGTCAAAGGTCACATACTACTGCCTACTTTTCCTAAACTTTAAAGGTTCCTAGTACACCAAAGATGCAGACTACTATCAAGTCATTTTGTAAATCTCTTCTAGAAGACAGCTAGGTGGTGCAATGGATATAACATTCAGACACTCACTAGTTGTGTGGCCCTGGGCAAGTCACTTAACCATCATTTGCCGCAGTTTTCTCAGCTGTGAAATAAGGATGATAATAGAACCTACCTCCCAGGGTTGTTGTGAGGATCAACTGACATAGAAATCACTCAGGAGAATGTCTGGCTGCAAGTAGGCACTCAATAAGTTCTTTGTTGGCACAGCGGATAGAGCACCAGGTCTAGAGTCAGGAAGACCTGAGTTCAAATTTGGACTCAGACACTTAGTTGTAAGACCCTGGGCAAGTCTCTTAACCCTGTTTGCCTCAGTTTCCTCCTCTGTAAAATGACCTGGAGAAGGACATGGCAAACCACTCCAGTATCTTTGCCAAGAAAACCCCAAATGGGGTCATGGAGAGTTAGACATGATAGAATTACAACACTAAGTTCTTGTCTCCTTGTTTCCTTTCTATGGAAGTTAACAGCAATTGACTCTCTATTTCTGCATCTAATGCCACAGAAGCATCCCACATTCCAGCCAAACTGTTCCTCTAAGTATTCAATACAGTATCTCCCACCTTTGTGCTTTTGCACAGACTCTCTCCAAAGCCTGGAATATCCCTCCTCCTCACCTCCACTTCTTGGAATCCCTGATCTCTTCAAGTCTTGGACATTTCCTAATTCTTCCAGGTGTTAGTGCACATGACCCCAACATTACTTTCTTGTGTCTACTTCTCTGAGATCACATTCCTTTCCCAAAAGAATGTAAGCTCCTTGAGAGCAAGGCTGGGTTGGGGGGGGGGGGGTATTTTTATATTCCCTGGACCCAATTGTAGCTGTTTGTCCTTCATTCTCTAAGAGAACCACTACAGTACCTTGTACTACCTAATAAATGATTGTTGAATGAAGCTGTCGAATTGAATGTGATATTTTTTTTTAGGAGACAGATAAACCCCAATACTGTTTCCATTTCTAAGCCATAATTACTTCCTCATGTTACTAAGGACACATAAGTCATTGAAGGTCAGTGAACATATGAAAAAAAATGCAGCAGGATATTTCTTTGGTGATGAGATTGATTCCTAATCTGCAATGGAAAAATATATCATACCATTATTTATCCGCTGTTTGAGCCTGGCCAGCATTTTAAACTGATCAAACACATCCATCTTCTGTAGCTTGTCAGCCTTTAGGACAGGATTCTTGCCTTGTTTTTTTTAAGACACCACACCCTCACAATATCTCCTGAAAGAGTTAGCCCTTGAGCCATTAGAAATAATATTACACTTCTTGATGAAGAACAGAGACAAATAGAATGAACAGATCTAGTGGAAATGAGAGAACTTTCTAAATGGGATCTGTGATGATCTGTACTATTGGGTTTGTTATTAGACCTATTTTGCATTTTAGGAAATTGAGGTAAATGTCTTGCGCACAGGAGAGTTCTGAGTTAGAAGAGTGACATGGTCAGAGCAACGGATCATGAAGAAGATGGGCAGAAGTGCAAAGAATGGATTGGAGAGGTTAGAGATAGAAAATCTGAGGTTATGAATGGAATCTAGATAGGAAGAGATAAGGGCTGAACTAGGGTTGTCACAACGGGAGGATCAAAGAGAGGATAGATGAGAGAGAGTTCAGATGTAGTTCGATAGGACTTGATAAATGTGTGGAGTAATGGAGAGGGAGAACCAAAAATATGATGATTGAGAGGATGGAAGTGTAAATAAGAGAGGAGTAGTGGATAAAGAGATGGCTGTTAAGTCAGAAAGAGGTGAGGTCAATATTGCCTACACAAGCCCAGGCACATTATTTAACCTCTTATTGCCACAGGCAATTTTTTATGACTATAAATGGTAAAACAATTTCTGCTATGCTGGAAGGAGTTTCCTCACTGGGAGTTCCCTTATTTTGAATAAAATCACAGGAAAGAGGAGGAGGAGAAGGAGGAAGAGAAGGAGGAGGAAGAGGAGGAAGACAGAAAGAAAAAGAAGAAAGGAAGGAAAAGAGAGAGAGAGGAGGTTGAAAGAAGAAATGGGACAAAGTTAGATTTTTTTCCATAAAGCTGAATCTAGTTGGAATTAAATTTTATAAAGCCAATTTGATAGTCCCATTAAATTCCACTTTAACTATGGCGTTTTCTTTCTACATTGAGGGGAGAGGATCTCTTGGCCAATTGTTGCAATCGTTTAACAAGGAAGGAGTTAGGGTATTAGCCAACCCAACCCAATAGCATGCTGAGCATCATATGGAAGTTCTGGGGCATGGTAGAAAGTATATTTGACTTACTTTGGACTTGAGAAATTTCTCTCATGCCTCAGCACATCCCTAGACATTTCACCCAACATTCTTAGAATTTGTCTTCCTATTGGTATTTATAATGCCTAATAGCACTAACTTGCAATATCGTATTTTGTTGATAGATACCCTCAAGTTTAAGCTCATGCTTAACCAAACAATTAGTTTATTGTCAATTATTATAAATTCAGTTCTGTAATTTAATACTTAGTGAGAATCTGCTTTATGTTCATTTCTGCTTTGTATGATATTGGAAATTCTGCATTGGTAGTTTATTCAAAACAATGAATTCTTGAGTTAACATATGAAAAATGCTTTGAAAATCTTAAAACATCCTATAAATTTTATTTATTATTAAAAGAGTTGTTTCTTTTCTTTATTTCCATCCTTTTTTACTTACCAAATGCTAGCATTGGGGAGGGACTCTTTTCCAGTGCTCTTGTGCCACCAATGTAATATGATTTTTTCTAAAAATTTGCTCCTCTTCCCTACCCCCCCGCCCCAGGTCCATAATGCTTTGTGCTTTCAGTAGAGACCACCAAATAACAGACTTTCAAGAAGGACGTTGAGTACTTGTACTCATCATACCTTGCTTCTAAAGTATGACAAATGGTTTGGTTGGGATGACTTGAGGATTTCTTCTCCCTGTGATTCTCTGTTAGCCCTACAGCTTACCCTCCTGTCCCCTCCTTATCCAGCTCATCTCAAAAAAGGCACAGAGGGAGAGAAGAGAAATTCCATGGGTCCAACCAAGAAGGGAGGACCACCCTAGGGTAAATAACTGTCTCCAGAGCTGCTGGCAGCCCACACAAACTATTCTAGGGAAAATTAAGCCCCACTGCATATTTTGCTAAAATAGCACATCAAGTTTAAAAAGACACACCAAATATGTTTTCTCTAAAATAAAAAAAATAAAAGACATAAGCTTTATAAGGTCCCAAAATTAAACCCTAGAGGAGTCAGAGGGAGACTCTAACAAATGTATCAAAAATTAAGCGATTAGAAAGGAGCCTCCACCTGAAGAAACAGACAGGAGGGAGAGGATACTAGACTGTCAAGAGTTTAAAATGCCCCAGTAGGCCAGTCAATCCACATTGATCTCCCCATGCAATCTGACCTTCGTGGGGTTCATTAGTTTCCAGAGAAGCAGTCCAAAACATTGCACAGCGGCAGGGTTCAGCCTTATAAATGTGCTGGCCCAGCAAGTTAGCCCTCAGCAAGGTAGCTAACTGAGGTAGTTATTAATCACTCTGCACTTCAGGAGCCTTGTAGTTTCATAGAACTTTTTTCAACAGTGGTTGATGATTCACAAACCCTTTGGAAGGCAGATCAGTATTGTTCTCATAGGTCAGGTAGAAATCAAATCTGACCCGATGGTCTTTGACAAGCAGCTGCAAAATTAGAACCCAGAAATCTTGAGCACCAAGCCTCCTCCTTGGGCCAAGGCTTCTTCTCAAAGAAAGCAAAGATCAAAGATAGAGAGAACTTGTGCTCCATTGTTGCTCTTCATGAAATTTTCTACCAGACATCTGCAACCTCTCCATCCCTGCCATAGAAAGGGCGCTTGTAATACCATTCTCCCTCTCTCCTTCCTCTGCCCTCACTGAAGTTCTTTTCAGAAAATTTTCCCATTCTACTACTACATATTTTTTAACAAATACTTTACTAAAATAAACTTTGTTTTTTCCAATTACGTGAAAGTAATAATTTTAATATTTTTTTAAATTTTGAGTTCCAAATTCTCTTTCTCCCCTCCACCCTTGAGAAGCTGTGCGATTTTATATAGATTATACACGTGCAGTTATGCAAAACATTTCTATATTAGTCATGTTGAGAAAGCAAACAGAAAAAAAGAAGAAAAATAAAGTTTTAAAAGAAAACTTTGATATGCATTCAGACTTCATTGGTTCTTTCTCTGGAGGCAAATAGCATTTTTCATCATAAATCCTTTGAAACTGTCTTGGATCATTTTATTGCTGTGAGTAGCTAAGTCATTCACAGCTCTTCATCAAACAATATTGTTGTTACTATTTACATTGTTCTCCTGGTTCTGCTCACTTCATTGTGCATCAATTTATATAAATCTTTCCAGGTTTTTCTGAAATCAGCCTGCTTGGTCATTTTTT
>CM053596.1:246881349-246901453 GCA_028646575.1 Pseudocheirus occidentalis | reverse complement strand
GTAGTAGTAGTAGTAGTAGTAGTAGTGATAATAGTTGTAGTAGTAGTAGTAGTGGTAATAGTTGTAGTAGTAGTAGTAGTAGTAGTGATAATAGTTGTAGTAGTAGTAGTAGTAGTAGTAGTAGTAGTAGTAGTAGTAGTAGTAGTAGTGAAAAGAAGGTGGGGAAGGAGGAATCAGTTCAGGAAAACTAACCTACCTATCAGTCAAGGGATTATGGACAGGAAACATCAAACAAGTGATAAATAGGAGGTAGAATGTCAGAGTTGCTTTAATTTGCATTTCCCTTATTTTTAGTTTTTATAATCAGTCCCCCTACCTCTTTGAAAAATGGAGAGAGATGCATTTCCTCATGTCTTCTTAGGAACCAGTCTTGGTCATTATGGTTTACAATATTCAGTTTCTTTAGAAGCATGATTTATTTGCATGTGACTTGTTGTTGTGTAACCTTTAATAGATATAAGGACTAGATTTGTGATTTAATTCATTTCCTTTACTCATGTAGGTTGGTGCCTTCTCTGTAATTTATAGTCTTAGAGAATTTCTCAGAGCACTGAGAAGTTAAATGATTTGCCATGGGTCACGTAGTCAATATGTGTCAAAGGCAGGACTTAAATTTAGGTTTTCCTGGCTTCATTGTGAGCTCTTTGTCATCATGCCAAGTTGTTTCTCTATAAATAAGCCACTGAAAACTCTCAGGACTGTGGTATCCAGAAAAATAGGACAAGAGAACTAGAAGCCTGGCTGAAATCATCATAAGGATGCCTTAGAAAGGTTTATGGTGTTCTACCCTCCCCAAAGCCAGTGCCATTATCTGGTGCAGAAGTTCTGCAAAGGTAAAGAGAAACTCTAGGAAAGAGCTAGAAATTGGTACTTCCTTCTGTTCTGCTCGCCAACTCTGCCAGATTCTGATGAGCAATAAAGCTAAACCGCACCATCTTGGCAGGCTGAGACGCAGAGCTTATCCTTAATCCTGATTATATGTTTTGTGTCTGATTAGGTCATTTTATTCCACCCACCCATCTACCCAAGAACTCAATAATCATTTCAGCTTTCTTTTGAATTTGCATAAGAAAAAAGAGTTTTGGCTGGGCCAAAGTGCTTGGGGGTAGTTTTATTTCTTTTTCTTTTTTCTTTACAGTTGCCTAGCTTCTTATGTTTGTAACCACAGTGATGCATGCCTTGTGAACCAGCCAGACTCTTCCCTTATTTGCATCTCAGGTCATTAGTAATAAAACAGTCAATCAACAAGTCTTTATTAAGTGTCTTCCATGAGCCAGGCACTGTGCTCGGCCCTAGGGACAAAAAGAATAAGAAAACATGTGTATGCTTTACAAGGACTTTACACTCTAGCTAAGGAAGGTAACATTAACATAAATATTTAGAATGTAAGCCCCTTGAGAGTAGATTGTTTCTTTCTTTGTATCCCCAGCACCTAGTGCAATGCCTGGGAAATATTAAGGGCTTAATAAATTCTTATTGATTGATTTATTGTTACAGTTATATATAAAATAGATACACAGTAAGGATCAGGAATTCTTTGTGTAGCATTTTTAATGTATTGCTCCTTTAAGACCATAGGACTTAGGGTTGCAAGATACATTTCAGATCATTTGTTCTAACTCCTTGTTCTATAGATGGGGAAGCTGAGCCCCAGGGAGAAGTGACTTGTTTGAGGTCACACAGTTTCTGGGTGAAAATCCTATTGGCTGCTTCTTAAGTTTAAGTGTGAATTTCACTCACTATTTTTTTTTTTTTACTTTTCCTTCGATAAGTAAATTCCTGCCTTTGAGTTCTGTCTTGCAGACTGGTAAATTGAGGTGTTCCTGTTGGGGTGTTCTGAAGACTGAATTCCTTGAGAGCAGGGACTATTTTTTGCTGGTTTTGCTTTTGTTTCTCTGGTACTTTGCACAGTACCCAGCAGACAATAGTGTTTAATAAATGCTTATTCGTTGACTGATTGAGTAATGCTTGTAGAGTAGATTCTGGTTTAACATATATGTCTCTTTTTAGAGTAGCAAGAAGAAGGTACAGAGCATATTACCGAAGAGAATAATTTGTATCTGTAGAGGCCATTTCACATGGATATTCTTCTTCATCACCCTGTATTATTTCTACCAAATTTCCTAAAAAAAAATTTCTGAATGACAGTTTTCTTATTTCAAGTCATAGAAAAGCCATCTTCCTGACTGTATCTAATTCTACACCCATTTCTCACATTTATCCCCTTCTTACATTATCACTTATAACCACAAACACCTTGGTTCAGGTTCTCCTCACTTCTGTTTATACTACTGAAATAGCCTCCTGATTGGTCTCCACAAATCCATTTTTTACCTTTCCCAATCCATCCTTCACATCCTTCAAACAGCTACCAAATTGATATTCTTAAAGCATAGGTTTCTAGCTGTGTCATTCTCCCGCTCAGGAAGTTTCAGTGACTCCCTATTGCCACTATAATACTTATTCCTCCATTTGTCATTTAAAGACTTTCCCAATCTGGCTCCAATTCTATATTTTCAACTTGGTTACACATTATTTCTCCTTATTCACTCTGCATTCCAGTAAACCTGGCTTATTTTTGCTATTCATACACAACAGTCCATCTCTTCTTTCCTGTGTCTTCACACACATATAGCCTGGAATGCTGCCTCTCCTCCTGGAGCTCCCATATAAAGGCTCAGTTCATTCAAGAAGTCCTTCCTGAGTGACCCAGTTATTTGCAGAAAAGTGTGTGTTTCTTTTGTGTGATGCTCTTTGAATTATGAACATATGTTATCTATGAACATGTATATGAATATGCTATCTATGAATATATGTCATATTCCTGTTCCCACTCCAAAAGAACATAAGCTCCTTTTGGCCAGGCACTGCCTTGCTCTTTTGTTTACATCCCCAGCCTCGCTCTGCAGAGTGCCTGGCCTGTATTAAATGCTTGTCATTTGATTGCTTCTTCATTCCTTCATTCCATTCATCCCCTATATTGTGCTAGCATCATCCTACTAAAATATTTTGTTAATATTTCAATTATTGTGTTTGAATGTTTAAGCCTTTTATGTCCCCATATGTTAGGTGATTTCTTTTTTCTCAAAAGTCTAGCATATGGTAATTTTTATGCTTGACTTTTCACTTGGTTTCAGAAAGGAGATCAGCTCTGAGGTATGTATAGCCTGAAGCCATGTAAATAATTCCTCTGGTAGATCAAATGGCTTTTGCTCTGTTGTAGGCTCGACCCTTGACTCGCTATCTGCCTGTTAGGAAGGAAGACTTTGATCTGCGGAGCCATGTGGAGACTGCTGGCCACAATATAGAAACATGTTACCATGTGTCCATCACAGAGAAGACCTGTCGGGGCTTTCTCATCAAGATGGGTGGAAAAATCAAAACCTGGAAAAAACGGTGGTTTGTTTTTGACCGAAACAAACGAACATTTTCCTATTATGCAGGTGTGTGACACAGTATTTCAACCCATTGATTGTAAAAACTGTTTAAAAAGAAAAAGGAAAGTGAGTTACCATTGTTATCAGAGTCAAAATTTAACCTTCTGGTCTTTGTCCTGCAGCTTTATATTAAGTTGCTAGAGTATAATTCCTCTACATCCTTTTTTTTTTTATCATAACAAGATTAGTTTGCCAGTTGTACATGTTATAGAATCTCATAGCAGAAAAAGATCCCTTAAGTTATTTAATCCAATGCTTTTGGATAGTGTTGCTTTTGTTGTTAGCGCTCGTTTTAGAAGAGGGTTAATGACTGGCTGAGGATGTTGAGGTAAAATAGTGGATGACGAGTGATATCTTGACTTACATAGGAATTGGATTCAAGTGAGGCAGAACTCAAAGTTGTCAGCCTCCCTCTCTCCTTTAGAGCATCGAAATCCAGTATCAGGACAAAAGTCAAGACAATTAGTGATGTTTCAGGATACAGTGGATGAGATTAAGTGACTTGCCTCTCAAGTCATGTAGTAATTTAATGGCAGGACTAGGACAAGGACCTGTGTCTCTTGGATTCTATCTGGTGCCCAGCAGTGTAATGAAGCTGCTGAAGAGAAGCTAGTGAAATTGTGTCCAGAACAAGAGAAAGAGCAATCCCGTGTTATTCTGAATAGATGTATCTATGTCTGGAATATTATGTTTCGTTAGGAATTTATTTTATTTAGGAATAAACATTTACAAACTGAGTTGACTCTCCAGAGGACAGTCAGCTGGTGAGGCTGTCCGACATTTGGAACAATTGAAGAAAGTGGGAGTATTTAGACTGGCGAAGAAAAGATTTGGGTTAGGAACATGATAGTTAACTCATTTTTAAAGGGCTATTATATGGAAAAGATGGTTTACTGATTTTATATATCTCTAGATCAGCATTTTTTGTGTCTTGGACTCCTCTGACAGGTAGCTAAAACCTATGGACCCCTTCTTAGAATAAGGGTTTTAAATGGAAATGATTACCAAAAAAATCAATTATATAGAAATATAATTTCCAGAATTTTTAAAAATCAGGTTTAAGAACCCCAGATCTAGAGAGAATGATGATTGAAAGGTCCAAGTTATAGGGATACATATTTAGACAGTATAGAGAGGATATTTTCAACAAAACTTTCTGAAAATGAAACCTGTAAGTTCACTTTTATGTAAATATTCAAGAAGCAACTAAATGCCATTTCAGGAGAGTTACTGAAAGGATTTTTTGTTATACCACGCTGTTGTTGGTAGACTGTACCAGATGTTCTCCAAGGTACTTCTCAACATTTAAGTTTCTGGGGTTCTGATTAGTCTCTTCCATGTGCAAGACTTTATTACCTTCTGCATGCTGTTTTGTCCTACAAGATTATCTGAATCCTATTCTCAAATTGGAAGGGATTTAGGAATCTTCTAATCCAAACATTTTATAGTATCTTTGACAGGTGGTTATCTAGTTTCCACTTGAACATATCCTGTGATAGGGAAGTTACATCCTCCTGAAGATGTCCTTTACACTTTTCCTTCTCTCTCTTTTTCTTTTTTTTGAGAAAGCTATAATTATTAGGAAGTTATTTCTTAAACTGAGCCACAATTTACATAGGCTAAATCTTTTTACTTACTTATTTACTTTTTTTGCTTTTTGGAGGGCAATTGGGGTTAAGTGACTTGCCCAAAGTCACATGGCTAGTAAGTGTGTTAAGTGTCTGAGGTCGTATTTGAACTCAGGTCCTCCTGACTCCAGGGCTGGTGCTCTATTCACTGAGTCACCTAACTGCCCCTGGGCTAAATCTTTAGGTAAGTGAACACCTCTTTCTTCAGACAGATAGCCTAACAAATGTTAAAACTCTCTCTGGAGATACAGAGTAGCAAGATATAATGTCTTCTGGGTTTAATCATACTTTGAGTATTGAATTTCTTAGGTGGCATGATGGGCATTGGGCTTGGAGTCAGGAAAACCAAAGTTCAAATCTAGGCTCAGACACTTGCTAGCTGTGTGACCCTGGGCAATTCATTTAACATCTGACATACCTCCTTGTTATGAGGCTAAAATGTAATAGTATTTGTAAACTGCTTTGCAAACTTTAAAATGATATTTAAATACTTATTATAATATAGCATATTATTATAACTGCTGTTTTGTGATACACCTTTTCTCCTCTCTCAATCAAGGAAGCTGCTTACTACCTATATATTTCCTTATGTAAGCCTCTACTTATTCCCTTTCTTCATCCTTCTGAAATCTTTCTATGATCTTCAAGAGCTTATTTTTAAATGAATTGCAGAGGAAAAAGCATCTGTTTCCCCACATGGTAATTTAATCATCAAAGGCTCTACCTTAAAATGCCCATTCAGTCTTTTGACTATAATTTAACATATATGGTGGTAGATAACCAGTTGGCATCCAGAATTTGGTGTCAAAGGAGGGGGAGTGAGCAATAACAATTTTCCTTCAACTTCCTTCCATCCTTGCCACGTGAGGACACGTAAGCTTATTCATGAGGAACCTTCTTTCTCATATATGTCAGTATTATTTAGCTTGAATGTGGATTATGTAAGCAATAAAGATTCCCTTCTAGTGGCAATTTAAAAGAATAAAAATTTCAAAGCATAGATAGGAACGGTGGTTCCATCAGCTCCTTTCCCTGTGATATAATACACAATGGTTAGTATCGACTGGAATTTGCACTCCTACATCAGAAAATGGCCTTTTAAAGCCATCAGAATGGAAAATTTTTTTTATGTTTGTCATCTGCCCTACTTAAGTCATACAAAATTAGGCAAGCTCAGTTGACAGTCATGCAGCTTGTTTATAAAGTCTATAATAAATGAACTGCCTTGAGTTTATTTTAAAGCTTATCAAATAACTATTTTGAGCATTGGCTGTGAAGTGTGTCAAGAAAAAAGTGAACAGTGTTTAAGATTGAAGAGATATGTGCTATATTGTCCATAGGAGATACCATGGTGGAAAAAAAAATGTTTTTAAAGGAGTTTTTTTTCATTTTAGATGCCATAATAAATGTAACAGTATAAATTTATTGGCATTTTATATATATGTATGTATACACACACATACAAATTGAAAAAAAAATCAGCTATCATTAACATGGTCTATACTAGTGTTTTGTCAAAGTAGGATACACATTCTCCTTAGAACCCATTCCTCTCTTAAGCATAGACAATCACTGGAAGGCAGAAAAATAGAGACAATAATTAGAAAGGAAAATTGAAGAGAGTGGTAAATAATAAACATTAGAAGTATATTCTGAGGGGAAGGGAAAACACAAAATAAGAGCAGAGGCCTGGAAATATCAAAGAAGTAAAGAAATGTAAACCAATGGAGGAAAACTAGTGTCCCTAATGGTTATATTCTCTCTATCCTCCCCAAATCATCAAGTATATTCTTCTGTCTTTGCCTGTTGTGTTCCCTAAAAGTAGAGTGTAAGGTCCTTGAAGGCCTGCACTGGTTTGTTTTTTGTTTTTTGTTTCATTTTGAGGTTTTTTTTGGAGGGGAGGGGGTCTGTTTCTATTTTTATATCCCTAGTGCCTAGCAAAATACCTTGGAGTGTTAAATTGGATTGAATAATCATTAAAATAACAAAGGGGATATGGAATGGTGTTTAGTCAGAAACCAAAAGTCTGCCATGGAGAGAGGGGAGGGGAGCGGGGAGGGAGAGAGAGAGACAGAGTGTATTTGATAGATGAGAGAATCACAGTAATATGTGATCTGATCCAAACTCCCAATCCATAGAATCATAGAATTGTAGCTAAAAGAAATGAGAGAAAGAATTTAATCTAATTCCTTCATTTTTACAGTTATGGGCATCAAGGGTCAGACAGGTGATGAGGCTTCCTTAAAGGCCCTCCAAATGCAGGGCTATTTCTACTGTACAATAAATCTAATCTCAAGTTTTCCTTAAAAGGGCTGCCTTGCTTTACATTTAATTTTATATATGTTTAAAAGATGGTATCATGAACAACTTTTTTTAGTTAGCATAATGGAGATGTACTCTTAAAAAAAAGAAATCTTAATTCAGTGCCTGAATATGCATAAAAGCAGACATAATAAAATGTGCTAGTCTTCTGCTTGCCTCCCCCAGTTTTCCAAAAATAACATTTTTAAACACTCTCATGTAACAGTCTAACTTGTCCTCATCTGTACTTTGCTTCTTCCCATTCATCTGTCAGTCAGTTAATCTAATTACCTGGGTTTTTACCTTAAGCTTCACTTCCTTCCCTCCTCCATTCCCTCCCCACACCCCCACATCCCTGGTCTAATTAAGCTATGTGATTCTAAGCCTCTGAACCTTTTACCTCTTTTCCTGTTCTCAGAATGATATTCTGTAGTTGGACTACTACTGACACTAGCTTTGTCTCTCTTCCCTTCAACTTCAGGAATATGGAATCATCTTCAAAGTCAGACTTCAGTACTTTTATTGGAGAGTACTTAGGCAGTCAGACAGCCAGGCTGAAACTCAAAGTAGGCTTAAGCCCTTGTCCTGACCTGCTTCTTCTTTAAAAGTTGTATTCTCTCCGTTCTTCCTTGCCTCAAAGGAGGCTACATTTGAATGCACAAATCCCAAAACTTCTCAGTGTCTCAGCAGTCTGTCTATGCCCTGATCAAAGCATGTGATCACATGGTTCAAGTCTCCCTGTAGCCACAGGTCCTCACCAAGTACACTAGAACCACCTCCTCCCTTTCTGATTTATGTACCTGACCTCTTCCTTTATCATCTTAGTTGCCATCATAGTTGGCATTTCAACAGTTTAGTTTGCATGTCAACTGACCCCTCATCAAAGGGTTGCTTAGTTGCCTAAAATAACTTAAACTTTTTAACTCACAGGAATTTCCTTAGTTCTCTGTCCTCTGCCTCCTTCAAATGATGTTGTTGTTGTTGTTGTTGTTGATTTGTTTCAGTCCTGTCCAACTCTTTGTGACCCCATTTGGAGATTTCTTGGCAAAGATACTGGAGAAGTTTGCCATTTCCTTCTCCAACCCATTTTACAGATGAGGAAACTGAGGCAAGCAGGGTTAAGTAACTTGCCTAAGGTCACACAGCTAATAAGTGCCTGAGGCTGGATTTGAACTCAGGAACGCTCTATCCGCTGCACCACCTAATAGTAATAATAAATAATTTGCCTTCACAGAACACCTGTGCTAACATGCTTTACATATATTATTTCAGTCATCATAACAACACTAGTAGGTGCTCTTATCCTCATCTTACAGTTGAGGAAACCGAGGCTGAGGTTATAATTTGCTCAAGGTCTCACAGCTAGTACTTGAGACCATATTTGAACTCAGGTCTTCCTGACTCTGGGTCCAGCCCTCTATCCACTATATCACCTAGAAACCCTATAGCATCTTGTTATATATTAGGAAGAGATTAAATACATAATTATTATAGGGTAATAGTTATTTTGAATTTTGCTAAATGTAGTTAGCAGTTTAGGAGCCAGAATTTGACTCAGATTATTAAAAAGAAGAAAGTGTATCATAGCAGGTTTCTATTTGATACTGTGATTAGGGAGGGTGAGAACTTTGACTCTTTTAAGGATCTTTGCATTATCCTTCCCTTCTTGTTTAATAATTCACTTTGCCTGACCTCTAGTGGCAGAATTAAAAAACAAAACAAAACACTGGACACATTATCCTGTAAAGGATGATGCATTCAGAATACCATATTCTAATGTGGAAAAGGTATAAGACCAAAAAAAAAATGTTTATTAGGAAATAATAAGCATAATGATTTAAATTATCTAATAATAAATTACCCAAGTAAGAATGAACTTAATAATTTATTTTCTAATAAATATTGTCTAATGCACAAAATAATATTCTGGTTTTTAATTATAACTTCAAATAAAAATATTTTTAAATTGTAAATTCAAGGCCAGAATCCCCCTCAATAAAAGATATTAAGAAAGATATGAAATCACTGGATAGAACTACACATCTTACTATGACATTAGAGAAGCAGCTTTTGAGTGCACCCGAGAGAGATATAACATTTAGTGGCACAACAGAGTGCATGCTTGGTGCATTAAACTAAGAGTCAATTTGCCAGGGCTGTATCTTGGGTGCTAATTTACCGAGGAACATTAAAAGCTTCTTTGGTTCTGAGTTAATGACTTCTATCTCAGTAATGCCTTTTAGACTTAAAAATAGAATCTAAAGTACTATGGATGATATTTTTGTATGAAGTGAGAATTTTTTAAATAATTAAGGCAAAAACTGATTTTTTTTAATGTACTATGTATGTCATGATGTTGGACTTCCGTGTCCTCATCTGTAAAATAAGGAGGGGGTCTGAGGGTGAGCAGACTTAATAATTTCTAAGTTTTCTTCCAGGCTTATTCTAGTCCCAAGCCTAGAATTCTATGATTCTAAATGGGTTTTCTTAACCTTTTCGATAACATAAAACACTTTGGAAGTCTGGTGAAGCCTATGAACGCTTTAGCAGAATTACTTCTTTTTAAAAGTTCATAGCTGAAGGAAATACTAAATTTCATTTAGAAGCTGTTGAAAATAAATATTTTTTCCCCTTCCAAATTCATGAATCCCCTGAAATCTATCAACTGGACTCTTGGGATGAACTCCAGTTTAAGAACCCCTTTTCTAAATCATCTGATCCTCTATACTGTGATTCTGTATACAAAATACCAACCTCTCTCATTGCAGATAAACATGAAGCTAAATTAAAAGGAGTGATTTATTTTCAAGCCATTGAAGAAGTCTATTATGATCACCTCAAGAATGCATATAAGGTAAATTACATTTGCAGATTTTCTAGTGCTTTAACTTTTCACATTTTTAATACATAATAGAATTGGAGAAAGGATTTCTTGTTGTTTTTATTTTTTGTTTTTGGCCTACAGTGGCAGTATTGATCAGAATGCTAAAGGGAAGGGAATGGTATAGAAATATTGACAAAAAGAATTCATTTTTATTTGTGGACCCAGTTTTAGGGAAAAAAAGGTAACTTTAACTTTGTTGTTTCAAGGGTCCTGATAAATTAGGTCCTCATTGTAAGGTCTAGCAAATAGCCAATAAACTGTAAGAGGAAATAAAGAATTAGTAGCAAATCCTTTTACCACCACGCAGCCCATGTGCATCACCCCCTACGCAGAGTCTCAATATCCCTAGAGTCTGAGAAATGCCTTCCTAGGTTTCATGAACACCAGCAAAAAGCACATGGGAATCCCTATGTGAAAACTAAAACAGAAGTTATAAAAATGCTCATTACTCCAGAAGGGGAAAGAAATATGTAAAAGAAAAGTTTAAACTGGTTTCATGAATGAGAGCATTGAAGGGAGAAAGAAAACCTGAAATGTGTGTCTGAGTATTATACTAACTCCTATGTGATAATCTTCATTAATGGTATTGGTTTAATATTCTTTTTCTTTTCTCTTTTTAGAGTCCTAATCCATTACTCACCTTTAGTGTCAAGACACATGATAGGATCTATTATATGGTGGCTCCATCCCCAGAAGCCATGAGGATCTGGATGGATGTTATTGTTACTGGGGCAGAAGGTTATACCCATTTCATGTTGTAATGAATGGATGCAGCGGTTCACAAGAGGGCAGATTGCAATAACCTTGTACCAGAATTAAGCCATATTCAATCCCATTTGGAAAAACTCCAAGCAAGAAGAATAGCATTCACACACATCGCTTTACAGATACGTGTTTGGAACTCCCTTCTATATTAACAAGAGTTTGTTTTCACTTAAGAAGACAGTGGAATGCCATTTCATAGTTTGATCATAACAGTGGCAAAAGGACTGAAGATGCTGCAAGAAGGAAAACATTTTGTTTGGGGAATGACTGCAGCACCAGCAGCATTTATAAGGCAATTTCCTTAAAAACTTTTTACATGAGCTGTTTTAGTGAAAAACTAAGCCGCTAAGCCGTTTACAAGTGTTCGTGTGTACTCCGAAATATGAAATTATTTTGATACCTGAACGAAAAGATACAATTACATATATTTTTAATTTGTAGCATTGGACATATTAGTAACCAACTGGCTTTTTTTTTAAAGTGCTTTCCTATCATGTATTTTGTAAATTAATATTACAAAAAGGGAGGAAAGGGTGGGAAACAAAAAGAATTTAAATGGATATCTAAATCCTCTGAAGTTGAGCATTGCGCCAAAGCCAAAGACTTGATATTGATATGCCTTCTACTTCACAGCAATTCCAAGTGATGACCCATATTTTGATTCTTTGTATAAGACAGAAAGAACGTCTAACCTTTTAATAATATTAAAATGTCACAGGATGTCTTATAAGCTGGTTCCAGAATGTTACCTTTAGCCACAGACCAAGGCTACGACTGTGCTGGGTCTTTTGGGGGATCAGATGGGCCACAGATAAAGGCTACCCCAACCCCAATTATTTACATTTCTGTGAATCTCATAACTATTCCTGGGATCCATTAGAATCAATTCCTGCCCCATAAACCTAGTATGAACTTTTATTTACCAAGAACACAGCTTTAAAAAAAAATGTTTCAGGAAGAGCCATGTGTTTTCTCACACCAGAGAAATCTTAAATGAAAAGAGTATTCAATGGAATCAACTATTTTTTTCTCAGAAGATATTTTCTAATTTCTGTGCAGAGATCACTGGTAATAATAATGACCACTCATATAGCACTTTACAGTTTACAGGGAGCTTTCCTCACTGTAACCCCATGAAGTCAGTAGTACAAGTATTATCCCCATTTTGCAGATGAAGAAACTGAGGCTGAGAGGTTGTCATTTTACTTAGAGTCACATGGCTAGGGAGCAGAAGAGCCAGAAACTGATTCTAGATCTCTTGACCCCAAATCCAGAGCTATATCCACTGTTTATGGCTGCCCCCTATTCAGGCAATCCAAAGCATTTTTTTTTCTTTTCCTTACATGCTTCTGCTTTATTCTGGATCCTGCCTTTCAATTGTAGCTTTCCTTAACAGTGCATCAAGTCAGTTTGTTGAATTTTTAATCACAAACCAGACTAAGATTAAAATTGAAAGTGATTGTTAGTGAGAGGCAAGGGGGGAGGGGTTTCTCTTTATAAAAGGCAGGTGAAGTTCAACTCATAATGTGTTTTTGAGGATGTAAATCCTTCTCTTAAATTAGCCATTGCATTTTTTATAGTGTTAAAGTCCATTTTTGTTGAATAAAACTTTGACTTCAGGCAAGTCATTTATAATACTTGTCCAAATGTTGTCCGTCCTGATGGTCTGGGTGTATTTGTGCATTTGTGTGTATGTATATGCATTCTGTTATTTAGTAGAGAGGTGGTAAATGAGTAGCACTAGAAAATGATGAATTTACCTACAAGTACAATATGGAATTAGTAGAATTAAAGTTTTTCTTCTTAAAATCTGTCTGGCATGAATGGCTTTAAATTTATATTTGAAATTTCTGTGTATGTGACTGCCATTAGGATGATTGTGAAGCTCGATGACACATGATTTTACTTGAACAATGAAGGACAAAAGTGTTATTGCAGAGATTTTTATGTTGTTGCTGTTAATCTTTTTTTAAAAAATCACAACTAAAAATTGTATGATTTAAGACAGTCAAATACAATATCCTAAATGACCTTGATTCATATAAATGTATCACTTGTCTATGTAGACTTTCCCTTCTCCATGAAGTTTTACAGGTTCTCTAATCAACTTTTCTATCTTGCATGATGAAGTAAATCCATTTATATTTGTTTTTAATGAGCTTTTTGGAGATTAAAAATGTTAGCCTGACCTCACATTTTAAAACTGATTTATTTTTCCATTTATTGGAAGAACAACAACTGTCCAGTCCACTGAAGCAAGGGGAAAAAATAGTTAACCCTTATATAAGGTTTACAAAGTACTTTTCAAATGTTATGTCACTTTATCCTCACAACAACTCTGGGAGATAAGTATGATTATTATTCCAGAGAAGGAAATTGAGGCAGATAAGGATTGTGACTTGCTCAAGGTCACACTGCTAGTAGATATCTGAAGTTGAATTGAAACTCATGTCACCTCTATGCTCACTAGACTACCTCTTTCTGAAAAAGAAAAATCTACTTGGAATAATCTGTTGTCAGTGTCACATAACAGAGAAATACTCAATGTCATTAATATCTATTTGACAGACATCACCTAGACTTTTTCAGTATTATATCTCACCTATGTATTCCTTGATGTAAAGATATTTAAGGTTCTGAAATATTTAAATGTATCCCATAGGAATAAGAGCAGAAGCTGTCTTTCATTTTGTCTTTCAGGCAGTAATTCTTATGTCCATATATCTGCAGTGTGAATGGAAGGTAATCTTAGAAGGAAGGGACTGTGGAAGTCCTGATAGAGAAGTTGGGGGATGAGAAGTCTTGAGCAAGTGATGTAGAATGTTAGAATCTGTATCTCTAGCTATATTAGGAAACTGACTTAAATCTTTGGTGCCAGCAAAGTGAAAAGTGATTACTGAAAAAGTTCTGTATTGGACAGCCTTTTGTGAGGCAGTACAGGATTACAGATGTCAACCTCTAACAGAGTGTGTTCTAAGAAAAACAAAACCAAATTAGGCTGTGTGTCCACATTTTTATATCTCTTAAGCTGGTTTGTCATGTCCCCCTAAAGGTCTCCCTAAGGGGGCCAGTCCAGAACTGGCTTGATATGGGATTTGGGGATACAGAGTTATATACCTTTTCAACAGGGCTGATATTACCCACCATCATTCTACCTCCTCCATAGAGGAAATACCGATTCAATTCTATCAGGCCTTCCACCATGCCAATGCTAGACCACTCCCAGTCTTGGGCAATCTGGGAAGACGGATCTAATTCCACCCAAGCCTGAGCAGATTAAATCCATTCAGGCCTGGTTTGGGTCAGGATAAGACTCCATGCAATCTTATTATCAATAATGCCCTTGTGAAGAACTCTGGAGCAGGAATCTGACTGGGAGGGGGGAAGCTCTGAGAATCATTTCTCACAAGAATCCTCAGTCTAGAGCTGGAGGGACCCTCAGAGGTCATCTAAACCAAACCTCTCGTTTTACAAATGACAAAACGAGCTTGAGAGACTCAGGAAGATGCCCAAGGTCATACAGGTAGGCAGTGAGTATCAAAAACAAGACTGGCTGCAGCAGAACAGGTCCTCTGACTTAGGATTTATGTTCTTTCTACTGAATTATTCTAGATAGTGAGCATCAGAGGCAGCATGACCAAGGCTCGGGTTCTGCCTTTGACAAATACTGTCTTACCCTGGGCAAATCCTTTAGCCTCCTTATCCCCCTAGACATCTCTCCAAGATCCCTTTAGCAGTCTAGTGAAACCTATGGAAGCCCTTCTTAAAATAATATTTTTGAGCATATAAAATATGTAGACTTACAAAGGAATCTAAATGTAGTTATTAAATTAAAAATTATGGCCCACAGGTCAAGAACCCCTGGTCTAAGACTACAAGGTGCAGAGTAGTTAGTTTCCTTGGTGAGTCAATAATTTTACAGGTTGGGTCTCCCACCAAAAAACAAAAACAGGGCAACCTGGAGTCAAGAAGACCCAAGTTCAAATTTGAACTCAGAGCTTGACACTTGCTAGCCATGTGACCTTGGGCAAGTCACTGAACCCCAATTGCCCTGCACCCCCTCTCCAAAAAGTTAAAAAACAAAAGCAAAACTCCTTTTTGAACAGATAAGGCACTTATTCCTGAGTCTTGCCAGAGTTATGCAAGCACTGGGAAGGATGAGAAAAGTTATATGGGCCTTAGTTGGAGAAGTTAGTGACTACAGCAAGTTTATTTCTCTAAAACAGGTTTATCTGCTTAAGCCACAATTTGCAACTACCACCTGGAAAGATTGAGCCTTTTTCCTTTCACTATGGCAATAAGCACTCTCAATACAAGAAGCCTACTACCTAAGATAACACAAAAGGAATTTGTTGGTTAATTTTTAGCCAGTCACTGCCAAGAAACACATTCATTAGCCATAATCTTCCTTGCTGGTTTCCTACGTTGGTGATAGTATTCAGTTTTCTCCTCTTGAAAAAAAAATCTCTTCCTCATGATGACAAAAAATGTTTCACTTTGCTTCACAGTATAATTAATACACAAAATAGTGGATATTAATATTCTTTCAAGGGAAAAATGGAGATGTTTAAAGAGTAAGAATCTAATTAAAACTACCAAATGTTTAACTTGATAATTCTGCTACTCCAATGTCATGGCAATAATAATGATGCAAAGCTTTTTATTTTGTATTTCTGTCTTTGAAATTTTATTCCAGTAAAACTTTAAAGTCACCTTGAAATTTTTTTCCTCCTTCATCTCTCACCAAAAGAAATATAACTGCTTAAATGTTAGATTTAGGGCCATAGCTAACTCTGCCCCCCAGCTTCCTAGCCTATAATTAATGTGGTTCAAATTCTAGAATCCAGGTACATCTTAACTGCACCACTGACCCTTGAAAATGGAATTCCGTACAGTATCTGATTTGTTTCCATCAAGATAAAACTCTTAGACTTTGCAAAATTTCCGGGGATGAAGCAAAAACAGAAATCTTAAATAGTGCTGCTTAGTAAATGAATTTGTGAGTTACAAACAACAAATCTATTCAAGCTCCAGGAATCACACCACCACTCCATCCTTAAATCACTGAACACTTTAAATAATGGAATCAAATCCTTTCCATTCCATGCAGGCCAGCATGCTTCCCTATGCACAGCTAGGCTCAAGAAGCAGTGAGGTGGAAAGATCATTTTATTTAGAGTCAGAGGACCCTGGTTTAATTCTTGCATTTGCCACTTGTTGGGCCTTAGTTCATCTGTAAAATGAGGGGATTGTACTATATAGCTTCTGAGGGCTCTTCCAACCAAGTCTATGTTTCCATTATCTCCAAGGAAACAATCTGAACAAGTCCACAGGGGACAAAAGAGAAGCCTGCTTTTAATTTTGCATCCGTATATAATAATCATGGGACTAAGGGCGTCAGACTGTGCAATGCCTCTTGGTCAATTCAGATCTGAGCAGTAAAGTGAAACATCCACCAGCAGGTAGAGCCACTGAGCTGAATATTGCAATACTTAAATAGATCTGTACCTCAGAGGTTTGCTTATTTGAGTCATTGGAGTAATTTACTGCCTTTCTGTGCCTTCCAACCCCATGTTATTCTTTTCCATGATCTTCCACAAATTCTCAATTCATTGGCAGCCTTTAACTGGGTGGTTTATTATTCCAAAGATACCGGGAGAACACACGGGCCACCCAAATCCCTCGATATTGCCACATCTAGCCCACTTTTCAATTCATTTGTGCATTAGGCACAGCTAATCTTCAGGCCATCACTGGTAGTGCTGTGTGCTACAGCCTATTTACACCTACTTTGCATCTTTAAATATTCTTTTTTGCTCACCTACAATTCTGATTTTTCAGAAATCACATTGATTTTCAGGCATTACTAGGATGATATTAGTGTTTAAGAGATGGTCTTTGAAAACAAGGAGAAGCTTGGAATTCCTGAAAACACTGTGCACTTTCTGAAATATAATCTAGCTTGCCCTTTCACCTTTATTTGATTTTGAGGACAATCCATTGTTGATGTTCAACGCTTGTCTAAGATGATAGATGGAGATACACGTATAAGGGGTGTGTGTGTGTGTGTGTGTGTGTGTGTGTGTGTGTATTCAAGCCAACAAGCTTTTATTAAGGGCCTACTATGTGTCAGGCTTTGTGTTAAGTGCAAAACATTTCTTGCCCTCAAGCAGCTCACAAGCTAATGGGGGAGAGGGGAAGGGAGACAACATGAAACATCTGTGTACCTACCAATGAGGTAGAGAGGCTAAATCGGAGATAATCTCAGAGGAAAAGCCCTACTAACGTTAAGGAAGCCCAGAAATGCTGCTTGGGTATGGAGCGATTTTTAACTTTGATTTGAAGGAAGCCAGGAGACAGAGACGATAAGGGAAAAAATTTCAGGCATGAGGGAGAGCCAGTGAACATGCACCATCAATTATGATTTGGAGCATTTTTTCACATGACTATAAATTGTTTTGTTTTTCCATTGGAAAACTGCCTGTTCATATCCTTGACAATATCCAAAGAGTTATTAAACTAACTATATATACCCTTTGACCAAGCAATACCACTACTAACTAGGTCTACTTTTTTTTTTTTTTTTGTCTTTTTGGAGGGAGGAAGGCAGGGCAATTGGGATTAAGTGACTTGTCATTTGAACTCAGGTCCTCCTGACTCTAGGACCGTTACTCTATTCACTGCGCCACCTAGCTGCCCCCAACTAGGTCTATTTTTAAAGATGATTAAGGGAAAAGGAAAAGATCTAAACGTTCTAAAATATTTCTAGCAGCTCGTTTTGTGGTGGCAATAAACTAGAAATTGCAGGAATGTCCATCAATTCGGAAATGCTGAACAAGTTGCGGTATATGATTGTGATGGAATACTATTATGTTGCAAGAAATATGAACTCAAAGATCTTAGAAAAACATGAAAAGTCTTACATGAAAATAATGAAAAGTGAAATGAGCAGAGTCAAGAGAACATTGTATACAGTAAGAGCAATATTGTTTTAAGAACAACTTTGAGGAACTAAGTCATTTTGACTATTATAAATACCCAAATTAACTATAAAGGATACATGAAGACAGGCTATTTGCATCCAGAGAAAGAAGCGATAAACAGAAGTACAAACAGAATAATTTTACATGTATATACCCATTTGTGTCTAATGGTAGCCATTTCCAGGGTGGGATGGGGAGGGAAGAAAAAAAGACAATTATGTAATAATTATTATATATTTAAAAGGAATATCGAGTTTTATATAATTTGCAGTTTCGTGTGCAATCATATTTTTTGCTATATTGTGTCATGGAAATGCTGGTTTGATTTTACAAATTAAAAATAAACATTTTTTTGCAAAGAAAAGAAGATGCAGGACCAGGAGATGGAGTGAAGCCATGTGTAAGAAAAAACAAGGATGCCAGTGTCATCTAATGATGACATCACAGAGTTTAAAAAGGAGAATAGGGTTTAAACCGCTTGAGTGTTTTAAGAGTCAGGTTATGAAGGACTTTAAAAGCCAAACAAGATTTTATATTTGATCCTAGGCGTGACAGGGAGCCCCTACCAAAAGTCCAAGGGTTGGGTGATGAGAGCCTGCACCAGTTTGCAATGATGGCCCCAGAGGTCACTGACACTGGTGTCTGCGTCAGAGGAGAGAAGGGAGAACGGCACCAAGGCTTCAAGCCTCTTCCAGAGACAGAGAGGTTGATGATGCCTTTGAATGTAATAGGGAAGTTGGGAAGAGCGTGAGTGGGTGAGAGTGAGTTCAGTGTTGGGCATATTAAGTGTAATATGTCTGAAGGTCATCCAATTCAAGACATCCAAGAGGCAGTTGCAGATGTGAGACTGGAAGTCAGCAGAGAGGTTAGGGCCAGATAAGTAAATTTGAGAATCATTAGCAGAGAGAAGACAATTGAATCCATTAGTGAAATGCTATATAGTTATCCCTGCCACATCACGAGGATTAGGGCACCCTTGCAGTTTGAAAAATCCATGTAAAATTTTTGACCTTCCCTTTGTGCCATAGAAGAAGCCTTAATCTTTTTTTCTTTTTTTAACGGGGTGCTCACAGTATCTTATGGTAAAATTTGGGTTAAGTACTTGGCTATAGGTTATATGTAGCTCAATGTTAAGTAAAAACACCAGCGTTTGTGTATTGTCTGTTGGCTTTCACCTTTTTGCAAACTTTAACTTCTTACTTAACTTAAAAAAAATTATATTTATGGTGTGTTGATATTATAGAATACTATATATATATTATCCATTTCTGAGTTTCTAAATCTTTTTCTGCATCATCTGCTGGCTTTCTCAGGTCATCTGCAGCTTCTACAAAACTCCCCTAAAACTTCCATTTAGTTTCTTATGTCAACTTTTGATATATCGAGACCATGATGGGGAAAGTCTTGACATGGAAGGATAACTGAGGTAGAAGAGAGCCCAAGACAGAGCCCTGTGGAATACAAACAGTTATCAGAAATGACCTGGTTGAACATGCAGCATAAAAGACTGAAAAGGAGCAGTCAGGAGACAGCAACGTCACGAAGAGACTGTGAAGACTAAGAGGATGATAAACAGTGTCAAAGGCTATAAAGGGATCAAGAAAAGGACTGAGAAAAGGCCATTCAATTTGTCAATAAGGAGTTCACCGGTATCTTTGGAAGGAGTAAAGTTACCAAGCATTTATTAAGCACCTTGATTGGATTAAATTGTATGTTGTGAAGCACTAAGCAGTGTGTGGCATATGCTAGACACTCAATGAATGCCTGGCTCCCCTCCCCCATGTGCCAAGCACTACGCTAGTGCTACAGATATGCAAAGAAAGTTAAAAAAAAAAATTAGTCTCTACTCTCAAGGAGCTTACAATCTAATGAGATAATATGAAAACAGCTGAACAAACAAGATAAACACAGGACACATTGGGAAAATCAACAGAAGTAAGGCATTAGTATTAAAAGGGATCAGGAAGGATTTCTTGTAAAAGGTGAGATTTTAGTTAGGACTTGAAGGAAGTCAAAGAAAAGTAGAGGTGGAGATGAGGGACAGACAGAGAAGGAGAGGGGAGGAAGAGGGGGGAGGGGGGAAAAGAGAGGGAGGGAGGGAGAGAG
>CM053596.1:246844020-246880849 GCA_028646575.1 Pseudocheirus occidentalis | reverse complement strand
CTGTATAGTATCATATCGTAAACAAGTTATTACATACACACATTCCTGCCAATGCATGCTGGACTTCCTAAGAATGTGCTGTTTGCTCATCTGCCAGCACTTGCTTGTTAAGAACTGTTGGCAGACTTGACCGCTAATCAGTTATGACTTGCATTCTGTGTGTTTATTTGGAAAAATAGTGTAATCACTACTACTTCAATTCTGTTACACAACAGATAAAACATGTATGAACAATTTTTCAAAATTTTCTTATCTTCTCTTTTTTCACCAACCCTTTATTTTTATCCAACGTCCCTCACCTAAGACTACTATTATTCCAATGCCCCCTAGGGGGAAGTATCATTCACTTTGGAAGCGTTTGGACTTTACCATGCTGGTTATAAAAGTGTTTTCATTTGTCAAAGTTCAAATTTCAAAATTTGGTGCTCAGAACAGGACTTTATACCACAAGTAGGAGTTTTTTTTCTTCTCTTACTACTTTTTTTTTTTTTTTTTGGTCCTGTGCTTTTAGTTGTTTTCTTTATTTTGATATCCATCTTTTAGGCCCAATTGGATACTTCTTGGTTTATTGGCAGTAAAATTATTTTATTTTATTTAAACAGGAGAAAAGGAAACTCCCTAAACAGCAGTAAGAATTTCAATTTGATCTCCAGAATTGGAAAGACAAGGAGGCTCAAGCTATTGTCAATGCAAAAAATGAACAACTCATTTTTATAACCATCATTCAAAACACAATATGCTGACCAAAGCTGACAAGGTAAGGTAATATGTGGATAGGGCAGTTCAAATTCAATTTAATTTATTAATCATTTCGTCAGAATAAGTTACTGTGGCAGGCAGCTGAAGATATAATGATGAAAATTCAGCCCTTGTGGATCTATACATTATACTAGGCAAACTAATGATAATTTGAAGAAACTAACAACTAGTGGGATCAGGAAAAGTTCCCATTGGGATGTAATTACTAAGTTAACTTTTAAAGACACAGGATTCTAAGAGGTGTAGGTGAGAAGAAAGTGCATTCCAGGGGTATGGTGTGGCCTATGAAAAGGCACAATAGAATTCTGAGTTCCAGGAATAGCCAGCAAGCCGTGTTGTCTGGAATGTTGAGTGCATGAAAGGGAGTCACGTGAAATAAGATTGGAAATGTAGTCTGGAGTCAGATTGTGAAGCTCTTTAAATGCCAAGTTGAAAGGTGGGCATTTTATTCAGTAGGGATCCATTTGAAAGTGAGGGGTATGACATGGTCAGATTTAGATTTCAGAAACATTATTTTTGTAGATGTTTAGGGGATAGGTTGTAAAGGCGAGATAGAGGAAACAGAGAGATAAATTGGGAGGCTATTGAAATAATTCAGGAGAAAAGTAGACAGGGTCAGAATTAGGGTTGTAGTCTCTACAAATAGAGAGAAGCAGACAAATATAAGAGACTGTGGAAGTAGAATGAGGATTGGCAATTGGCTGGATATGTCAATAACAGGGAGAGAAGAATTGAGAATAACTCAGTGCAGGACTCAGCAGAAATAGTGCCTTTAGTATCTAAGTTCAAATTTTCCTTTTGCTACTTATTGCCTGTGTCACATTGGGCAAGCCACTTGACCTTAATGAGCCTCAGTTTCCCCATATGTAAAATAAGAGCTCATGCTAGATGTCCTTTAGGTCCTCTTTCAAATCTAAATTTATGGTTTTAATGCTCTGAGATTATGAACCTGAGTGATCAGGAGGAAAAGTGCTGTTGGCTGAGATAAAGAAGCCAGGAAGAGGATTGGGTTTAGATGGAATGATAATGTGGTTTTGTTTTGGACATAGTGTGGATAAATGCTTGCCCAGCTGTTCCTTAGTGATATAGGATTGGAGTTTAGACAGAGTTGGGTTGATATGTTATTTGGGGAGTCAACTACCTAGAGATGATAATTGAACTCATGTGGGTGGATGAGATCACTGAGAGAAAACATAGAGAAAGAAAAGAAGCTCTAAGAAAGCTCTAAGAACCTCTAAGAAAGAACCACAATGGATGATGGTCCAATAAAAAAGTCTGAGAAGATGTCAGAGAGGTAGGAAGGGAACATAGCATAGGAACATAGGAAGACATCAAGGTTATGGAAGTGGAGACAGGAGATCATGGAGAAGATCACAGCTAACTTTCCAAAGCAGCAAGAGGTCAAGAAGGATGAATAGAGAGGGAAGTTTCTAGTATGAAAGAGAGAAATCAGGAACCATAGATAGAGAAGTTTCATGGGAGTGGTATGTTAGAAAGCACACAGCAAGGAGTTGAGAAATGAATGGATGGTGGGGAAATGTAGGTAACAAGTGTAAAAAAATGACTTTCTTCTGGTGGCTGGGAACAGAAGGAAAGTTATAGGTAAAAGCTAAAGTGCAAGGTTAAATGAGTTTTTTTTTAAGGATCAGGGGAACATGAGCATGTTTGTAAGTAACAGGGAAGACCCCAGCAGAGAAGAGATTGCAGATAAAAGAGAAAGAATGATCAAAGTAGAAAAGAACGAGAGAAGGTGGAAGGGAATGGAGTAGGATGCAGGAATAAGCAGAGGAGTGGCAGCAGGGATAAAGGCCCAAGGTCATACCCCAATTCCCCAATAACTTTGGAAATGGAATGGAAGGCTGCTATTTCTCCAAAGCACCAGTGCACGACCAAGGTAAACCTCTAAGGCCGAAAGCAAGTATAATTCTCAGTTCTATAAAGCCTTCCATTGCACACGAACCCCCTTTCTGAGGTTTAATGGTATTTTCTAGACACTTTGTCCCTTTAATCAAAACCAGCTAATCTACTTAGGTGCCCCCTAAACAAAATGATGCTCTAGGACAGCAGATATGACCTGGCACCTGAGACTGCAGGATAACACTTTGAAAAGAAGAAAAAAAAACTACCTTAGGTGTGCCCAGGTATCATGATTTACTATTGTTCCCATCCTCAGTAAATAGGTCATCCTGGGTGAAGGCAGCTTCACTGAGGTTTTCACATTCTTTCCTTTCCTTACCATTGTCAAACCAGCCTCTAAGGACTATTTGAGTCACCCTACAGTTAAAAATGCTTCCATGGCTATGAGAAGATGGACAAAATATATTTAAAAAAAAAAAAGAATATCTTGCTGATCTGGAAAAACTCCTGGGGCAAAAAGTCAATAAAATCAGGCTCCTATTCATCCTGTTCCTTGATGATTATGTTATTAGATTCAATTTCTGAGGTTGATAAATTAATTTTTTCCTCCCTTCTGAGCATAGCACCCGGATTCTGTGACAATGGTACTTCCTAAATCCTTGCCATTTGATAAACTCTTCTTCCACTGAGAAAAGATAGTCTGGGGTTGAGTAAATATTGACAAAATGTATTGTTAATTTCCTGTCCTCCCAGTGAGCAGAGGTAAGGAAAACTAGCTTATAGATTTAAAGCTGGAAGGGGCCTTAGAGGTCATCTAGTCTAACTTCATTCTACAGAAGAAGAAACCGACTCCAAGAGAGGTTAAAAGATTTGACCACAGTCATGCAGTGAGTGGAAGAAACAGGCTTCCAAGCCAGATCCTTTGATTCCAGGTTCTTTCTGCTCCATTCCTCTTACTTCCAACCCAGTCAAGCTTTAAGATAAAATATTGAAATAGAATTGTAGCAATTTTTAAGAGTTGGAAGAGATCATGTAGACCACTTCTTCTAAGTTTCTATTTGGTGGCCTCCCATCTCCCCTTTTAGTATCTCTTTCCCAAGACCTTTCCTTCCCTAATCTTTTGCAGAATTGCCAAGAGCTGTGAAGCCATAGTTGCTTGAGTGACTCTCCACAGGAAAAGGAAGTGAATTCTCAACTTTATTTCTTCTAGGAAGATATATTCTTGTTTCCTCAAAACCCATTATCCCTAACAATCCCTAGGCTTTTGAAAGCTATGCAAGGTAGACTGGGGTAGAGGGAGTGGTCAGGTGGAGCCATGGCTTTCATGAAGACTGGCATGGTAAGGTTAGTACAATCATACCTTGGATATATTTCTGGCTCCATTCTAGACCACTGCAATAGAGTGGATATTGCAATAAAGTGAGTCACACAAACAATTTGATTTGCCAAAGCATATAAAAATTATGTTTACCCTATATTGTAGTCTATTAAGTGTGCAAATATGTCTAAAAATCCCATGTATTTACCTTAATTAAAAATGCTTTATTGCTAAAAAACTGCTAACCCTCATCTGAGCCTTCAGCAAGTCCTAATCTTTTTGTTGATGAAGGGTCTTGCCACAGTATTGACCACTGCTGACCGATTAAGGTGGTGGTTAATGAAGACTTGGGGTGGCAGGTTCTTAAAATAAAACAATGAAGTTTTGCCACATAGATCGACTCTTCTTTTCACTCGAACTCCTTGAGGCCATTGTTGGGATATTAATTGATCTAATTTCAATATCTCAGGGAATAGGGAGGCCGAAGGAAACGGAATGAGATAGAAACCTCTGGTCCCCGCAGCAGTCAGAACATATATAACATTTATCGATTAAGCTTGTCGTCTTATAGGATGTGGTTTGTGGAACCCAAAACAATTACATTGGTAGCATAAAAGATCACCATAGCACATATAATAATAAAGAAAAAAAACTTGAAATACTATGAGAACTACCAAAATGTGATAGATACACTTAGGTGAGCACATGCTGTTGGAAAAATGGCTCCAACAGACTTGGTCAATGCAGGGTTGCCAAAGACCTTCAATTTGTAAAGAAAACAAAACAAACAAACAAACAAACAAAAATGCAAAATGATCTGTGAAGTGCAATGAAGCAAAGCACAGTAAAATGAGGTATGGCTGTAAAATGCCAAGAACTTAACAACAGAAAAAATTCAGAAGAGTATATAGAGCTTAGAAGAATGCATTGGGTTCAAAACCATCACTGTTGATAAGACCAGTAGTGGGTGGAGGGTATAGAGGGTAGAAGATGTTATTATCCAGATTCACATAGGGAAGTGCTGAAGGATCAAGTTCAGGGGATGTTGGGGAAGACCAGAAATGCTCCTGGGTCTCTGTTGTCAGAACCCTCCAATTTCTCCACTGTGGAGCGAAATGCAGTGCCTCTGACCCTATTAGTAGCTCTGAGATGGTTCAGTCTGAGACTTGGAGAAGGTTAACTACATATTTCCTTTCGTGCTGATGCTAGAGATTCTGGACATACGCACGCTAGGTGCTAATGAGACAGATCTCCAAATTAACCCAGTACAGTCATAGTATATATTTTCCTGAAAGTTGAGTCAATAATGAATTCTGTGTTAAGATGAGCAATAGCTCAGTTACTAAAAGTGCACTGACACAGAAGAATTGTGTGCCAAAATGTGATGTTTATTGTCAGAGGTGAAAACTTCTGTGGGTCATTCAAATAAAATACAACATAAAACAGACCAATCAAAAAAAAGTTACACACTAGGCCTTTAAAAATAAAATCTTCACAGTTAAAATGAGGTATTACAGCTTACCAATGCAGAGTTAGATCACACAATTCTGTCAAGAGACAGAAAAGAGAATAAACAGAACTGAACAATTGTTTCCTGAAGAAAAGCAAAACCAAATGAAATGTAGACATACAGTATATTTAGCCACAAAATACATTTTAACATGAAAGTGCACAGATATGCAAACTTTTCCTTTAATTATTAGATCAGGTATCATTCCTTTTGCTTCATGCACTGTAATGTGATACAGACAATATAGAACAAATTACATCAGCTAGTACAGAACATAATTAATTTCACAATTTAAAAAAAATGACCAACTCTTATTTTCATCATTACAGCTTGTTTATGTTCTAACTCATATCTGGTCAGCAAGGTTTACTGAGTTGACAATAGGCATGCACTTTGTACAAATTGTGTATAGATGACACTGTATTCAATGCTTATTCATATTAGGGTATAAGATAGTGAGAAGGGTATTAGCAGCAACCACTGGTAACATAATCTGACTCTACAAGCTATTGTATCAATACTGTAGTTCCACGATGGAAGCATTTATTAATGCTCTAGTAATGTAAACTGTAAATGTACAAAGCTAGACAAGTTCCATTTGATGTCTCAAAGTGCTGTCTCTTACATTATATAGACTTGTAAAACAGTCCCTGTCGGTTAAACTGAATATTAACCTTTCCCCTTCCCTCCATCCCCCCAGGTCCTGGACTATTGCCAGGTATGGTGGAGGTGTGGAGCCTGAATGGGGATGGAGGGATATAGGGAAGAAGGGTTAAATAAGGATAAGGGTGAGGGTCCCCTGACTGCTATCAGAAGAAAACTGTGCTCATATATTGCTTAGGTTGTGCATGCCCTTCCTTTTGGTTAATATGGGTTCTTCATGTCCTCTCATGACCCAGAGCATTTGGCAGGTAGTGGAGGTTAGAAGAGAGTCAAGAACAGAAAATGGTGTTGTAGGAAAGTGATGAGACAGACTCTTAGAGTGAGGGAGTTATATCAAGGGACTGAGAGATTAGGTTCCAACAGATAAGAATTGGAAAAGCTTATCAAAACCAGCTTGGTCTAGAGGCCAGCTGAAGGAGTCATGTGAACAAATTCTCTTGGCCAGATTGTCAAACAGTAAATACCATAGGATGGGGCCACCCAGGGTCATCTTAAACTTAATTTTGAGAGGGTGAGAAGGGTGTGAGGTTTTTTTTTTTAGCATAGCATTGTTTTGAGGGGGGGATGTGTGTGTGTGTGTGTGTGTGTGTGTGTGAGTGAGTGTCTATACTGTATTTTTCTGGGTTTGGGCCAGCTCAGAAATGTCACAGGATCATTAGGCAGTGATGCCATTCTATGGAGAGAGACTGGGAAAGCCACAAGTAGCAGAGAGGACTCATGTGGCTGCAAAAGAATTGGTCAAGTTTACTTGGGGGTGGAGGGACAAGCTAGTTTCTACCTCTACTAACCTATTTTTTCATGCCACTCCAACTGGTCCTGTGTTGCCCAATGTACTTGTTCCTGATGTCAAGTACCAGGGAGGAAAGAAAAAGTCTTCAGTAGCTTGTTGGAAAATAAACAGAATTTTTAAAGGGACAAATATATTTCAAAGAGAGAAACCCAACTCCACATCAGGTGTTTCATGTTACCAAGTCTGTGTTCTAGTGTTCTCCCTCTATTCCGAGCTTGTTTTCTCCTCCTTGCTTCACAGAATGTCCTGCAGCTCATTGCAGGATTCTGTATCCATTATGGATGCTGATGCCCCTGCTGACAGTGTATTGGGGTATTCCCCCCTCCTCCTCTTTCCCTTTCTCTCACCTGGTCAGGTAGTTTCTGTCACAGAGAACCTTCTGTTCCTGAAAGCTTGGGAGGAAGAGGTGTACAGACAGCTGGGTAAAGAGAGAGATCAGCAAAGAATGGAAGAGATTGGCATGGTCTTTAGAGCTGGTAGCCACTCTGATAGAGGATCGGAAAGACTAACGCTAAGACCTCCACAGTAGGAAGAGGAGCAAAGCCTTGCTATTTGACTAAAGTCTGACTGATCACACCTGGAATTGTGGGGCTGGTCAGATAATTAGTCAACCTGTCTGAAGCTGGGTTATCATGGAGGAAATCTCAACAGCCCTTTCGACTTCTTGTCATCCATCTCTATCCTTTCTCCCACTCTTCTAATGGTTTCAAGGTAGAATAATAATGTTCACCATATTAAAAGTGTTTCGTCAGTGGTTTATCCTCTCAGAACCTGACCCTGCACACTTTTACATCCTGGGGCTACGAAGATAGGTAGACCCCTACCCTATATTAGTCCTTCCCTGCCATCTTCTGCCATTTCTCTGAAGATGAAATTCAATCTCTGACTTTTCTTTTTTTGTTTTTTAATGTTTTTTTTTTTTTGGAGGGCAATTGGGGTAAGTGACTTTGCCCAAGGTCACACGGCTAGTTTTTGGGTAGAGTGTCTGAGGCTAGATTTGAACTCAGGTCCTTCTGACTCCAAGGCCGGTGCTCTACTGACTGCGCCACCTAACTGCCCCCAATCTCTGGCTTTTCAACTGGCCCCCTAAGAAATGAAAATAACTTAAACTTAAACCAGGACTCGAAACTCTGGCCACACTGAGTGGAATGACCAGAAATTTTTAAATGGTAGATTATCTACCAGAATTCATGTGAAGTCTTTTCTCTAAATAATTCAGAGGGATAGGGTTGGGGAATATTTGCAGAACTTCATGGAAGTACTACACCCCTATATGCTTTATCATCAATCATACAATTAAAAAATGTTAGGGGAAGTGTAGTGACTCCATGTTATTCTCCTATTACACTTTTTATTTATTTATTTTGCTTTTCGTAGGGGCAATTGGGATTGAGTGATTTGCCCAAGGTTACACAGCTAGTAAATGTTAAGTGTTTAAGTCTAGATTTGAACTCAGGTCCCCCTGACTCCAGGGCTGGTGCTCTATTCACTGGGCCACCTAGCCACCTTCTCTTATTACACTATTGAAGAGCAATTTTTACCTCTCTTACATATTTAGCCCCTAGGTTACCAAATGTATTTTACACATTGAACATTATGAATCACTCAATCTTTGTGGCTTCCCTGAAACCTATTCTTTTTTTTTTTTTTTTTTTTTGCTTTTTGGAGGGCAGTTGGGGTTAAGTGACTTGCCCAAGGTCACACGGCTAGTTTTTTGTGTTAAGTGTCTGAGGCCGGATTTGAACTCAGGTACTCCTGACTCCAGGGCCGGTGCTCTATTCATTGAGCCACCTAGCCGCCCCCTGAAAACTATTCTTTATCTGCCTCCCATCTGAGGATCTTCAAGCACTCAAATTATCTAGTGGCAAAAGGCATCCCTCATTATAAATTGATGAGGGATGGGGGACACTGTGGGACAAAGTCTAGACCCCAAACCAGGAAAAGACGCATTTGTTAAGTGACTGCTATATGCTAGGGACTGTTGAGTGCTGAACCTTCCACAAAACTGGAAGCACAGTGAAAAGAGACAGCATGGACAAACCTGGAAGGTCAGTACTAGGGGCCTGTTTCACTAGCTTGTTCTCTTTCCCAAGTCCTTTTAACTTGGAGATATATCCATATAGTATCCATCCAAGTCTGTGAGAAATTCTCTTAAGAATTCAAAAGGTGATGGAAAAGGAGGGATTCAGCTGGAATTGAATTTCTTCCTCCTCATGTTGAATAGGGATGCTTAATGATACTCCATTCTCCCCCACCATTCCCCAAGGGGCATGGTTTTAATGTCCTTTTGTACAACCCTTTCTAATGGTTGGATTCAAATGGAGGAAAGACAAAGACTACATCATGACAGGGTTTCATTCTGATGCTTCACTGGCCTGGCCCAATTGGTGCACATTGACTTTGTTTCAAATGCAGAACATTGTATTAATTACTTGGCCTCTTGGCACCCTTGAAACAATTAAGTCCTATGAAAATGTGAGGTTCTTAAATATGAAGTTATGAATTCTATCAAGGAAAATTAGGAGGGAGTTCGAGGATTCTAAGGAGTTTGGGCTTTCTTGGTATCAGATTCCTTGTGCTTTTCTTGGAGTTTAATGCAAACTACTGTGTTTGGCCATGGTGGCCAATGTACCACTAAGAATTTCTGTAGCGTGAGACAACAAAACTAAAGAAACATTGGCTCAAACACTGATGAAAGGGTTTTCAAATATTCCCTGAAAAGAACCTCTGACAGCTATCTTAATTTAAATGTTAATGCATGATTCTTTCATCACCCTCTCACCCTAACCTTTTCCCCATCTCTCTCCCTAACCCTGGGAACATCTTCATGAACCATTGTGGTACCCCAGTAGGATGAAAAATCCAATCTTGTAAACAATGATAGGCAACCCAGGACAACCACCCTAATTATCTGCCAATGGGAAGTTAGATAGGGTAGCTCTAGGGATATTCAGGTTACATATCCAAAGAAACGTGGCCCCAGATCTTAAGAAACTGGGTTCCTGTTTGGCTCAGAAGCAAAGGTTTAGCTGATTGTGGAGTCAACAATATTCAGTTCTGAACAAGCATAAATACTGTTTTGGTTTTTAAACCACACAACTTGGAAGAGTAAGTAATGCAGTCGGGCCACTTTTCTTATGGCTGACACAGGATGGGTCACTAACCGAAACCCAAGTTCCTCTCCACCCCACCCTCTGCCCTCTCCTCATCCTCTCCCTCTACTCTGCTGCTTAGCAACAGGGTTAAGGAACAGAACGCAAATATCCTTTAACATCTGTGTTAACCTTTTCCTGGGGCTGAGAGGCAGCCAAATCTGGGTCCAGTGTTTACAGCAGAATTATAAATCACTACCCCTTCCCCCATCCTACTGACTCCAAGACAGAATGTTTCCCAAATGTAAACAAGGATGACAAACCACAGCGGCAATAATGATCTCCAGCACCCTGCCGTACATGTGGGCAGCTGCCGGTTTCTATGCTTTGGTAGCATGCTTGAGAAATGTTCTCTTATTCATCCAAAATCTGAACTCCACTTGGTCAGCACAGCAGGAAATTATTCAAATGAAACTCAATGACATGTTCAAAATGAAACAGAACAAAACAGCAAAGGGGAAAAACCAAGTAAACATTTCTTTTATCAGTAAGGAGCCCTTGGGTGTCATTGGCATTCTATTTCTTAATGCCAGGAACACCTGTCCCCATAGCACCATGACACTGATGCGACTGAGGCTCAAATAATACAGGGGAGAAGAAGGCGTCCTTCCCTAGCCTCCCTGTCATTGTACTGTGTTATAAGAGGGTGAATTGGCAGCCTGATGGCCCAGCTCCTAGCAACTTCTCCATACTGGACGGAAGACCCGAGCCCTAGACTGCTCCTCTTCACCTTGTTTGTACAGAAGCAGGATTCAGAAAGGGAGCAGCAGGGCTCCCCCATCCCCAAGTAACAACATCTCCTTTGTTTAGCCATTGTTTTTCCAGGACAGAATAATTCCAGATACCACTTCTTCTCAAGAAAGATTTCTTTGTCAGGGACTGAGGTGTGACCTACTCAGGGTTTGTAGACTGAGCAGCTGAACTTCACCTTTTTCTGAAGGAGTGGTGTTTGTAACAAGGCTAGAGAAAACAACTGGAGAATGAAGAGTTATCTTCTTAGCAGCTGGTTGGATACTCTCAATGCAGACAAATACAAAACTCCAGCTACCGGCAACAAAGGGAAAAAAGAGAAAGTAATTGAAGGAGAGGTCCAGCAAGATCCATACACACTATACAGTGTGTGTGTGTGTGTGTGTGTGTGTGTGTGTGTGTGTGCACTTTTCCACTTTTCCACTTTTCCCTTCCCTCCCCACCAAACCCCACATACATTTGCCATCTGAGTTTTTCCTTTCTCTTCCAGGGTCCAGAGGCCGCCATTCCTAAAGAATTCCCTGCGGCTCCCAGGTACTCACAGCAACTAGTTCCAGATGGGTAGGAATGCATACTGCCTTTTCCTCTTATCACCTGCTAGCGTTCACTTTTCAGTCCTGTTCTGAAACAGCATGGGATATAGATGGGATGGGAAGTGGTGGTTCTCGTCATCCATTTCCTCCCCAGCTGTTGCACTGGTGCAGCAAGGATGGTCCTGAAAAGTCGACCCAGTTCACAAAGTCCTTAGCATAAGAGAAAGGGCAGCAGAGAGTGAAGGTCAATAGCAGACTAATAATCACATACAACCGTATTGAGAAAGGTGGTCCTGTTGTCCTAAGGAAAATAGCAAACTTGTCTGTCCTGGGCAGGAAGGAATTCTCCAAGATCCACCATGAGCCCTTCTGACCTAGGAAGTACTGTCAGTATAGTGTGTATAAATAAGTAAATAAATATAGGAATAAAATGAGAAAAGAGCTCTCTTAATATATTAAGCACCACTTGTCAGTCAATAAAAGTTTTCTTTTGAATTTCAAAGCCCTTCCTTCATTGATGGCTAGCTTAACTCCAAACATCTTGCAGGAGGTTAATCAAATTAACACAAAACTCTCCTAATACTGGGGTTGGGTATTTTTCTTTTTTTGGATGCCACACGAACCATCCTAAAAGTCCCCGAGGTAGTCTTGTTTCCAAAGAATCACAGAATAGCTCTAAACCCAACTGGACATGCCCATGTAATGCCGTTTCACTTTTCAATCCTGATTTTGCCTCAGTTTATTATGGCATCACCACTTGGTAGTTCTCTTGGCATGATGTCACAAAAGACAGATGCTAATCCCAGATGTACTCCAGAGTTGGCTGTGACCTCAGTAGCTGGCTTGAAGACACTGTTCCACAAAGGCCTCTGCCAAAATGATTTAGAGTTCAAGTGGAAGTCCGTTGAGAAATAATTCCAAAACAAAACAAAAATGAGGAATGAGAAAGCAGACAAATCTAACTGTTCTCAATCTCAAGTTTACCATTCTCAATCTCAAGTTTAAAATGATCTTCCCCTTTTCTTTCTCTTATATGTAAACAAAACAAATGGAAAGGAAGTAGTGTTTTGGGACCATAAAATACACCTGTCACCTTAATCTCTGGGTGCTATTCTCTGAGGAAATCAGTCAGCATGTAACCAGGGCAAGCAATACGATAGCAACCCTCTTACTGACACCACCAGTAAGCACCCAGCTAGTAAGTCCAACTAGCTGGTTCTTAGAAGAAGTGGGTTGTTGCCCAGCCCCCTTCCTAACACCAGCACTTTCCTTTACTGGTAGGGACCCAATCAGAGGCCTAGGTTGGTACTCTACCACAGGACAGACAACCCTTGGGATAGGATAATTCTCTGATCAGGAATGTCCACTTGAACTTCAGGCTCCTTACTGGCCCAAACAACATCTTGAAAGACAACAGAGAAAGAAACCAGACAATGGACACAAAATACCCTGATAAGGCCTGTTATACACATTCCTGATCAATGAATACATCCTATGATCCAGTGAAAAGAAACTCTGACATTGATTATTTAAAGTGGGATTTCTTCCCTTGGACTTTCCAGTATGTCAAAAGCTTCATCTGGAAAACTGAAATCAATAGTAATGTCAACATTACTCAACAGGCCCTGTGAATAAAGAAAAAAAGGCCTCTTATTCACTTCCAAAATCTGCCCAGGGACTACTACCATTGGCAGGGACACCTGTCAAAACTCTGCCCTGAATCAATAAGTTCAATATAGAATTAAATAAAAAGGGAATCAGCATTTAGCCAGAGCTCGGTCCCCTTGTAGGAGGATGTTATTCAACTCAATGACAGTTGTAGCAAAGTCCACCAGGTCAACAAAATCAGATGTGATGATGTTGACACCCATGACTCCAGGTTTCTGTTTCTTCACCCAGTTCAGAATCACAGGAAGGTTCCTAAAAAAAAAGAAGTGGAGACATTAGGGCAACTCAATAAAGAAGATCTACGGATAGCACCTCAGATGTTTACTAGCTGGGTGAACCTGGCCAAATTACTTAACCTTATTTGCCTCAGTTTCCCTATCAGTAAATGATCTAGAGAAGGAAATGGCAAACCACTCTAACATCTTTGCCAAGAAAATCCCAAAGGGGGTCATGAAGAGTCAGACGTGACTGATACAAATGAACAACAATACCACTACCACCAAAGGACAGCACATCTTGTCACAAACTCCAGTAAGATGACATTTACATTCTACTTTCAGGGGCTTTTATGCTTTGATGATCTTCTCCAAATAAGAGAATGATTGAAAATCTTCCAGAGTTTAGCGATAGCTAGGGCTACCATCCAATTGACACAGGTGCCAAGAAGTTCCATAACAGATTTTGAGAATATAATGGGCTCAAAATGGAAATCTTATTAGTAATCTAATGGAAAACACATTCCTCTATTAATTCATGGGCCCAGGTCTCTCATTCAGGATGTTAGGGGGGATATTCAATACTGATTACCAAAGAGCTATTATAATTCTGTATTCTCACAAAAATGAGTTCCCTTGAGACTTGTTGAATTAGTAATGCTGCTGGGGAGTTCACAGCTTGCCCCTAATTTAAGGTTTTGTGATAGGTTAATCTAATAAATAGAGTCAACTCTAGGCAAAATTTATAAAGACAAAATTGGAATATGTTCACCATCTCATCTTTGTGTATCACCTTTCATCCCCTCCACCCCAATTGCACTGACTTTTGGTTTTGTCTGTAGATATGCTACTGTTGATAGGCACCAATCTACAAGTCGGAATCTGTTTTCTATACATAACCTTTCTCTACCTTCTTGGTAATCAGAATTTACTTCTTCTGTGTCCTGTTCCCATGAGGCCCCACAATCACTTGGTTCTTTGTTGAAATAGGAATCTCAGAAATCAATTTATATTTAGCTATTAATGATTTGATGTGATATCTTTTCCATGGCAGTGGTACAGAGGGCATTGACCCCTGCTGTTGAAATCAGAAGACCTATGTTCAGATTTAATTTCTGATAAAATACCTGCAAGAATTTGGCAAATAATTTAACCTACTTGGGTCTAAATTTCCTCATCAGTAAAATGAAGAAGTTGGACCATGTTATCTCTAAGCTCCTTTTCAGCTTGAAGTTTGTGATCCTATGATATTTTGAAACCTAATGCGTTCGTTCAAAATACATTTTTTTGGACTAGACCTATAATTTTATGGGTAACTTTTGGTGAGGAAATTCCATCTACCAATAATCTGTTGCACAATTCATAGTCAATTAGAGGTTAGAAGATTTATCTGGTCTCACACAACCAGTTTGTATCAGAAGCTCTGCTTGCAGCTTGGTTTTCATGACTCTGAGGCCAGCCTGTCAGTAAATGTAGTAATGTAAGTACAGTAATATCACATTACTTCTTAGATGACTAAATGGCAGAATTGAGCACATCAATGGTAGGCTCATGGGCGACATCAGTCTGTGATCCTCAAGGCTACTCAGGAGTCTGATTTGACATAGTGGTGCTCTAAGCTGAACTTAAGCTCTCTCTATTGGGAGAGCCATCACTGAATCCCTCAGCTGACCAATCTCAAGACCAATCAAGAGTACTTAAGCATCTCAGGTATCCATAGAATGTTAGTGCTAGAAAGAACCTTAGGACACACAGTAGATTAATGAAAAAATCTGGACAAGAATTTGGGTCTCTTGGCTTCAATTCTAATGCTCTTTTCATTGTATTACAAGGCCACCTGCCTCCATGATCTGGTTACCTTTGGCAGGCCTGAGGAGACAGAGATGATGGGAAATGTACACTCTACTGGTTTGTAGAAAAGGGGGCATTGAAACTCCCCCTACTGAAAAGACGCAGCAACATTGAATACGAGGAGAAATTTCATAGCTCTATCCACTTTCTGAAGTGGCAGGCTTTAAAAAATGAAACACAAGCGCCACTTCCTGTTCAGCATAAGAAAACACAAGCAAACCATCTGTCAGTAGCAAAATCCCAGATCCCTGGAGCTAGGATCTGGAGAGGTCAAGTAGTGAGAGGAAAGTATTGTATTTCTTCATGGTCTCCACAGACAGAGAACTCTGTTTCAGGTTTCAGGCTGCATATGTCTACTTTTTCCCAAAGCTTGGGTTACAAAGAAGGAAAGGCAAGTAAAATAAAGAAATATCTCAGACTTTTCTTGCCTCTTTTTTCTTCCCCTTCCTCCCAAAATGTGTCAAAATTAGCATCTGAGATCTTGAGCTAAGAGAGAAGGATTCATTTTGATTAATAAATAATTTTGAACTTCAGTGGCAGCTCAAAGACTATAAGGCAGGGAGGTGAAGACTTGCCAATGACCTTGAAAGCTACTGGAGAAGCTTGACCTTAAACAGTGCTCTCAGCAGGAATGAGGGGCCTTTCTTTTGCTCCCAGGATGCTTTGCTCATAGCTTCAAGCAAAACCATGCCTCCTTTTGATTCCAGAGAGCAGAAATAAACAAGAGGTAGGAAAGAAAATTGTCTAGGGCACAATGTAGATTAGAGGGGAAGAATGGCACCCAATAAAGAGTGTTAAATACTTCTTTTAAAAACTGCACATATTTAATTTTTTAGAGATGCCAGAATTCATTTCTTGATGTCTCATAGGCAGTTTGTTTGTGTTAAGTTCAAAAGAGGAATTGTGGATGGTGGATAGGGTCCTGGTCTTGTGATCAGGAAATCCTAGATTCAAATCTAGCCTCCAAAATTTGCTAACTGTGCGATCCTGGGCAAGTCTATGTGCCTTAGTTAGCTACCCAGCACTTATCTACTCATAGATGTGAATTCCATACTTTGAGTAGACAATGAATCAAATCTCAACCGTTACCTATCAGCAAAGACTGGCAGATAAAATACACAAAAGGTAAAATTTTCCAAAGAGTGGGATGGGATAGGGCACAATTTTGCCTGTGTTTAGGGTACACAAATGTCTCATTTTGCCTTTGCCAACAGGAAGTCCTACCTCCTGGGAGTCTGGTACAAATTACCTTAGAAATTCAGCCAAAAAGACTGTATTTCTAGTGGTTTTTGCCCAGACCGAAGAGTGTGTGGCCAGTGGCCTTATTTATCTAAGGGCTCTGGAAGTTAACAACTTAATACTGAGCAAACCCACTTTAGAGTTTTTCCCTGTTGGATTTGGTCAGGAAAACAGTGCCCAGTTCCAGTTTCACAGCATTATTTTATTCCTTTATCTGATATGAGGGACTGTGCTACGCCTTTAAGGGAAGGTGACTGGAAGGTCAATGCTTCCAGTCTCTGCCCAGAGGACAAGTTAATCTCATACTACATTTAACTATTTGGAATAATTTCTTTGCCAGAACTACATATGCTTCCTTAGAGGACTCTGATTTGTGCTCTCCATGGCTTCCTGTTTTGTGTCAGTTGTGCATGATTCTTATAATGCAATAGCCCTTGCGATCAATGGGGACCTGAGGTATCTATTTTTGGGGCACTTAACAAGAAGCGATCCGTCCCATGGACAAGGGCATCCTGCACTTTGGCATTATGTCCCTGTGATCAGGATGACTGCGTTTAAATGATCCAGACTGAGAATGCAGAGCTTAAAAGGGAATGTGAAATGATGGAGTCCAATCTCTTTGTCATGGAATCCTGTGTTTGCACCTAGTTTGTCTTCCCAGCCTTGCTATATACATCACTGCCCTCCCCCTTCTACTTCTGAACTCTTCTCTCTCCCAAGTCCCCTGGCTATGTAGTCAATCTCCCCACACCTAAACTTTACCTTCTTTTCACCTCCTGGTCATAGGACCCTTTGGTTCCTTCAAGATATGGTTTAAGTATCAACTTCTCCATGGCATCTTCCTTGTTGACATCAATCCTTCCCTCCCAAATCCCCTCATACTTAATCACGGAATAACAACAAATGATCTTCATAGTTATACTGTATGTACTTATATATGTCCTTGTGTTCTCATTTGTTAAAAAATACATCATATTTATATCTCTAGCACAGTGCTCAGCACATACTGGGTGCTTAAAAATGATTGTCAATGGATTAATCTAGTCCAATGCTTTCATTTAAGAGATGAGGAAGTTGAGTCCTAATGATTTATTTAGGGGGCTACAGGTAGGGGCTTCTAGGTGGTGTCATAGTGCACAGAGCACTAGTCCTGGAGTCAGGAAGACTCATCTGGAGTTCAAATCTGGTCTTAGACACTTACTAGCTGTGTGACCCTGGGCAAGTCATTTAACCCTATTTGCCGCAGTTTCCTCATCTGTAAAATGAGCTGAAGGGGTAAATGGCAATCCACTCTAGTATCTTTGCCAATAAAACCCCAAGTGGGGTCATGATTGAAAAAAATGATTGAACAGCAGCAAATTATCTTCATAGGTATACTGTATATACTTATATAAGCCCTTGTATCATTTGTTTACACACACACATATTATACATATACACACACATATAAATGTAATATTCATATATACACACAGACATATACATGTAATATTCATATATAGAGAGAGACACGTATAGATACATATATAGATAGGTAGTATTTGTGTCTCCAGCACAGTGCCCAGCCACAAAGTAGATACTTAAAAATGATTGTTAATTGATTAATCTAGTTTGATTCTTCATTTTAGAGATGAGGAAGTCGAGACCTAGGGAAATTAAATTATTTATAAATGCTAGTACAAGTAAAAAGTTACCTCAGCTAGGATTTGAACCCAAGACTCTTCCAAGAGGCAATTATTTTTCTACTGTAACAGAGTGCCACTTTCAACTTATAGTCATACAACTTTGTATTTCCTACATCTCTGGGGAATGGACAGGAATTTGCGGAGGGAGCTGCTACAGCTTGTCCTAAGACCTTGTTGTCACTATGCAAGGGAGAAAGATTTTTTTGTTGTGTGATGGGTCATGGGCCACAGGAGCAGTGATGTAATGGGAATGGAAATTTGAAGATCTTTCTGACTCTTAATAAGCCTAAGGGAATTTGAAGACTTTCCCTGCCCCCTGTTAGGCTGAATGTAATCACATGGAGCCTGTGATGGGAGGAGCTTGCTGACAGGTAGAGCAGAGTCCACAGGAAACTGGGAGTCAGAGCAGTTAGAGCTGGAGGGAGGAGAGGACACACCCAGGCAGGCAACTAGGCTTGTGAGTGTTGGCGTGGGAAGGCTAAAGGATGCTGTGGCTCTCTGTGCTGTTATGGTATATTAACTTCTTTGCTACTATGATGGATTCAGCTTTCTGGTTTGGGGACTGGGTCTTCTGGAGTCTGAATAAATGTTTTGCTTCTGTCTTATATATGGAGAGTCTGTTATATTTTACAATTGCGCACTATGCCCCGCTATTTACAATCACATTCGACTATGAATATTGGGTTGGCACTACAAGTGGCCAGATAGTAACTGGGCCACTCATCAGATGGGTACAGAGTATTTGTGTAAGATGTTATTCAAAAGACTCTACAAAGATTTCACACCATGCAAGCATTTTATTGAAGTTTTAGAGTTCCTTCAGGCAGGATGACGCTGCCTCAGATATGAGATTTATATTTACAAAGAAGGAATTCATAAAGTAGCGTGGTTGGCATACTGCTTTGTATGATATAGAACCAAAGTAAAAAGGATTGTTGAAAAGCTTCACTTGTGGAACCAAAGCAAATGCTTACCTGTGCACCAGCGTATTCTTGAGGCCACCAACCAGACCTCGGGCAATGGTCTTCACTCTGGGTGTGAGAATAGCTTGGGAGACATGGAAAGCTCCACGGGGAGCTCTTTCACCAAGAGTTGTGTCTAAGAAGAGCGTAAGTTTCCTCACGCATGTTGTATTGGCCCATGGTGCTGGAATTCTGTGTCCTGGCCACAGGAAGGGGTACTGCATGGCAAAGGAAAAATGGTAGAAGACAAGAACCTGAAATATGTAGAAACAGAGAGAAGAGAGAAAGAAAAATGAGAGAAATTAGTGTGCGAATTGATGAGTAGGTGGCACAGTGGATAGAGCAGAGGACCCATAGTTAGGAACATCCTCGAGTTCAAATCTGAGCTTTGACAGTTCCCAGTTGTATGACCCTGGACAAGTCACTTAACCACCACCTGCCTCAGTTTCCTCATCTGTAAAACGGGGGCAACAATAGTACACACAGACACACCTCCCATAGAATTGCTGTGAGAGTAAAATGAGATAAATATAAGTGTAAAGCACTTTGTTATTAAAACACTCTATACATGCCAGCTATCATTATATAAAACTGTCTACAACTATGAGAACTGAAGTTGTTACTTTGGTTTGAAACTAAAGCTGATGGGGAAAGAAAAGCACTGGATAAGGCCCATAACTAAGTATAAGTACATGTATAACTTTTAGAATTATCATTCTTAAAATTAGCTAGCAAACTAGTAGACAGACTTGTCATCCATGACTATGGAGTTAATTTTAAGGAATATGTGTATAGGTAAAGGGGACAGTGTTGTTAAGATGATAGCACAACATTTCTCACCTAAAACAGTTTTTAGAGACAATGAAGTACTTAAGAATTTCATTTCCATGTGTTGGGAAGAAGGGGAAAAGTATTTATTAAGCACCTATTGCTTGCTAGGCACTGTGCTAAGAACTTCAAAGATGACTCACTTGGTCCTCATATTACTGGGAGGTAGATGCTAATGTCATACCCATTTTACAGCTGCAGAAGCAATTAGATGCTGAACCACTTGCCCAAGATCACACAGATAATCTGACAGTGGAATTTGAACTCGGGTCTTTCTGATTTCAAGCCTGGTGCTCTGAGATATCTAGTTGTGGGGAGCCAAAAAGGCCTGATCCAGGACTCAGATAAGAGACCTTAATTATGTACCCTAATTCTTCTCGAGGTGACTTGGCTTGCAAAGGCTTGCTCCCCCAAAAGAATCTCAGAGATACACTTAAAAGGACTTCTGTCTGATATCCTGACATCAAAACCTTTACCCCCAAATTTCAAGTATCAAAAAGGACATGTTCTTTATCATATTAGGCTAAAGACTATTCTAAGTTGAAATACTTGATTCTGGCATGTCTTTGAGACTGTTTTCTATGCAAATGTCTTTGAGATTGTGGCCTACTCTCAAGGAGCATCCTTTGTCCTGTAAGATACGTTTTGATAAAAGACAACTGACCTTCCCCATGATTTCCTGGGTCCTTGATAACAAGCCTTGTCTTATCTAAGCTGCTTCCCAGGTATTGCAGACTATTCCATTAGTAATAATATTCCAGGATATGATTGAGATAAGGATACTCGAATCTTTGTCATTTGGATCTTTAAAAACTTTAAGCATCAATAAACAGAGTTCATGGTTCTTCCTTGAACCACCCACATGGCCTGGTCACTTCATTTAGTCACATCTCTGGTTATGCTTAGTGCTGGACACTGAGCACCCCAACATCTAGTTGTGGGGGGATAGAGTTGCATTGAAATGCCCTCCATGGAAGGTATTTGGGGATGGGCCTGGGGTCAGAGCCGGGGACAGGGAGGAAGAATCATATGAAATATGCTCAGTGGTGAGATCATGCCCTGGATGCTTCTGGCAAACAAACGAGTGGGCCTCCTCTACAGCTAGAGATATCTGTTTTGCAGCTACATCCCTTCCTTGTCCTAAGTCTTCTCCAGTAACAGGAGGCTGCAGCAGAGAGGTCTGATCACCAAGCAGTGTGAGACACCCTTACAGGAGTCTTTGAAGTGGGAGACAACTTCAGTTTTACTTTCTTTTCTCCTCTTTCTTCTGACTGTGGAGCTCCCAACAACTCTCCTTTGGATTCCCTGTGAGAAAAGTGGAAAGGGAATTTCTCCTTTCTCTTTTCCCAGGGAAACAATGGTGGTTGCTCAAACACGTGCTAATTCAGGGATCCCATGCCTGCATTTTAAAACCTTAACTACCTTTCCTGTTTTGTGTTTCTTTCTATGGGCATTTGTTATTGTTCAGTTGTGTTCAAATCTTTGTGACTCGATTAAGTGGTTTGTTATTTCCTTCTCCAGCTCATTTTACAGATGAGGAAACTGAGGTTAAGTGACTTTCCCAGAGTCACACAATTGGTGTCTGAGGTCAGATTTGAACTTGGGTCTTCCTGACTCCAGGCCCAGTGCTCTCTATACACTGTACTTCTTAGCTGTTTTTATGGACATAGGTTACTAAAAACTGGTTAAGCTGAGCATTTATTTGGGAGTTCGTGGGAGTTCATTTCTCAGTTCATGCTGGCTGCTCTATGTGAGGTGCGTCCTGGAGCAATATTTTTGAGAAGAAGACAGCCATCTCCAGAATGGTACATGAAAGTTTTATGTTTTATCTGTTTGACGGTCTCACAAAATGTTTCATGTTTTAATGATTTAGGCATCCGCCTTCCCCAAAGCATTTAACAGGAGTCATGGATTTGTATTTCAAGTCTTTGTCAATGTGAATTTCTGAATCTTTTGTGTTTTAAGAATTTCTTTTGTGGTGGGAGGAATAATAGCTATTCTCTACTTTGTACATTGAGAACCTTTCTAAAAGAAACTCTTTGAAAGAGATAGTAGAAATGAGATAGGCGGTCACCTCCAGTTGTCTTGATCTATATTTTGCTACTGAACCCAGAAGTCTCTGGAGGAGAAAGTGAGGCCGGTGACTTTGCACAGCCCTCCCTCACTTAAATCCGATTTACTTGCAAGTGACCTTCCAAATGTCAAGATCCTCTTGGAGAATGAAGGACAAACAACCTTTGTCTGCTCCAGGCTGGAGTTGGAATGAATCAGAGACAATGAAAAAGAAGGTGACTTCCTTCTTTGGGTCCAGGCTTCCCCAATATCAGTCCCTGTTCCTGTGATCTCTGATCTGAGGCCCTTTGATGGCAGAGGGTTCCCTATCCTCCTTAGCCAATGAGTCTATTGTAACATGTGGATTAAAAACCAAACACAAACTGAGGCCTAGAAAGATTAAGTGACTTTCTCCAAGTCCCATGGTTTAGTTGCTAGCAGACCCACTTAAGTGTTCAAACTCTTGGACTATTACACTAGGATTTGTTCTGGGTAAAACAATTAAGTTTTGTCATAGTTTTCTAGAAGGATTGCTCTTTATGGAAAAATGGAGATTGGGAGGGGGCAGGGTGTGGGGAACTGACTATGTTCTCAGGAGAGGGCTTGTCCCTAAAAACCCGTAGGAAGTGCCAAGAGTCCCATTAGTATGCTTCTGACAGCAGCAATGCCCTCTCCTGGAAGGAATGCAAGCCTGTTGACATGACTCACTACAAATGCCTGTTAGCTTGGCTGAGAGAAATAATTTTCCAGGTGTGGAAATAAGACTGTTCTGACTGATTTGACTGTCTGGGCATTAAGCTAATGATTAAGGTGCTTGAGTAAACTGTTCTGAATGCTAAGTACAGAAGATCCTTGAAGAGTGGATACTTCATTATACAGGGAGGTCAATTACACTGGAAATGCTTTTTTAAAAATGTTTTTGAATAATTGATTGCTAATGACATCTGTGGCAAAGATGCATTTTAATTAGGTTAACCACATGATTTTCATAAATGATTGCTTCAGAGCCTGGGGAGGGGCTTCTTTCTCCAAATAGTTATAGTTTTGTTGAAGGATTTGATACTTTTAGCATGATCACTTAAAGGAGAATGATCTATTACGTAGAATACTGGAAAAAAGTATCAGAAGACCATATGAGCATTTTGCCTTACGCAGGGTATGTACTTAATAAAAGCATGCTGAATTTATTTAAATAAGACTACATTATAGATTCTTAGAATAATAATAACCAATATTTACACGAGGCTTTAAAGTTTGCAAAATGTTTCCTTCATAAAGTGAGAATGGACCGTATGGAACACTCGCTTTTTAATCTTGATCTGTATGACCTTGAGCAACCATTTAATTTACCTAGGTCTCAGTTTCCTCACTGGTAAAGTAAAGGGCAGCTAGATGGTTCAGTAGGTAGAGCACCAGGAGTCAGGAAGACTCAAGTCCAGTTCAAATCTGGACTCTGATACTTACCAGCTGTGTGACCCTGGGCAAGTCACTTAGCCCTGTTTCCCTGTTTCCTCATCTATCAAGTGAGTTGCAGAAGGAAACAGCAAACCCCTTTAGTATCTTTGCCGAGAAAACCCTGAATGGGGTCACAAAGAGTCAGATGGGACTGAAACAACTTAACAACCAAAAATAAAGGCTTTGTACTATGTCCTCTGAATCCTTCTGGTGCTAGAACTCTGATTCTAATTGCTGTACAAAGTTAGCTGTAATCTCTAGCTCGCTAGCTAAGGGCTCTAGGAGAGACAGATCTACAGCGATTTCTTCTTTGGCTCTACAACATAAAATTCAAGTAAATTCGATTTAAAACTGATTTATTAATTGTCTCCTATGTGACAAAATAACGGTACTCATCACTGGGAATAGACATTTCACACTGGGCTACACTCCTGGACTTCTTTAGAATCTTACCATCTCGCGAGGACACAACTCAAAAACCCATACCCCTCAGGACTCCTCGTGCTGATGGGAAAGAATTGGGGGGCTCTTTCCAGATTCTCCACTTAAGGAGGGTGCCGGGAGTAGCCATTTCATTTCTCACTGTATGGGCTCCTGACTTCATCACACCCCAATGACTTCATCCTCTACTTTTTTCCCTCTTTCAGCTTATTGTTAAGTGTCATCTTCCCCCCTTAGATTGTGAGTTCCTAGAGAAGGGTGTGGGTTGAGAGGGAAGGAGGATTTGGGTCTAGGTATTTGAAGGGCTGTACAATGGATGAAGGACTAGAATTGCTCTGTCTGGCCTCAGAGGACAGCACCAGGCAGAAGCAGAAAAGGTCCATTTAAATGTGATGTCAGGATAAACTCAATGATCAGAATAGTCCCAAAGTGAAATGGGCTGTTTTAATAGGGGATCTTTCCCTTCTCCTTAGAGGTCTTCAAACAGGAGCTGAATGGTCATGTATCAGATATGTACTAGTGTGGATTCCTTTACTACAATGGTCAGGCTAGATGACTGCCAAGGTGCCTTCCAACTCTCAAGGTCTATGTTGCAATGGCCTGGTTCTGCAAACCTGCCAGCTGTGTGACTTTGGGCAGGTCATATAACCTCTCCAGTTCCTAATTTCTTTATCCATAAAGTGAGGAGATAAGGGGTGGCTGGGTGGTGCAGTGAATAGAGCACTGGCCCTGGAGTCAGGGGGACCTGAGTTCAAATGTGACCTCAGACACTTGACATACTAGCTGCATGACCTTGGTCAAGTCACTTAACCCCAATTGCCTCACCTTCACCCCTCTAAAAAAAAAAGTGAAGATTGGATTAAATAACTTTTAAGGTCCTTTCAGCTCTACCACTGTATCCCTTCTCATTCAGAAAAGCCTTTCTCTGTCCCCCTCAATTCTAGTGCTTTCCCTCTGCTGATTATTTCCAATCAATCATTAGCCAGTTATCATATGTGATAATTATGTGTATATATATATGTATGTATGCATATATAGATACATGTATATGCAAGTACAAAGAAGAGAGATATTAATATAGATTAGAGGTAGATGTCTAGATAGTCAGATGTAGAGGTGAATGATTAGGTAGATAGCTATTTGGATCTATCTTATTTGTACCTAATTGACCCATGGTTTAATCAGAGAGACAACATGCCAAAAACCAGGTACAAACAAGACAAAGATAAAAAAAGATATAGATCCTCAAGTGCTCCCCCAAGGTTCTCAAGTGTGGCCCTATGACTGAAGCTTGATTCAGTTGCGGACCCAGAGGGTCATGTGTGGCCTCGAGGCTGTAGGTTCCCCACCCCTGATATAAACCATTACCTATATACCTATAGAAATTTGTTTATATGTTTGTGTCTGTTTGCATGTTGTCTTTCTTATTGAGCTATAGGCTCCTTAAAAGAAGGAGCCATCTTTTATCTTTCTTTATATTCTCAGCACTTAGACTTACTGACTCTTTGCCTATACTTCACTATTAGCAAAAACACAAAATAAATCCAGCTGGTTCCTATTTCTTTGTCTTTGCTTATACATAAATTCTTTTCTCATCTATAATTTTCTTTTAGATCTAGCTTAACATCACTTATTCTAAGCAATTTTCTCTAGAAACTTTCTGAAGAAATCAATGGAGGAGAAGCAAGAAGGAAAGAAATCTTCCTGGGGGGAAAAATGGGACAAGAATCAGAACTTAGAACGATGATACCAACAAATAATTTTCCTTTCTTTTATGAGTAAACTCATCTTCCACATCTATAAACTGTTTGTCCATTGCTTTGTAGTAGCTCTTTCATTGTTCCTTGTGTCTCCCCAAGTAGCCCCAAAACTTCCTTGAGGCAAGGATTGAGTCTTCTAGTTCAATTCTAACCGACCCAACTCAAGTATCTCCTGTACTCTCTCTGTCTATATAACTGGAGCTTGCTTGTTGGAAGAATGAAAGATAACTGATTGGTGAAAACTCCTTGTGACCAATCTATACAGAGAACTATGTGGTAGCTCTTAGGAACAAGGTCCCATTAGGTGAAACATTTTTTTTTTTTACTTTGTTAACCAACATCGGGACAATCCTGCCCTAGCACCCACTTTCTGGTGGGACAACAAAAAGAAGCAATTGCTTCTTCTGAAGTAAACTAATTTTGTAATTAAAAAAAGAAATTAATGAGAGAGAAACAGGAAGGGAAGAAGTCTTTCAGGGTGAAAATGAGGGCAGAATTTAAATTGATGACACCAACAAATAATTTTCCTTTTTCTATACTTCTTAGGAGAGAATAGAAACCCTATTTACCATAATCTATTTGCTTTACAAGTGGAGAAGTGCTTCACAGTCAAACAGATAGTAATAATAATAATAATAATAATGATATATCATATTTCTGCTGTTTGTTCACTAAGCAACTGGATAATTGAAAGCATGAAAACAGATTGCTCGGGTCTATCTAAAAATGATTCCCTCTTCACCTTAAAAGAAATACAAAATCAATGCCCACCTTGCAAATATTACAAACCATACTGCTTTAAAAAATTTTTTTTAAATTAAAATAAAAAAATCCCCAACTTTTCACAAGATAAAGACTATACTCTAAAACTCCTGCAGAGGGCAGGCTTCCCCCTATTCCTTTATATTCATGGTACATACTGGCTGCTGTTCCTAATTTCTTCATTATTACACTGATTTCTGTCCAGTTTAGAATGAAATACAGTTCCTAACCTAGCATTGTGGGTTGTGTGGGGAGCATGAAGGTCACCTCTATGGAACTTTTTAAGTGTGGAAATAAGCAAATAAAATAATCTTGTCCAGTCTCACAGCATCCTCGTCTTACTAGTGCTGGTACAGTAGGGAGACTGGAGATAACTGGGCTCAAGTCTTGTCCCTGACATTTTTCTGTTATCTCTCTATCTGACTATGAGCAAGTTGTCTTAGTTCTCTGAGCCTCAACTTCACATCTGTAACACAAGGACAATCCTACCTATAGTACTCACAGTGAAGATCATTGGTGTTGTTATTAAAGCCTATCCAATCTTCAAGACCTCACATGGGAATTTCTTGGCACAGATACTGGAGTAGTTTTGCCATTTGCTTCTCCAGTTGATTAAAGCAGAATTAAATGATTTGCTAAGGGTCCACAGCTAGCGAGTATCTGAGGCAGGATTTGAACTCAGATCTTCCTGACTCCAGACCCAGTACTCTCTCTAAGGAGCCACTTAGCTGCCTATTGAGAGGATCACCTAAGGTTATTTACTTAAGTTACCTTGTACATCTTAAAGTGCTATACAAATGTTAGCCATTATTATCATGATAGAGCCTGACACATAGTTGAGACTTATTAAATGCATATTGAATAGAATTAATAACGATCATATGTATATATGAGCTTTGAGATACTTGAACAATAAATACTTTTAATAAGTAAAATAAAAAGTCCTTTTAATGGCACGAATAATATCTCAATATTCTTATTTTTCATATGGTCAGAGTTAGTAAATACTCTGTTCTGTTTTTTTTTTTACTTCATATTATTCTTTAAAATTTCCAAATTTCTTTATATTCTTCATACTTGTCCATCTTAATTGTATTGTAGTATTCCATTACATTAATATATGACAGTTTACTTAACTTCCACCCTATTATTGGATATGTAGAATGCTTTTTTCCCTCCAAGTATAAGCAATTATGCTATGAAAATCTTTGGCTATATAGTACCTCCTTCTTTTTTTTATGACACATTTAAGGTATATTCTCAGTAATGGCATTGTTAGGCAAAAGGTCTGGTCATTTTTATTTCTTTTATGGTGTATTGCCAGTCTGTTTAAAAAAAATTCTACTAATTTGCCACACCAGGAGAAATGGATGTCTACCTGTTTCTCCACAGCCCTGCCACCAACGGGTTACATTGCCTTTAGTTACTTTCAACTTAATTGATGTGAGGTAATATCACAAAATTTTTGTTATTTATATCTCTTATTAATTTATGTATCTATATCTATTTATATATCTATAAACATTACTATTATTTTTATTAGAGATTGAACTTTTTTAATGATTAGGAGCAATTTGTCTTTTCTCTCTTGAAAACTGTCTGCTTATATTCTTTGACCATTCATGTGGATGCTTCTGTTAATCTGTCTGTAAACAAATGAACAATCACTGGCATATGTAATCTGAAAAAGCTGAGGAAAGGATAGTTAATCTACGCTCTATCTGAATGTCTCCTTTCCCAATATTCTGATATCAACCTAACCAATCAAAGCAAATTTTCGTTAGGCCTGCCCTCTTCTTCTGAAGACAGCAAGATCTATAGTTGGGCAAGGAGGTATATTTAAGCAGGTTCCTCAGTCCTCAGTGGACTGGACTTTCTCTGCTGATGACCATTCCTAGATACAAGTGAAAATCGCTTCTCTCTATGGTTCCCTCGAACCTACCTGAAACCCAAGCGAAGTCTCAGAATGGATTCTCCTACTTCAGCTGTATTTTACACCAGGGATAAACAATATTTCAGGAGATAGCATTTTAAAAAAGCACCTAGTCTCGACTCTGACTTACTACCTTTGTGACTTTGGAAAAAAACACTTAACCTTTCTGAATCTCAGCAGCTCTATTTTCCAAGAGCTTGAATAATGCATTCTGCTTTGATTATCTCAAAAGTATTGTGAGGGTCAAATGAAAGAAATATGCGTAAAAATTCTTTGTATGATCAAAAGAAATAAACAAATGTGTTTATCATTATTATTAATATCAATCATTTTAATTCCATTGACGGTGGAGGTGGAGGGGCAAAAAGATGGTGGCAATGACCGTTCTTCGTTGCCATGGGGATGCAGCATCCTGGAGAGTCTCTGGGTACTGAGCCCTTAGGGAGCCACCTAGTGGTAGTGGGGTACATAGCATGCAGTACTCGGAATTAGAATCAAGTTTAGGTTGTCCATCAGAAGTTTAATAGCTACATCCCTGAGAAAATTATTTAGTTTCTTTTCACCTCAGTTTCCTCATCTGTAAAATGTATGGTCATATGGTGGTGGGTAATGGTAAGGAGAATGATCAGTTGTCCACATTGGGAGGCATAAGGGATACTTAATGCGGGAAGATGAGAGGACACCAGAGAGGAACTTTTAGCCCCAGCTCTTGCTGGCTATGCTACTCAAATTTATTTGAAATGCCAAGTAGGTTAGCCATGCATATTCTATTCCAAGACTTGTTCATTTTGGTCTCTATCATAATTTATAGTCCAAGAGGATCCCTAAAGCTTCTCTAGGGTGCAAATAATTTATTTCCAATATCTTAAACATGTCTTTTGGGCAAACATGTCTCTGTGGCTTTATTGTTCTGTTGTTTTAATAGTCTCCAACTCTTTGTTGACCCAATTTGGGGTTCTCTTGGCAGAGATAATTGGAGTGGTTCAGCGTCATTTCCTTCTCTAGCTCTTTTTACATTTGAGGAAACTGAGGCAAACAGGGTTAAGTGACTTGTCCAGGGTCACACAGTTAGTAAGTATCTAAGGCTGGATTTGAACTTAGGCTTTCCTGACTCTAGGCCTACTGCAATCTGCTGTGCTAACTAGCTGTCCTATGTATTGCACTGGCCTATAGTTTTTTTTTTTTTCAATTACAAATAATGCTAGCATGAAACTCTTTGAGCATATGGCTATTTTTTTGTTTTTGATCATATTTTTAGGATATGTTTCCCAAAATAGAATTATTAGGTCAAAGAACATGATTGTTTTTGCAACTTCTATTATGTGTTGCTAGATTGCTTGCCAAAGAAATTCTGTCTGTGATGCCTCTAGCAATAAATGAGTGAACCTGGCACAACCCTGCCAGTACTGGATTTCATTACCTTTAAGATTTTTTCAACAATTTGATTGGCATGAGGTAGAATTTCAAGGTTATTTTAATTTGCTCCTTTTTTTGGTTCTATTCCTATTGTTATTATTAGAGAGGTACAATTTTTTCAAATGGTTATGAATAATTTCTATTTTCTCTTTTTATATTCTTTGACCATTTACTTTGATGTTTATATTAAACTATCTGTGAGAAAGGGGACAACACTTGGCATATGTTCCCTATTTCAAAGGGAAGAGGAAAGGCTAGAAAATTAAAACTTTTCAGAATATCATTGTTTTCAAACTCATCACATCATTCTATCAATGTCCTTAAGTCAACCTATGTCTACCCCAGGTTACGTATCACTTAAATCCGATATCCTAAACATGTCCAAATCGACGAGCAACTTGGTATGTGTTGGACTGGCCTATGAATTGGCATAAACGAGGGCTGGGGCCTGCACTCAAGAAAACCTGAATTCAAATCCAGCTTCAGATACTTACTAGCTGTGTTAGTCTTGGTGAGTCGCTTAACCTCTGTTTGCCTTTGTTTTGTGAGCTATAAAATGGGGAGAAGACTAGCACCTACCTTGCAGGGCTGTTGTAAAGTTCAAATGAGACAATATTTGTAAAAACTCTTTAGCACAGTTTAGCATACAGTAGATATTATATAGATGCTTAATCCTTTCTCTCACCCTTCCTATGGGGTAGCCATAAGGGGCCAGAGTGCTCTTAAAGGCTAGTTAACTGGTACAACGTCTAGAAGTGGGCAAGATAGTATGGAAAATGTTATTTCTCATTTATTAATATTGTTTGAGCCTAGCTCTATGTGGTTAAAAGACTAACTCAAAAGCTTATCATAGAAGTCTCAGAGAAATTTAAGGGAAGCTAGATAGCTATAAGGCATGCTTAGAATCTATCCAGTGCTTGTTTGGGTTCAGCTCAGGTCTTGTTTGGGTTCTACCCAAAGATCATGTTTTGGATTTCCTCAATTATATCAACACACCTGTTAATATACATCTCTAACTGCTCTCCTCAGGCCAGTCCCTGTTGCCTATGTGAGGCCAATGAGGCAAATGTCCTTATACCCTTGTCTGAACCCTATATATTAAAATCCCACAAAGATTCAGCAGGGAGCTACCCCTGCTTCTGGTCCTCTCTTCTGCCAAATTACCAAATAAATTTCTTTCTAAAACTATTTAAGATTTTGGGGTTTGTTCATGTGACTAACAATAGGAATAGATGATTTTTACTGAAGGCCTGGTCTAAGACAAATACTATCCCCCTCCAAATACCACACAGTATCTTTCACCCACCTGGCATTTTTTCTCCCACAGAGTATTCAGGGTCACATTTTCTACTCTCTCAGATGGGAAGAGCTTGGTTCCAAATGCTTCCTGGATCCGTTGAATCAGGTGTTCGTGGTGGGCATCATCCATGGCATAGAAGTGGTTGAAGTCCAGGAAGACAATTTCTTTGGGGTGCTGTGTGAGGAAAGAGTCGATTTCCATCAGCCCTTCCCAGACTTTGATGCCAAAAAGACCATGGATAAAGTAGATCTCCCGGTCAGCATCACCAGGCTTGGATGATACACGTAGGTCAAAGTAGCGAATCCCTGCCTCGAGCTGCTCCCTGAATGTCAGGTTCTGCGTCACAGACCACTTCTTCATCAGCTTTTTAACAAAGGAGATCCTGGCAAGGCGCTTGATAGCTGGGGTTTGGTCTGGTCCCACGGGAGACTTTTCATCTACCCAGTAGCTGAAAGAATCATGGGACCCTAAAGAAAGAACCAAACAGGTGATAAATGTTGAAAGCAGCAAATATGTACTTCTCATGGTCAATGTGTTCCCCACCTCTCACACCCACCCCAAGATAAAAGGTACTAGCTAACCAGTCTTTTCTTAGGGGCAGCTAGGTGGCACAATGGTTAGAGAGTACTGGCCCTGGAGTTAGGAAGACCTGAGTTCAAATCCTTAGATACTTACTAGCTGTGTGACCCTGGGCAAGTCACTTAACCCTCTTTGTTTCAGTTTCCTCATCTGTAAAATGATCTGGAGAAAGAAATGGCAAAACACTTTAGCATCTTTGCCAAGAAAACTCCAAATGGCTCATGAAGGGTTAGACGTGACTGAGCAGCAACAAAAAGCAGTCTTGTCTTATCCTCTCACCAATCTCTAACCATAGGATCTTGAGTTGGAAGGAACTTCAGAGATCATCTAACTGAACCCTGTCACTTTACATATGCAGAAACTAAAGGGCAGAGAGATAAAGTTCACTTTTTTTTAAATTTTTATGCTTTTTGGAGAGGAGAGGGCAGGGCAATTGGAGTTAAGTGACTTGCTCAAGGTCACATGGCTAGTAAGTATGTCAAGTGTCTGAGGGTGGACTTGAACTCAGGTCCTCCTGACTCCTGGGCCAGTGCTCTATTCACTGCGCCACCTAGCCACCCCTTAAACTTCACTTTCACAGTCAGATCTTAGATAGGATAAATGGCCTTTGACTCAAAATATGGTGACCTTTTTTGAATGAATTATTTTAGGAGGCAAAGGAAGGAAAGAAAGGTGGTAAGGCCCCATGGTCTTCTGTATCACTGGAAGGAATAGAGAATAAGATTCTCATCTTATCCAAACCAACTAAGCAGACAAACAACCCAGTGAGTTCTGAGCAACTGAGGGAGATGGGAAAAAGGGGATGGGTTTTCCAATACTTCAACTGTCCAGTATGGGTTCTGTTGCAAATGCTAGAATTCTAAAAGGTGTTTTTTTTATTTAAATTTTTTTTATTATTATTATTTTTTGCTTTTTTTTTTGGAGGGCAGTTGGGGTTAAGTGACTTGCCCAAGGTCACATGGCTAGTTTTTTGTGTTAAGTGTCTGAGGCCGGATTTGAACTCAGGTACTCCTGACTCCAGGGCCGGCGCTCTATTCACTGTGCCACCTAGCCGCCCGCTTAAAAGGTGTTTTGTTAATAAAGGTTATACTACTTTGAACATTTGGGAGAGGGGGGTTTTGAGGGGAATTTGTAGTGATAGAGTCTCTTTGTCTTAAAGTAGTAAGAGCTCTTATTCTGATAGATAAGATGATCTGGAATAATAGTGGGCTTGAAGTAAGAAGATATAGTATTTTTACCCTTTGATCTCTCTTTGTAAATTTTTCTTAAGAGATAACTCTCTGGACAAGGGATGGAAGGGATGTATTTGTAAATGTAGGTGACATAAAAACAGAAGACATTAATAAATAAATATACATTATATATTTAAATAAAAGAACTATTAATAGAAAAATGGAGATAGTTTACTTGGTTATTCCAGACTTCTTGTTTCTACCAGTGAAATCTTTGTATTCAGTTCAACAAATTATATCTACCATTTGCAAGACAACATGTTAAGTTCTTAGACTACAAAGGTAACAGTTTCAATGGTCATTTCTCACAAGATATTTACAGTTGAATAGAGGAAATATGGCCTATTCACAAATGAGTGCAATGTAGGGTAGAGTATAATAAATGAAAAGGAGAGATCCTAGGAAGGTGCTATAAGAAAATATGGGGAGGCTAATTTCACTTTCAGGTAAGAAGTTAGGGTAATTCATGGGGAAAGTATTGGCTATTCTGGACTTTGAAAGAAGAGGATTCCAATGTGAAAAAGATATGACCTGGATATGTTCTTAGGCATGGGGGACAATAGAGTATAAGGCAAATCTTGTAGTATACTTTGCCTTGAATGTAGAAAATGTAGACTGGTATTATGAGATAATTATTGCACATATTATAAGGTAAATTGTGGAGGATCTTAAAAAATAAAATACATCTCTATTGTATTCTGTAGGTGATAGGGAGCCATTGAAGGTTTTGGGGCAGAGGAAAGAAAGCATCAGACATATGAATTAGGAAGACTATCTTTTTTTTAAATTTTAATTTATTTTCTTGGTTACATCATTCATTTCCACAAGGTTTAGGAAGACTATCTTAACAATTATGTGATAAATGGACTAGAGAAGAAGATACTAGTGGTAGAGACACCTTAAAAAGCTATTCCAATGGTTCAGGAAAGAGATGACAAGAGGTTGACCTAGGATGATGGCAGTATGAATGAAGAGTAGTATTATGGAGGTAGAGCTCTTTAAAAAATATATATTTTATAAAATTTGTTTATCTACTTTCTGTTTACAACATTCAGTTCCACAATCCCTTGAGTTTCAAGTTTTCTCCCCCTCCCTCTCCTGTTCCCTTTCCCTCTATTGCGACTCTGACAACCACTGCAAAAACCCCAGCAATTTGGGACACAGCTCTATCCACTCTGGAAGCAGAGTTCTACTGTGTCAAAGAGCTCAAAAGTCAAGTAAATGGCTGGCAAGATAAGAAAACAGAGAAGTGCAATCAGACCACAGAATCTTTTTGGGGGACAAAAAGGATCAAAATATGGAATCAGAAGAAGACAACAAAGTGAAAAGTCCTGCATCAAAAACCTCCAAGAAAAATATGAATCGATCTCAGGACATGGAGAAGCTCAAGAAGGATTTTGAAAATCAAGTAAGAGAAGTGGAGGAAAAATTGGGAAGAAAAATGAGAATGACGCAAGAAAATCATGAAAAAAGACAACAGCCTGACTGAAGAACATAATACCTTACAAAATAGAATAACTCAAATGGCAAAAGAGGTCCAAAAAGCCAATGAGGAGAAGAATGCATTAAAAAGTTGGAAAAGGGGGCAGCAAGGTGGCACAGTGAATAGAGCACTGGCCCTGGAGTCAGGAGGACCTGAGTTCAAATCTGACCTCAGACACTTAACACTTACTAGCTGTGTGACCTTGGGCAAGTCACTTAACCCCAATTGCCTTCCAAAAAGCAAAAAAAAAGTTGGTTAAAGTATGGAAAAGAAGTTTCAAAAACTCACTGAAAAGAATAATTCCTTCAAAATTACATTGGAGCAAATGGAAGCTAATGACTATGAGAAATCAAGACACTATAAAACAGATCTAAACAAATGAAAAAAATGGAAGACAATGTGAAATATCTTATTGAAAAAAACCATTGACATGGAAAATAGATCCAGGAGAAATAATTTAAGAAAAATATTGGGCTACCTGAAAACCATAAAAAAACAGCTTAGACACCATCTTTCAAGAAATTCTCAAGGAAAATTACCCTGATATTCTAGAACCAGAGGGCAAAATAGAAATTGAAAGAATACACTGATCACCTCTTAAAATACCTCCAAAAGAAAAATCCTAGGATTATTATAGCCAAATTCCAGAGTTCTGTGATCAAGAAAACATATTACAAGCAGTCAAGAAGAAACAATTTGAATATTGTGGAAAACTAGTCAGGATAACACAACATCTAGCAGCTTCTACATCAAGGGACTGAAGGGTTTGGAATATGATATTCTGGAAGCCAAAGAAGCTAGGTTTAAAACCAAGAATCACCTACCCATCAAAACTGAGTATAATGCTTCAGAGAAAAATATGGTCATTTTATGAAATACAGGGCTTTCAAGCATTCTTGATGAACCAGAGCTGAAGAGAAAATTTGACATTCAAATAAAAGAAGAAAGAAAAGCATAAGAGAGTAAACAGGAAAAAGAAATCATAAGGAAACTGTGTAAGTTGAACTTTTTTCCAACTACAAAAAATGTAAAAAACAATAACTGTAACTCATGAGACTTTTCTCAGTATGAGGATAGTTGAAGGGAATATATATGTTTGTATAGGAGGGTGTATATATGTATAAATATATGTGAGTGTGTGTACATGTATGTACATGCATACATAGAGAGAGGGCACAGAATGAGTTGAATAGGAAGGGATGATATCTAAAAATTAAATTAAGAGGTGAGAGAGGAATACATTGAGAGAAAGAGAAAGGGAGAGACAGAATAGGGTAAATTATCTCATATAAAAGAGGGAAGAGAAAACTGTTACAATGGAGGGGAAGAGCAAGAAGATGAAAGGGAATGTGTCAACCATACTTTCATTGAATTTAGCTTAAGGAGGGAATAACATATACACTCAATTGGATATCTTACCCTGCAGGAAAGTAGTGGGGAAGGGGATAAGAGGGGGGATGATAGAAGGGAGGGCAATTAGGGAAATTTGGGGGAGGGTAATTAGAAGCAAACACTTTTGAAAAGGGACAGGGTCAAAGTAGAAAACAGAATAAGTGGGGGACGGGATAGGATGGAAGGAAATATAGTTGGTCTTTCACAATACAACTTCTATGGAAATGTTTTGCATAACTACACATGTACAACCTATATTGAATTGCATGTCCTCCCAGTGGGGGCAAGTGAGGAGAGAAGAAAGGAAAGAACCTGGAAATCAAAGTTTTAAAAACAAATGTTGAACAAATTGTTTTTTACATGCAACTGGGAAATAAGATACACAGGCATTGCAGTATAGAAATCCGTCTTGCTCTACCAGAAAGTTGGAGGCGGAGGGGGGGGGAGGATATGAGAGAACAAATTAGGGGAAGTGGTATTCAATAGGCTCATTGACTTGGGATGGGGGAAGAGGAAAGACAGGGAGAAAATCTGTAACTCAAAATCTTATGAAAATGAATGTTGCAAACTAAAAATAAATAAATAAATTGAAAAAAAAAAGGCAATGAAATAATAAAAAAATATAAAAAAAACACTAAAGAGAGAGCAAGCAGTTTGCTTCAATATGCATTCAGACTCTGTAATTCTTTCTTTGTATGTGGATATCCTTTCTATCATGAATCTTTTGGAGTTGTCTTATAACCTTGCATTGCTGAGAGGAGCCCAGTCTATCAAAGTTAGTCATCACAGATGTGATGTGTCTATAACTGTGTACAATGTTCTCCTGGTTCTGCTATCCACACTCAATATCAGTTTATATAAGACTCTCCAGGTTATTGAAGTCCGTCTACTCCTCATTTCTTTTTTAATTTCTTTTTAATTTCTTTTTTTCATTCTGTTTTTTTAAAATTTTTTTTATTTTATTGACTTTGTTTACTTTTAGGTTACAAGATTCAGTTCCAGAGTCACCTGAGTTTCAGATTTTTCTCCCCTTCCTCCCCTCCCCCCACCCTCACCATGGTGGCATACAATCACATATAGGATCTGCAAACTCCTTCATATTGTACAATAGTCTGGTTGTATAGGTGTTATAGCCAATGGAGTGAACAATGAGAAAAGAGAAACAAAAGCCAAACATCGAAAAGAATGATAGCATGCATTGCTTCAGTCTCCTTTTAAACTCTGATCTTTCTGGATCTTTCTCT
>CM053596.1:246820844-246843520 GCA_028646575.1 Pseudocheirus occidentalis | reverse complement strand
AGAGTGGTGGAGGCATTATTTGCTAAATATGAGATCCACACAAGGGAAAAGGTGTAGGTGTGGGCTCAAAGCAGTTCATGCTGTTACTCCTTTTCAGAACTAGAAAGAGACATCTGGAGATTCAGCCTTTTAATCATTCTTGTTCTTGTTCAGTCATTTCAGTCATGTTCAACTCTTTGGGACCCATTTGGGGTTTTCCTGGCAAAGATAGTTGAGTGCTTTGCCATTTCCTTCTCCAGTTCATTTTACAGATGAGGAAACTGAGGTAAACAGGGTTCAGCGACTTGGCCAGAGGCACCCAGCTGTAAGTGTCTGAGGCCAGATTTGAATTCTGGAAGATGAATCTTCCTGATTCCAGTCTTGGTGTTCTATCCACTACACCACCTAGCTGCCTTTCTAATCATTCTATTGAAGCCTATTGGGGGGGGCGGGGGAGAGGAGGGTGTAGGGATCATAGGAAAAACATAAATGAATGGCCAAAAAATGCATCCTCATCTCTTTAAAAAGGACAATGGATGCATTTAGAAACTGTTAAAGAAGAGGAGATTATTGCAAAGTTTATAAAAAATATCACCTCAATTTAAGAAGAGTTTGGAATTTCTGTTTTTAAAGGCATTAATATTTGCTTTGTGAAATGATTTGACATTGACTCTTTTGAAAAGAAGCATTTTTAAGTGTGGGCTTGTTTTTTATTCTCATCTGATAATGTTTTGAGGAGTGTTTCTAATTGATCTAATAATCATCATACTTAAAAAAAGAAAGGTTAGCATGTGTAATGTAATTAATTTTTTCCTATTTTTTAAACTTGAATCTTGTATACTTGTAACCATATTCTAATGGGGGAAATATGAACTGAGTGATTTTATTAACATTTGATGGCACACTTGCGTTATTATTACTAATATTCTCATTAACTTAAGCTTTATATCTTGGTAGTATTCATTGTATGTTGTTCATATCTCGTTGTCATCCTTCATGATTCTGGCCGCCTGCATCTCCTTCCTTTCTCTCTACAACTTTCTTCATTTGTGACATCTACTATAACTTCCCTCTTCTTCCTCTGGACTGGGATTAGGAAGAATGAATTTCTCAGCAGGTAAGCTATGAGGTGTTGATTTGATGAAATATAGGTTAGTTTTGCACTCCTCATCCATGTAAACAATCTATATCTTCTCTTTTTCTAAATTATCTCTCATATTTTTGTTACATGTTGACCATACTATCACATTCCTGATTAATTCTGACTGAAAAGCGATGCATCTTAGCAGATTTCAACCCACCAAAAAATATGGCAAATTACTACTACTACTTATGAGGGAGCCCATGTGGTATAGTGGGAAGAGCAATGGCTTAGAAGTCAGCGGACCTGGATTCAAATAACACCTCTGACAGTTAACTGCCTGTGTGACCTAGGACAAGTCACCTTCTTCTCATACCTGCCTCTGCTTTTTTTCATCTGCAAAATGAAGGGGTTGGCCTCTGAGGTCCCATCCACCTCTGGATCTTTGATTCTATGATTCCCATACCAAAGAATGGTATGGAGAAGAAGAGGGAGAGGTGCAACCCATTCATACGTTGAAGCTTTGAGTTAGTCTAATTCTGATTTGGTGAACACAGGAAGACACAACATCAGCTTATGGAATTTGTAATGGTAACTTTATCTGCTGTTCTGAATAAATAACTTAGCTCTAACCAGTTCTGTCCTCATGCTTTGGGTGAATTCTCCAGTAAACTAGCTATTTATGTTAGTACATAAAAGGTGTGAAGTGCTCTGAAATCCCTTCTCACCTCCTGCAGCTCTTTCCTAATTTTTCTGCCTATATGAACAACTAGGTTATCTGAGATATTGGAAGGGTTAGTAAATTTCCTCTGCTACTCTCTTCCATAACCCCCACCATTGCCAAGATCAGTGGATGACCTGTCTTGATTTAATTAGCAGAAAGTGAAGGAGGCTTTCTCTACCAATAATACTGCTCTGTGGGACATACTTCACTGACACTTATTAGCATGCCTTGTTGAAAGAATATCTTTAAAGACCCAGCTTTACAAAGTTCCATGGGGCCAGTTAGGAATGAAGGAATGGAGTTTCATTCTTGTTTTCTGTCTCATTTTGTTCATTGTTTTTTCTTTCTTCCTCTCTTTTTTTTGGGGGACTGGGGGGTGGAAGGAGGGGTTGGTGGCAGTAATAAAAGCAGCTGTTTTTTGCCTTGGTGTGATGTAGTTGGAATGTGGAAGCAATGAGCCAGAGGAGGATGGGGCTTAATAAATTAGAAACCCCTCAAACATCAGGATTTCTAAGATAATTTTGTAAGCAATGTACCCCGGGAATGGGGGAGGGGTGGAGAGAAGGAAGATATAAACAAATCTTACTGAATATAAGTGTATCTAGAACAATGGGGTGTTTTTTCTATTAAGAAGGCAAAGAAATGTGAGCTTTTATCCTAATGTGAGAATAACAAAAAAGTTCACTAAAACCTATAGGAAACCTTCATCTTCTACTGAGATTTGAATATATCAAGCTTATGCCCACCTATCTATCAATCAGTTCCTCAGCAAACATTCATTGCTCACTTACTATGTGATATGCGCACAGGGGTTGATTGATGCAAAGATAAAAATGAGAGTCCCTGCCCTCAAGGGGTTGTTTGTTCCTTTTGACCTCATTCTGTCAGGGAAGAAAATATGTGCATAAACAAGAGTATAAAAATATTTCATATGAAATATATAAAAGATAGATTGATGTAGGGAGGGCCATTGAAAATCAGGGATGATCAGGAAAGGCTTCACAAAGAAGGGAGTGTTTTTTCAGAGTTTTGTATGAAATATAGGCATGGCGTTCAGTCACTTCATTCACGTCTAGCTCTTCATGATCCTGTTTAGGGTTTTCTTGGTAGAGATACTGGAGTGGTTTCCTTCTCCAACTCTTTTACAAATGAGGAAAATGAAGCAAACAGGGTTAAGTTTAGGGATAAGACTTGTCTAGGGTCACACAGCTAGTAAGTCTCTGAGGTCAGATTTAAACTCAGGAAGATGAACGACTTCAGGCATAGTTCTCTATATGCTGCTCCACCTAGCTACTCTACAAATATGAGTATATGAACAAGCCAAATGAAATTCAACCTAATTTCTTAGGTTCATAAGTTTAGAACTGGAAGGGACCTCAGATATCTAGTCCAACCTCCTCATTTTCCAGATGTATGAATGGAATGTCCAGAGAAAGGAAGTGATTTACTCAAGATCACAGAAGGTGGTAAGCAATAGAGGTATATTCTCTCTCTCTAAATCCAGAGCCTGCTTTGTGGTATGTTCCAAATAAGCACCCCCTTAGTGTCCTACTCAAAAATCATTCCATTTCTATCCCTATCTCCCTTCTTCCCATTGTCTCTACTCTAGGGCAGTCATCAACTCTGTGAAGCAAAAAGAAGGAAGTAGAGAAGGGTGTAGAGGTCCAAGGAAGGATATACAACAATGCAACTGATTTTCTTTTGTTGTTTATAAATAGTCTCTGAATGCCACATAAGAAAAACAAAAGGGGGGGGGAAGTTCCAAAAATGTTTGGAACAATGACAGTACCATGGGCATAGATAGAGAGATTCCCAGGATTATTTCTTTTGAAGAACACTTCACACTTTTACCTGCAGAAATTCTGATAATTTTCAGAGGCAAGATGGGGAAGAATAATTCTCATTAATCAATCATAAAACTTCTGTTTCAGTGTTTCTAGTGGCCAATAAAAAGAAAAGACCTTGTTTCAGTGAGGTAATATCATGCAGGCTCGTGTCTGAAATGAAAAGCAGTTGCTACAGTATTTTGTATCAAACTCACCACTGTTGATGGAAGGGATTTGGGCCACTCATTCTTTGGAGTTGGGGGACAATGAAGCAATGATAGTTCAAGATCTGAGACTGCAAAGTTCAGTTCAAGTAAAGATTAGATTATATATATATATATATTTTTTTTATGCTGTCTACCTCCAGAGAGAAAACTGACACTCTGAGTACAAATTAAAGCTTTTTTTTCCCACTTTATTTTTCTTTCTTTTTTTGGTAACATGGCTAATATGGAAATATGTTTTGCATGACTTCACATGTATAATAAGGATGATATTGCTTGCCTTCTCAGTGGGTGAAGGAAGGGGCTAGAGAAAAGGAAGGAAAGAATTTGGAACTCAAAAACTTTTTAAATAAATAAGTGAATATGTAAAGAAAGAAAGAAAGTTTGTGTATTTTAAAGGCTTTAGATCTATTCCTAGTCTCGGGGTTCAAGGTGAAGCTCCAGGTATTGTTATGATGGCAGAAAGATTGTTTGCTTTTAGATATAGAAAGACTAACAACTTGATCGCTCATGACTATGGAGACACATGGATAAAATTATTTCAGAACAGTGGTTCTCAACCTTCCTAATGTCTCAACCCTTTAATACTCTTGTGGGCATATCTGCATGTGGGCAGACCTGCCTGAAGATAGAGGAGCGGTGTCTCGGTTCCTAAAACCATTGGAAATATGTGTTTTCCCATGGTCTTAGGAGACCCCCAAAAGGGTTGCGACCTACAAGTTGAAAACTGCTGTTTTAGAAGGTGACATAAGAGTACAGATAAAGGTTCACTTGAATGTTAGCTTGTGTGTATACATTCATACATACATACATACATATGTGTGTATATGTATGTATATGTATCTTTTTCAGCTTTTTAAACAAATGTGAAAGTGGTTAACTTTACTTGTATCTTTTGCTTTCATATTTGTATCTTATTTATAATCACTTAAAAATAGTTTCTTTTGAATTTAACTACATAAAACAGGCAACCAGGTGGTGCAGTGGATAGTACTAGGCCTGGAGTCAGGAAGACCTGAATTCAAATCTAGATGAGACCCTGGGCAAGTCACTTAACACTGCCTCAGTTTCTTCATCTGTATAATGAACTGAAGAAGGAAATGCCACGTGAAGAGTCAGACACAAGAGAAATGATTAAACAACGCTATAGAAATGCAGAAAGGTTCTTATAGAGAGTACCAAAGAAGTATAGACCAGTACAGTGGTTCAAAGTACCACAAAGAGAATTTGAACTTAGTGGCTGGGATGGGTAGCATTTACCCTGTTGAAATTCAACACAAAGTAAGGCTATTTTTAGAACTTTTTTATTGCATTGACTTTTATTTCTTGAAGAATATAGTAAGGACATGTTAGATATCAGCAGTGAATGATCATTTCATCATGTATGCATGAGCATACTCAACCAGAAACTGGAAAATTCCCATGGTTGCTCAAGTGTTGTACAAAAATTATTTTTCAATGTATAGATTCCGTGCCAAGGTCCATTCTGACCAAAGGCTTTTGAGAGTAAGCTACTCAAGGAAATGCTAATATCAATATATGTCAATGTTTAGAACTACTGCTCACCACCTACGAGGAGTCTTGCAACCTCAGCATTTTAGTGACACTATTAAACATATTTGGAATTTCTTAGACCATTTTTTAGAATATTCTGATTTTGGTACTTAAAATGAGGTTCTTATGATAGAAGGACAATCTTTAGAACTAACTTCTGAATTGGGAAGGATCTGTATGGAGAAGCATACATAACTTTTATGCTTCTGAATAGTAGTTTGTCTGGCCACTTGTCCTGAGAGCTGGCCATTTAAAGCAGGGAACTAATTGGGAACTAAAAGAAATGGAGGTTTTTTAACCGTCCTCTACTTAGCACATTATTGTCAGTGTAGCTGGGTAGTGTGGTGGATGGTGTGCCAAGTCTGGAGTCAGGAAGACCTTGTTTCAAATCCAGCATCAGACACTTATTAGCTGTATGACCCTGAGCAAGTCACTTAACCCTGCCTGCCTCAGTTTCCTTATCTGTAAAATAGGCATAACAAGAGCACCTACCTCACAGGGTTAGTGTGAGGACCAAATCAGGTAATAATTGTAAAGCCATTAGTCCAGTGACTGGCCCATAATAAAGACTATATGTTGTTGTTGTTGTTATTATTATTATTATTATTATTATTACATGTGCCTCAGTGTCCCTTAAAATCAGGCAATCTTACTAACCTGCCTGTATCACTAAGCTGCAGTGAAGGTTGATCAGTATTTATATATTTCACAGTTACTCAATTCATTACATTTAAACTCAAAGCTTTTTTCCTAGCAGCTGTGGGTCATGTGCATTTCAAAATATAAAAATGACATTTTGCTCCTAAAAATAAATCTCAATTGCTGTGTAAATGACGGATTGCCTTAAATCATTGGTATTCAGGAAGAGGAAGGGTGACCATGACAACCTGATTTTGTAAAGAAAAGAAGAAAATAAAATCTTTCATTACTCACCCCTGTGTATTTTCTGCCATATCATTGTATATATTGTGCCTTCATTTTTCATTGCTAAGTAAGGAAAATCTCTTTACTGTGACTGGTGCCCATTGGAAGTTTTATGAGCCTTAAGCCTTTGTTGAAAGGCCAAAAGAATGCTCACTTGTACAATCTTTTCAAATATGTTTTTTTCTTCTTCCATAATGAATCATGGGAAACACTTTAAAAGGAGCAATTAGTCATTCCAAAGGCTCAAGTATCAATGGTAAATTTAAAGAAATAGTATAATATTCTGCCCTTTGGTGTATTTTTAAGACAAAAGCTCCACTCATCTTTATGGCGTGACTTTATTTCCATGCTTACATGATAAAGATTCATAATATCTCCTAATATGCTATCTGTTTCATCACCTTCCTTTGATTAGTTCATTTTTGGAAGAATTTTAATGCACAATGACAAATCATATCAATAAGATGTTAGTGTTTCCCCAGAAATTACTTAACTTTTAAGAGTAAAAGTTTCACTTGATTGTTTGGAATGTCCCAAACCACTTACCAGCATGAGTGCTCTACATGGATCTAATCATCATTGAGAAGAGATGTCTAGGACTATAATACTGTGTTCAAGTTGACATGGCTGCTAGCTAAATAGAAGTTTAGTAGTCAATTGCCATCAAAATAGTCAATACACTATGATTTATGAACCAATCTGATGAACCACTCTGAGATAAATTTTTTTCCTTCTTCCCATGCCTTGTCTTTTGGCCACTTCACTCAAGGACTGGCGGCAGCAGCAGCAGCCACTTACCAAAGCAGGAGAGAAAAGGAGCTGAAGGTCAAGTCAACCAATTTTGTTAAGTTATCCGTGGCCCTCATATAAAGTTTATCAGGCCACAGAAACATTAGATGAGAGAAGAACATTAAAACTAAATGTAGGCTAAGATAAGGGGTTTTTGTTTTGTTTTATTAGCTTGAAATTTAATTTTTTTTCATGCCACCTTTTTACATTGGCACACATAATTTGTACTCAGAATTGAACCCAAACTGCTATTTTGGTGAAACTGTATCTCATCATTGACTATAGCCAGGGCTAGCGAGAAGAGAAGTGATTCACAACATAAGCATAAATCACCAGGTTAAAATTGTCTGAAGACGACTTTTTTTAAATGACAAGAATTCACTATAGGCTGTTCAAAGAGGTCTGTAGTTCTCATGCTCTAGGATAAGGGATGAAACAGCTGGTCTTAGGGCTATTCTGTCACATGGTCTTGTCATCTGCCTTTGCCCACAATATTTCCATTATTTTGATGCTTCAGTGTTAAGACTGAGGTGAGAATGGGGTAGAGGATTTCTATAGGGAGGTTCATCTTTTAATTAAAAAAAATAATTCCAGGTCATTGAGAGAAGCTGAAAAAGAAGAGAGAAGGAAAATATAAGATCTAAACTTAAGAGCTGAAAGTATCATTGGAGATCATATAGTCCAATCCCTTTAATTTACAGAGTGGGAAACTGAGGCCTAGAGAGGTGCCAAGACTTGCCCAAATTGATCCTCTTGACTGTAGTAGTGGTGGCAAAGGATCCTGACTTTTCTCTTTCATTTCACAAAAGCCATGGAAATTCTCTTAACCAGATTTCCTTCTGGTAGTTTGTCACTTAAAACAACTCTAGAGGGAGCCATCCAAAGTCTTGATGCTTCAGTGCCTAGGTTGTGGTCTTTTGGGGTTTATTTGCCCAAAGCTTTCATGGACTTGAAGTGAATGTGTAGGAACTATCCAGGAGCTGTGTGTGAGATGGTTAACCTGAATCCTAGGATTTGTTCGTAAGAGAAGGCTCTCATAAAGCCCCTTCTTCAACTCTATGTTTTGCTTGAGGTGTGAGAGTACACTAGGTTTCTTTGATCATAGCTGCCTAGAAGCAAATTAGAACAGTACTCTGAATTCATTTGCAGATGTTTTTGATTGCTGCCTATGGGTTTATAGGCTTTTTTCTTTTTAATGAGATCTCAAGGCTGAAAAATGAAAGAAACTCACTTTTTTTTTTTGCTTGTGGTTCTTTTAGGGTATAATCACCAACAGATGAATGAAGGACAAAGGCAGAAATCTTCTGATTTTTACAACCGAACTGCATCTGAATCAAATGTCTATTTGAATAGTTTCCAGTATCCAGATCATAGTTACAAGGATCATGCCTTTGATACTTTGAGCATGGATAGCTCTGACAGCATGGAAACCAGCCTTTCTGCTTGCTCTCCTGACAATATCTCCAGGTAAGGTTTCTGATTTGGAAAAGACATTTTGTTCCTTTTAAAAAGCAAGGCCATTACTGGAGGTCATGTGTTTTTAAAGTAGATTTTCATGGATTTTTCTTCTGTATCCATCTTCCCCTCTCTGTCATCTATCTTCTATGACAAAGAATTAGGAAGGAAGGAAGGAAGGAAGGAAGGAAGGAAGGAAGGAAGGAAGGAAAGAAAAAGGGAGGGAGGGAGAGAAGGAGGGAAAGAAGGAATTCAGTAAAAAACTAATCTGTATATTAAAAGACCCGACATCATTTATGCTATTCCAAATGCCTGAACCCTTCAGCTTTAGTTTCAAAGTCCAAATGTTGTGACCCAGTGGAAATGTTTTCCAGGCAAGGAAATGTGCCCCTTTACATTCATTTTCTATCTAGGCCCTGCCATCCTTACTGGATGTGAGATATAGTGCAGTAGATTCTCCTCTATATTAAATTACTCCATGATTTTATTCTGGGTCTAACTAGACAGAACCAATGGACTTAGACCTACTAAAACCCTGCAATCTATTCAGCCACTGCTTTATCTCCTCAAAGCAGCAAATGCCAACATTAGAGGCAGAACCTTCACAGTTCTTAGAGTATGTTTTTACTAATAAAGTTTTAGCTAAATCCAAACATTAAAATACGTAAAAGTTTTTTGGTTTGTTTGGTCTCATTTTGTGTTGCACAATGAATTCGTCTCATGAAGGACAGCACTTCAAGGATGCTATGGGACAAGACATCATAGAAGGGACGGATGTTCATAGGATTATAGTTCAGGGGAGAGGTGATGAAGACTTGAAAAATGAAACTGACTGCTTTAGGAAGTCAAGTGTTTTCTGTCACTAGAGGAGGGCTTCCAACAAGGCTGGAGATTCTGTAGGAGGGGTTGAGCTTGGAAGTCTCTTCCAACTCCAAAATTCTATAATGAGAACAACTATAAAGTCCCTTTTGAGCTCCAACTTCAGTGATGTTATGATTTGTGATTCTGGATTTGTGGTATCCTGAGGAAGAATTTTAGTTAGCGTGAGGAGAAGGAACACTTAAAGGTAAGAACAGGACATGGCTGATTTTGTTCATAATAATTAGAGAGGGGATTTCAAAGGGCATGGTGGAAAAGACAGGTAGAGGTATAACCAGGATTAAAGTGGGCCTGGAAAAAATAGAATTGAACTGGATAGGGATGGAAGTATAGGAGGAAATGTCAGGGAAAGAGAATGCAATAAGTTGTTGCCACTTTTGGCTAGTGAGAATTAGAAAGGTAGGAAGGTAGAAGATATGCTTAAAGGACATTTTATCAGTGTGGGAAGGAACAGCCCTGAATAGGTAGAAATTTGATAGTGGAGAAATTGACTAGTTTCAAGATTCCAGTGAGAATCTGAATGAATTGGAATGTTCTTGTGAGCTACCGCTTAGCATGTGTTCTCTCTCTTTTTTAAAAAACCCTTAGTTGATGAAGTGCTTTCTTTCTACTGATGTGTATTAGGGTTGGGGAGCTACCATTAGTTGGTCTCCTTAATTAAGCTAGAGCATCTGTGCCTGTATTTAAGTGCCTAGTGTACAGCCCACAAAGGCAGCTAGGTAATACTTTAGTGGATAGACTAGGAAGTCTGGGGTCAGCAATACAGTACTTCTTGTCTTGATTCAGGAACTTATTACTAGCTGTGTGACCCTGGGAAAGTCACTTGACTTCTATCTACCTCATTAAATTGGAGAAATAATAGTGCCTCTCTCCCAGGGTTGTTGTGACAATAAAATGACCTGATGTTTGCAGAGTGCTTGGCAAGCCTTATAGCACTATAGACATGCTAGCTAGTCTTATATTACCTTGTGACCTTGGCAAGTGGATTAACTCTCCTGGATCTTAGTTGCTTATCTGTAAGACAAGGGGGTTAAACTGCATGAACTCTTAAGACTCTTTTGACAACTAGATCTCAGATTCTATCATTATACTATTCTATCATACTACATTCTGTCATACCAGATGCTCTTCAAATCAAGATAAACAAATAGACCCTAGCATCTCAGAGCTTGAACTGTAGAGGCCCCAGTTCCACATACCCCTGGGAATTCAAAGTAAATCAGTGGAAATAATACCATCAGCAGAAGAGTTTTCTCTCGAAATACCTTAACAGAACATCCAGATCAACCCCCCCCCCCATTTTCCAACTATGTTATTTTGCAGGTGACAATATTAAGTCCTGGAATAGTTAAATGACTCCTCCAAGGCCACACAGTCTGTAAAGAGTAAAGCCAGGATTTCAGCCCACATATTCTGGCTGCAAGCCCAGTTGTCTTTTCCTGTAGAAGGCCAAGGTCACCTACTTCATCCTGGGCCATCACCAGTCACCTTGATCTTTGTCTTGCCACTGGACTCTGATGACTTTGGAGAACCAAGCAAGGTTCTGTCTCACAATACCAATTCATGCTCGTGTAAAGACATCACCTTTGTGAAATCATTGGTCTTCTTCAAGAATAAAGGTAGAACAACAATACCAGCCATTACCCATAGTGGCACTGTGCTGAGAATAATGACTTACCACCAACTTCCTACTCTCTCAAGGAACCTTTCTGTGCCTGACCCTCTTGTCCATAAAAATTAAAGCAATAATGTTTTGCCTTTTGTTTCATACAAGAATTTAATGAAAATAAAACAAGATTTAAGTTTGAAAGCATTTTGGAAATAATATCAGCATATAAGTTTTAGAGCATTTCCTCCCTTTCCAGAAGTGATCACCCTAGATAGAAGCATCCATTGAAAAAACAACATGACCTTGTTTAGTGGGTCATTTACCAAACTTCATGAAGCAGTCAGATATTTAACCCATGAGTCATAGGGTTTTAGAAATCGAAAACTAAATCATTTCAAAGGCAAACTCTAGCCTGACAATGCTGCCAAGAAACAGTGTGTGGGAGAAGAGAATCGATGCTGCTGTTTCAGAATAATTATAGAGCAGTTTATTACAATTCCAGCATTAATGATTGACCAAGTATTTACGTAGTGCCAGAGGTGTCCTGCTGTGATCAAAATGGTTAGAATTCATGGAGGTGGGGGGAAGGGGACAGGGAGTCTGAAGCTTAATGTTTGGATCATTGTCTGTTAGATTGAAATGATGGTAACAATCACTTAATCTCAGGGAAGACTGAATGATAGTTCATGCATCCTTGAAAGGTCAGGCAGATCAGTTTCTGCCTCTGTCGGCTCTGACCCAACACAGGGATTATTTTACACATGCTCTTGTGGCACCATGTATTATATTCTATTCATGTTAACTCTTCAGCCAGTGGTTCACGTAGGTAATTTTCGAGTTCACATTATGGATAACATAAGTTGTGTTCCTGTAGAAGGCTCTAGGGCATCTTCTGTACTAAAGGAATTTGGGTAATTCTTTAAACCATGTAGACACGCATTTATATTGATGAAGTCATAGGAGTTATGATTATAGCTGGAAGTAAGGCAGAGTTTTAAGAAAAAGGCAAAGTTACTCAGTGGTTGGCATTCAGCAGCATCGGGATCATGTCATGTTTGTGAAGGTTTCAGTGGACACTGAAAAGCTGAACATTTTCCACCTTATCAATTTGAAGATTTCTGGGATCATAAGCATAGGATCAAGAGCTGGAGATCATGTTTCTAACTTTTTTCTTTTAAAGATAAGGCCCAGAGAGATTAAATGACTTACCCAACATGGCAGAATCAGAGATTTGAACCCATATTTATTGACTTCAAAGCTAATATTCCTTCCATGGCACCAAATTGCCTATCGTGTTCTTTGTATTACATTTAAAAGTATTTCCATAAAAAGTGTGCATAAAACTATAAACCCTTATCAATTAGTCACAAACACCGTTAGTCTAATGATTTTATATGGGATGTTTTTGGGTAACAAAACATTTAAACCGGTTTCTAATAATGATTCACCATGTTTTATCTAGTAGAAATAATAGGGAAAAAACTTAAATGATGAAAGAGGGGGCATATTTGATTTCTTGGCATAATACCCAAGATGAATCATTCTGTGTGTATACACATATATACACGTACATATATGTACACACATGTGTATGTTTGTATTGTGTGTAAATGTGTGTGTGCATGTATGTGTTACATATGGAGGCTGCTTTATTATTTCAAGCACATCATAGGATGTGTAATATCCCGCCCTCAGTTTCTTCATCTGTAAAGCAGAGATCTTGACCTAAATTTTAGTACAGTTCTTCCAACTCAAAAATCTTATATCCAGCAGCTTTTTTGCATCACATTAAATTTCTCTAGGGGAGTTGGAAAAGATAGCCTTCTTGTAATCTTAAATGATATTGATAAGATTTTGGCCACTTTACCTTTTAGTATCAAAATGTCTGTTGTCACCTTCAGTTTATCAGATAACTAGGAATTTCCTATTGAACTGGATGCTGAGACAGAGAAGTAGTTCTTTATTACAGGCTTCAGTAATGTAAACATAAAAGAGCTGTTTATCAAAACTGCAGATGGCCCGAAGTAAGGAAGGGCTGATAAATGCGTTTAAGCCCATCAAGGTCAGGAATTTTTTGTTTTTGTCTTGAAGGCAGCCTAAAGAGTTTCTTGCACATAATAAGGGTGTCAGACATTGGCCCTGATGGATGACTGAATGGATGTCTTCCAAGACTTTGGAGAGGGTGGAGGAGTGGGGAGAGATGAGGAACAGACAGGCTCTTATGTGATGAGATGCCATAGGGACAGGTGCAAAGACCTGCTCTTAGTTTGAAAAAGGCAACTTCACAAGAACAGTATATGGAACATGTGACTAGATAGGAATTTTATGTGAAAGAGACCTTGGATCTTAAGGGGTCCATAAGATCTCTTATCTAGTTTAAAGAATAAATACATTTTTTCTACTTTCACATAATGTCTTCTTATTGATGGGAGGAATAGCTCTGAGATCTCAATAAGAGCAGTTGAAGAAGTATGAATTATCTTTTTTTCCCCTAAAAGTAAAAGAATGTGCTTAAGTGCTATCAATACCTCCTAAAGTGCTCTTACCAAGGCTCCATTAGAGACTGAAAGAGGCAAGTTATACTTGAGTAGTTAACCCTATGGCTATATAACACCCCTCTCCCGTCCGCATTTTATTGACAAGATATCTTTGAAAGGAGAAGGGAAAGATGTGTGTTACCAAATGCCAAATACACTGAATTCTAAGATTAGCAGACTTTACTACTTACCCAGACTACTTAGCTAGAGGTCATACGTGGTGAACAGCAGTTAGGCAAAGCTGACCCGGTCATGTCTTCTAATCAGTACCAGAGCCAGTATGTTTTTAATATCAATCAAGCACTTAATATTATTAATAGTGATATTATTGATAGCTAAAATTTTGCATACTGCTTTATTTTATAAGATTCTTTGTTTTTGCTTTTTGGAGGGAACTCAGGTCCTCCTGACTCCAGGGCTGGCACTCTATTCACTGTGCCACCTAGCCGCCCAAGTTTACAAGATTCCTTATAGAAATTATCTCACTTATTATCATTTGGTTCATTAATCACCTCCTATGTACCATATACCACTGAAGGCACTCATTGTACACGAAAAAAAATATGGGGGCAGCGAGGTGGTGCAGTGAATAGAGCACTGGCCCTAGAGTCAGGAGGACCTGAGTTCAAATCCGGCCTCAGACACGTGACTGTTACTAGCTGCGTGACCCTGGCCAAATCGTTTAACCCTGATTGCCTCACTCATCATCATCATCATCATCATCATCATCAAGCAATGTCTTTTATCAAGGCACTTGTAGTCTATCAAAGGAAACATTGAGGTCATTGTACCTTCTGCCATACCATGTTATCCCTAAGGCTCTATTCTTTGATAGAAAATGCATATTTCATTAATACTTCTCAGCTACTGGATATGTGCTTTTATTGGTATAGGGAGCTTCCGTTTGAGGAATTCTCAGTAGTTACTTCTCAGTACCTTAGTCTCAGAAGGTTACCTAGAGTCCTCGGGGCTTAAGGGACTTGCCAACTTGCCCCAAATCATAGACTCTGTGTGTCTTAGAATTGGGACTTCACTCTCAGTCCTTCTGGCTTTGGAACCAGTTTACTCTATCCACCTTCATTATGTTGCCTCTCTATGGCATTTACATTAAGAAAGTACCTCAGGAAAACACAATAAGGATGCCCTTTGGGGGGAAAAATAAACGCCTACTAGGACAAAAGATACTAGATTAGGGAGATGTCATTCTTGTTTTCTTTTTTGAAGCCCAGTTGAAAAATAAAAAGAGTAGAAAATAAGGTTCTGGTATGATTTTTGTTTAATTGTATGGTAGCATACCCCAAAATTATATATAAATTAAGGATATAATTCCATACTGGAATTCTGGTGACATGAGCTTAGTCTCGTGGTTTATTATGCCACAGGAAATGTCCTGTGGAAATGTAGTGTTCTGTCACATTGTGGGAAGATTTGACCTTCACGTTTTTTGTTGAGGCATCACTTATTATAGCAAGGATACCACTTGCTGCCAAAAAGTTACGTGATTAAGGGGAAAAAAATGTGCTTCTCCTGTATTAAGATCTTCACTGTGAAACAAGCACATGGCTTGAAATGAAGAATAACGTGTTAAAAGCCAAGAGATTTCAAGATTCAATGGTGTGTAAATTTTCCATTCCACTGAAGATCCTGAAGTAATGAGCACGTGGAACAAAGTAGTCAGGACACTGATGCATGGCTTCAATATGTGCATCATTGCTATTACTGCTAATAACAGTTATTAACTGAGTTGGCCTAGAGAAGACTCTTTAATGCTGTACTACCAGTTAGGAGGCTATTACAACAGTCCAGTTGGTGGTAGGTGAGAGCCTTCCCCATTAGATTGCAAGCTCCTTGAGAGCAGATATTTGGAGGTTTTTTTGGTGAGTTTTATTTTGCTTTTCTCTGTATTCCCTGTGCTTAGTATAATGCATGGTATATAACAGGTGCCTAATAAGTTCCTGTTGACTAACTGGCTGACTGAACTAGGGTGGTGATCACCATGTAGATAGAGAGAAGGGATCAGATGTCCTAGATATTGTAGAGGTAGAGAATATAAGATTTGCCAAATGATTAGATAAGTAGAATAAGAAAGAGTGAAGAGTGCAGATCTGAAATGTGACAAAGATGGTGGTACTCTAGATAGAAACAGGGAAGTTTGGTCTAAGGTCTCAGGGAAAGGTAATACATTCTGTTTGGGATATATTGAGTTTGATAAGTCTCTGGTACATCTTATTTGATATATCCAATAAGCAGTTGTTGATGTGGGATTGGACTTGAGCAGAACGATATAAATCGTGATTAAACCCAGTTACCAAATGAAAGAGTCTAGAGAGAAAAGAGAATAAGGTCAGGACATAACCACCATATAAGGATAATAACCACCATATATGGATAATAACCACCATATATGGATAATAACCATATATGGATAATAAATCAACAGAGGAGACTGAAGAACAGTCAGACAAGTTGGGAGAGAACTAAGAGATTCTGTCATGAAAATCTAGAGAGAGGAAGAATATACAGGAGTTGATACACACTGCAGAAAGATTAATGGAGATGAGGATCAGGCAAGTAGCATTATTTATTTAGCAATTAATGGATCACTGATAACTTTGGTAAGTGTAATTTCATTTGAATGATGAGGTCAGAAGTCATATCACCAAGGGTTGAGAAGTGAGCAAGAGAAGAGGAAGTAGAGTCAATAAGTGCAGAAAAATTTTTCCAGCAAGGTGGCTGAGAGGAGAGTTATGGTGTCATAGCTTGAAAAGAAGGTCTAGTGATGTTTTTTTTAATGCTTGGGAAGATTTGGGGTATATTTGAAAGCAGCAAGTTAAGAAACATACATAGAAGATGATAGAGAAGGGGCAAATAATTAAAGGGGTGCAATCTGCTGGTGATGTCAGGAAGGAAGGTGATCAAGGGCACAGGTAGAGGGGGATGGTGGGCTTTGGCAAATAGAAAGGCCACCTCATTATCAGACACTAAAGGAGTGTAGAGTCAAGGATCCTTATGTGAAGGGATTTTACATTGAAAAGAGGATATGGACAAGGTCATGCTGCATAGTCTCAATTTTCTTAGGTCTTCAGCTTCTAGGGCAGGTTGAGGGAGTAAGCGTATGAGGCTTATGGAAAGAAGAGTGAATTTGGAACAGCCTGATGTGGGAAGGAAAAGGCATGAACAATTGTGAAGAAGTAAAATAATTGCCTTCGCTCTTCTATGCCATCAGCATTCTTGAATTTTACTGTAGTGTTCATAGTTCATAATAATAATAGGCACAGCCTATTTCATCTGTTGACAGCAAAATACAGTGACATGTGAATAATGACATCGTATTATTTTATGTTTTCATCTCTCTATGTCTTCTTTCTTCAAATTTATTACTTCTAGAAAACTTCTCATCTCCATTATTTTTAATACTCTTATAACTTTGCAGTATGGTAGAAAGATTGGAGTGAAAAAAAAAACCTGGATTGAGTCTTGCCACTTACAAGCTGTCACCTCTCTGGGTTTCACTTTCGTTATTTGTGAAGTACTACTACCAGTATAGTACAGTAAAGTACTACACACTTAATAGGACTATTGAAAAAGATCAAGTTCCAAAGCTGGCTCACTTGTCTGTTTCACTCTGAACCTTCTTCTATTTTATATGTTTTTTAAAAAATGATTCATTAATGAGCTTGTTTTTCTTTTCATTTGGAGAATGAGACCATCACTATCACTATCTCCCATTTTCCTCAGTTTTTCCCCCCAAGAAATAGAGAAGTCCATCCTTATAATATTTAAATATAATCAAGAAAAACAAGTACAGATATTAGCCACATCCAAAAATACAGTTCATTCTTCACCTCGATTTCATCACCTCCCTGTAAGAGTTGTGATATGTCTGTGTCATCATTCCTATGGAGTTTTGCTTGGTTATAGCATTGATCAGAGTTCTTAGGTCTTTCAAAGTTGTTTTTCTTTACAATGTTATAATGATTGTATATATTGTTCTCCTGGTTCTTATCACTTCACTCTGCATCAGTTCCTATAAGTCTCCCCAGGTTTCTCTGAATCTGCCCCCTTTGACATTTCTTAGGCCATTACAATTATATACCATAATTTGTTCAGTCATTTCCAAATTGATAGGCATTCCTCTCTGTTTCCACTTTTTATGACAAAAAAAGTATTTTTATAAATATGGGTTCTTTTCCTCTTTCTTCATCTTCGTGGACATCTACCTAGTAAAAGTATATCATTGAAACAAAGGGGAGATATATCAGCTAATCATTTTGGATATAATTTCAAATAGCTTTCCAGAATAACTGGATCAATTCACAACTATACTATCACTATACAGTCACTCTGGCAATTGTCATCTGTGTTTTTTGTCAGTTGGGTCAATTTTCTGGATGTGAAGTAGAAGCTCAGAATTGTATTTATTTGCTTCTTTTCTTATTGTTAGTGATTAGGAGTCTTTTTATATAGCTGATGATAACTTGCTTCTCTTCTTTTTATAACTATCTATTCATATCCTTTGACCACTTATCTATTGCAGAATGGCTCTTGCTCTTATATGTCTTAGATATTAGACCTTCATCAAGGAAATTTGTGGAAAAGATTTGTTCCTTGGCATATAGTTCTTTTCTAATTTTAGCTGCATTGATTTTGTTTTTGAAAATATTTCCAATTTTATGTAGTCAATTATATATACATTGTAACCCATTTCATCTCTTATGATCCTCACTATACTTTATTTGGCCAAGTGTTCTCTCCTACATGTTGTTGCAAAAGGTATTTCTTTTCCTGAAATCTCATTTGCATAGGATATGACCTTTTATATCTAGGTCATGTATCCATTTTGAAACTTAGTATGATATAGGGTGTGAGATGGTAATTTCTTCCAGATTGCTTTTCGGTTTTCCCAATAGTTTTTAATCAAATAGTGAATGGTTCTTACCAATACTGTTGGGGTCTTTGGGTTTATCAAATACTGCGCTATAATATTTGTTTACTTTCAGATGGCATATTAGAGACAATCCTCCATATGTTTTGTGGATTTATCATATTAAGCTAGAAAATTCTTCGAAATATCATCATTTACATGAATGTAAAATATGGGATTTCTTCATCTATAATGGTATCCTTACCATTCTCTTTGATTTGTTCAGTGCCAGCACTTCAAACATTGCCAGAATAGAAGAAATGGAGAGGCTGTTGAAACAAGCTCATGCTGAAAAGACACGTTTGCTGGAATCTAGGGTAAGTGATCTTAAATATCCATTTAAGAGAGTCACTTTGGTATATGTGGTAGAAAGAGCTCAGAGCTAGAAATGACATGAGCTTCCTGTGTCTAACTGGCTGTATGATCTTGTTAAATAATTTAACATTTTTTTTATTGTTGTTCAGTCATTTCAGTCAAATCTGACTCTTCCATGACCTCGTTTGGGGTTTTCTTGATTAAGATACTAGAGTGATATGCTATTTCCATCTCCAACTCATTTTACAGATGAGGAAACTGAGGCAAACTCTAAAACAGTGATTTTTTTTTTCCAATGGTGTGGTGGTATTTAGGAACGTGAAATGGAGGCCAAAAAGCGAGCTCTAGAAGAAGAAAAACGGCGTCGAGAACTACTGGAGAAAAGATTACAAGAAGAAACCAGCCAACGACAAAAGCTCATTGAGAAAGAAGTAAAAATACGAGAGAAGCAAAGAGCACAGGTTGGTCAAATAGTTATTAAATTTGGATAAATTTAGCGTATATTGCCCTCTTGTGGTCATGCCATTCATTCTCTATCAACAAGAAGAATGTCTTTTTTGGCCCAGCACTATACAAGCCATCGTTCTATCATAAAGAAAAGAAATATCCAATATAGTGGAAGCATATGTAGACTATAAAGGATTTTTTTTGCTTCTTTTTTTGGTAATTTTTAAACAAAAAATAATTTTTAACATTTTTTTGCTTGCTCTTCACCTATCATCCCATGATCCTTTTCTGTCCTTTCTTCTCTATCTTCATTCCCACCACTCTTTAGGTTCTTATTACTACCTACCTGAAATATTTCAGTAGCTTACTAATAGTTCCTCCAGCTTATGCTCTCTGCCTTCCAAAACTATGCATATTGGCCAAGATAATTTTTAGATACGCAAAGAGACTTCTGCTCAAAAGTTGCCAGGTCTTCTCTGTTGCCTAAGTAAAGCTCAGATTCCTTGACCTAGCATTCATGCTCCTCCATAATCTATACTCATCCTTTTTTTCTGCTCCTATATAACTTCCTGCCCTTAGTTCTGCTATCAGGCCATACGTATTAAACTAGGAAGTTACCCTGAACGCATTCTGAGCTGTTCTATCTTCATACTTTTGTTCATAACATCCGTCCTCCTGTTCTTTCCTTACTGAATTCCTACTCATCTTGTAAAATGAGGGAGTTATACTAAATGACTCCTCATGTCCTTTCCAGATTTGGTAAGTCAGTCAATCACCAAGTATTTATTAAGTGTCTACTACCTAACAGTTGCTGTTCTAAGCAATGAGGGTACAAAGAAAAGCAAAAACACAGTCTAGCCCTAATCTCAAGCAGCTCATATTCTAAGATCGATGTTCCTCTGGGGCCTAAGATTTGCATTAGATTAGCCCATTTCAAATATCATCTTCAGGGAGCCTTCTGTGCTTCCTACCATCGACAGTCTTCACCCTCAGACCTCAAATAACACTTCCTTTTGCCCTTCTCTATTATGGTATATCATAGGTATCTGTGTGTCATATAGATTTGTGTCAACTAGACACAAGCAAGTTTTACAAAGGCAGAGAACAATTGCAGTATGATCAGGGTTTAAGAACTATTTGTGAACTAATGTGTGTGTTCTAGAAGCCCATACGCTAAGTCACATCTTTGGAAATTAATTTATTTAGCTTATTTTGTTGAACTTAGAGGTTTGGGGACAGGGGACTTTTTTTTTTCTCCTACTCATCCACAGAAATATCTCAGAAAAGTACATATTTCTTTGTACACCTTTAAAAATATGAGTGAGAGAATCCATTCTATCAAAACATTCTCCTTGGTCATACCTTGTGGCACATGTGGTATTGTATAAGGTTGGCAGAGTCTAGGAAATGGGGCACTTAGGGTCTAATTAGGGTAGTGAAACCATGTGGTTCTGGCCAAGTAATTTAACATAGCCTTTCTTTGACTCCATTTTGGCATCTGTGAAATACTGATGATGATCACTGCTTCCCTTTCATTCATAGGGCATGATGATGATAAATGAGATAGCATATTTAGTAGATATTTGCACTCTCTAAGAAAGGTATTATGCAAATACTGTCAGTTCATTCTGTTTTGAGAACCTTTCTGATCTAGCATGTTCCATCTAAAATCATATACTTTGGGGGTGGTTAGATGGTGCAGTGAATAGAGCACCGGACCTGGAGTCAGGAGGACCTGATTTCAAATCCGGCCTAAGACACTTAACACAAAAAACTAGCCGTGTGACTTTGGGCAAGTCACTTAACCCCAATTGCCCTCCAAAAAAATAAGAAAAAAATAAGAAAAAAATTAAAAACATATACTTCATTTAATAGCAAAATTAAAATCAGAGTTCCTGGCCTTTTCATAGTTTACATATTAATAATACCTGTTCCAAAACTGTTAGAGTTCTTAGATATTCATCTTGAGCCTTCTTTTATCTAGACATTTTATACTTTGAATGCTTATCAGTAATTCATAATATCAATCATTCAGAAAAATTGCATTATAATATAGGAATGAATCTTATAAATAAAGTTATTTGCTGGATCTTGTGTTCAAGTATCTAGGGTTTTTTATTAGTAAACTCATATTTTTTCTTTTTTTAGGAAGGGTGTGGCAATTGCCTAAAAGGGGAAAAAAGGCCTTGTCTATTCTGCCTCCATTTTTCAATCTGTCAGTTTTTTTGTAACTAAGAAATAGATGTGGTATAATAGAAAGAATTATGGATTTGATGTCAGCACCCCAGTTTAAAGCCAAACTCTTCATACTTAACCACCACTAAAACTTTAGACAAGCCACATTAAGCTCTGATCTGGATTTTCCTTATCTGCAAAAGGAAAGGATGGAACAGAAAACCTCTAAGATGACATCTGGCTCTCTAGCTATGATCCTAGATCGAGTACCATTCTATGACTAAGTGACTAAGTGATCCATATGAGAGACTCATTGAGATTTTGCATGTTCTTCTCCTGTTGTGGGAAGCATACCATATCAGTATACCAAAGTTAGATCTAATTTCTCACCATACTATTTAAGAGGACATGGCTTACTTTCTTTCACATTTTTGTGCCCTCTCCCTGAATTGACAATCCTAGAGGGTCTAATTAGGGCAATGTTCACTTCACTTATATATATATAGTCGGTGTGAGTTTGTTTTGGTTGTGGTTGTGTTGTTGTTGTTGTTGTTTTGTCAGGGAGGCAGGAAGCAAGAGTCATCACCAGAGAAAACATCTTTTTTTTTTTTAAAATTGGAAATAAATACCTAATGCCTAAACTTCCTCATAGAGCAGAGTACAAGGCAGGGGAAGTTGATGAGTGGTGGCTTCAGATGAATTCATCACTCAGAATGCCAAAAATTGAGGAGTAGAATCATTCTTCCAGACTAATATTTACTTCTCTTGATCACTGCTATAGTCAACCACACATGGTCACAGCATTACTGAATGGAAACTGAATTCAATTAAGCACCCATTTTGTTCAAATTACTGGGTTCAGCTTGTAAAAGTATAGTTTGAGCAATCACTCCTCTCATCATTGGAGCTACTTATAAAGCTTGTATATTCTAAAGGGCTAAATTGCTGTGATGTTAAGCATTCCTTAATGTGTGGTGTGCTCCATCAGACCGAATAACATTTTCCTAAAGATAGGCTGGATAACCGCAAGTCTGGGAAATTAGATAATGTCTTTTATTTTTTTTTAATTGTATTGGTTTCTTTTGTTTTTATATCTCCAGCACCTAACACAGAGACTGGTACACAGCAGGCACTTCATACTTCTTAGTTGATTGATATCACCTTCATTTCAAATGTATCCTGTTAACCTCTCCTGTCCAGTGAAGTTTCCATAGTAGTAGTAGTGGTAGGAGTA
>CM053596.1:246794716-246820344 GCA_028646575.1 Pseudocheirus occidentalis | reverse complement strand
TTTTTTCCTTCTTTCCTTGAACACATAATCAAAAATTAACAAAGGTCTTGTTGTTCAGGTGTGTTCAATTATTTGTGACTTTATTTGGGGTTTTCTTGGCAAAGGTATTGGAGTGGTTTGCCTCTTCCTTCTCCAGCTCATTTTACAGAAGAGGAAACTGAGGCAAACTGGGTTAAGTGACTTGTCCAGGATCATACAGCTAGTAAGTATCTGAAGGCAGATTCAAACTCTAGGAAGATGAATCACTGGTTGTTTCAAGGATCAAATAGAATAACTTGTAAAGTACTTTGCAAACCTTAAACAGCTTTAAAGACTAATGATGATAAAGATGTTTAATAAGCATGAAAGAGATAAGCTAGAGCCAAAGGATGAAGGGCATTAAATGCCAAAGTTTGTATTTTGTCCTAGAGACAGCAGAGAAATTCTGACTTTTTTGAGCAGTGGAATGTCATGTTCATACTGAATCTATAAATAAGGATATTTTCTTTTTCTTTTTTTGGAGGGCAGGGCAATTGAGGTTGAGTGACTTGCCCAAGGTCACACGACTAGTGTTAAGTGTTTGAGGCCAGATTTAAACTCAGGTCCTCCTGACTCCAGGGCTGATTCTCTATTCTCTGCACCACCTAGTGACCCCCTAAATAAGGATATTTTCATTCTAAATTTGTTTTCTAGTAAATGTTTTTCCCACTGTTTTTCATTTTATATCCTCTAAAAAGTCAGTGAGTAGGGTTAAAGGATATTGTAGAAGGTCTTGTCCCTCTCCCTCCTCTCCTCCCTTGGTCTAAAGGTCTGTGTATCTAAACTTTAGTATTTTATCATTTGTGAAAGAGCTTAGTTCTTGTTTTTGTATTCTATTGCTTTTGCGCCACTGAACTACAATATTCTTTCACTATGACAATGTAGCGTCTTATCAAAGGACTCCTCATTCAGACTCTTTCTGAAAACTCTATGCCATTTGCTTGACCTTGAACTGATAGCTTAAGTTTTATTTCCATCTGAACAAAATATCTGCTCCTTCCTTACTACCCTTCTTCCTATGGAGGGTCAAAGTCTAAAGTAATTGCCATGACACTATTCAAAAGGCACCTGGTCCCTCTGGAGAGGCTTTCTTTAATTTCAAAGAGAACTCGTTGTTTGGAAAATGCCAACAATGCCAAGGGATTTGAAACTGAAATAAATAGGACCTCAGAGTTAAACCCTAACTACAAGCAGAGAGAACTTGCCTGGAACTAAATAAGAACTGTAATTCATTATTATTTAGTCATAATGGTGAATAATGATTTATAAGCTTTGCAGCTTCATGGAGAGAACCTCGAGATCTAAGTATTCAGGGTAGGAGTGGGGTCACTCAGAGTATATTGTAAAGGCATTTCTTGGGTTTTCTTGGCAAAATTTTGCCAGTAGACCTTGAATTTTAGAGTTGTGTTACTTTGTCATCCCTCAGTCTTCCTTTGTCAAAGCTGTCAAAGGGTCTACAGACCACTGAACGAGGATGAGCTGGAGTCACTCAGTACCCAAAGTGCTACACAGCTGTATTGCCATTAAATAATGAAATGTCACCCCATGGGGTCACTGCCTTGGGATTATTTAGTTAGAGGTCCAAAAGTTCTTATGCCAGCCGAGAAGAAAGAGGCTAAGATGATGTCTGATCTGTCTTTTTTCATATCTTTTAGCTGACAAGAAAGGGGTAGAGGGGTATCTGTCTGCAAAAGCAAAATGAATTACAAATAGAAGACAAGTACTAGTGAAATGTTTCCATTGAAAAAAATAAAACTTCACCTCATTGCATCTACCCTGGACGCCAACCTCCTAAAGCACTGAGAACTGAAGTGACTTATGCAAGGAGTCATACAGTTAGTATGTATCTGGGGGAAAGTTCTGAATACAAGTCTTACTCATTTCCTAGCTCTCCATTCACTTCACTCTACTGCCTTTTAGCCTATGGTGGTGGTTGTTTTTGAGCTACGTAACTGACTCTGCATGACCCTGTATGGGGTTTTCTTGACAAAGATACTGGAGTGGTTTGCCATTCCTTCTCTGGTGGATTAAGGCAAATGCAACAAAACGTGATGTCTAGGTACTAAGGGATTTAAAAAGATAGAGTCCTGCCCTCAAGGAGCTTAGAATCTTATAAGTGCAATTATCAATGTATATTTGAGCTTTAATGTGCTGGTGGATAATTATTCAGATAATATACTCTTCACACTTAAAACGATTGTATCATTTATACATATTGTCTATCTATCTGTCTGTCTGTCTATCTATCTATATGTCTTAACATCCTATTCATTTATAAGCTTTATGGAGATGGATCTGTGAACTCTTTGTTGTGGGTGTTCCCTCCAGTGATGCAGTTTGAAACAAGTGTCCGAGGCCAGATTTGAACTCAGGTCCTCCTGACTCCAGGGCTGGTGCTCTTTTCACTGCACCACCTAGGCACTCATATATTTTCAGTAAATATCATTACCATCCTTTTTCTACCTCTCCCATATTTCCAGTTCCATCATAAAAGGATCATCCATATCTTATCTAAATTTTTATCTATTGTGGCATCTAGGATGGTGCTCCCCACTTGAGGCAATTAACAAATATTTATTTAACTTTTTTTTTCAGTCAAGGATCCTTTTAACAGTCTTGTGAAGTCTATGAACCCATTCTCAGAATAATGCTTTTTAAATGCATAAAACAAAACATATCAAATTACAAAGGAAACCAGTTATAAAAATGATGAAATCATTATTTTTTTTAAGTTCATAGATCTTAGTTTGTTAAGAGCCCCTGTTCTAACTGAATTAAAAATGTGTTATTTTCTTCAAAATTCTCAAAGATACAAATGCTTTCTTATTATTGAGCTTTGGTAATGTTCCAGTAGACTTTATTTCTCCCTTCTTTTTTGGCTGACCTCTGCCATTCTAAGAAGCAATTTGAAACTATACCCCCAAAAGTCCTTTGATTCACTTTGACTACTATTAGACTTTAACTCCAAAGAGATTTTTAAAAAAGAAGAAAAAGAAATGGACCCATCTGTACAAAAAAAAATTACAACAGGTTTTTATTTTGTTCTTGTTACTGTTGCAAAGAACTGAGAAATAAAGGGAGATATCCATCAATTGGGGAATGGTTGAACAAATAATGGTGTAAGAATGGGCACCATAAGACATGATGAAAGGGATGGTTACAGAGAAATCTGGGAAGACTTGTAAGAACTGATTCAGAGTGAAATGAACAGAACCTGGAGAACACTTTAAACCATAGAAACTACAATGTAAAGACAAACTTTAAATACTTAAGAACTTTAATTAATGCAACGACAAATCATGATTCCAGAAGATAATGAAGGCAATTATCTTAGAGGGAGGTGATGTGCTTCCTTAAAGTGCAGAATGACACATACATTTTTGCACATGGCCAACATAGCAGTTTGTTTTATTTGACTGCATATTTGTTAAAAGGATTCTGTTTTTCTGGGGTTTTTTTCAAAGGAGGGGAAGGATTTAAACAGTATTCATTTCCAGGGAAATGACCTTTGCCCAAATGTCTTTTTCTCCAGAGAGAGTTAGAATAGATGTGTTTATTTGATTGTTTTCACTTTTTAATCTGATTTTAGTATTTAATGTTGCTTAAAAAAAAAAAACAATCAAAGCCCATAAATCTCAAATGTTAATCTGTTTTACCTCCCATATGGAAAGTGATACTTCCTGCTCTAATCACCTGTTTAAACTGAGCTGCACAACTGCAAGAGCTTCCTGAACTATAAATAGAGGAAAGAAATATTATTTTTTTTATTGGCTCAGCATCTCTACCTGAGCCATTTCTCGGAGTGATACTCAGTCTTCTATGACTTGGGCAGCTGTTCACCTGCCACTCACTCTGTTCTTCTGACCGCATTTCTCCTTTACTCATACTTCTGATAGCTGTTGCTTTGGGTTCCAAGAAGTTGGCTGTTTTACCGAGTGAAGCCATAGATAGGAAAGATGGTACCTGCTTTCTTCCTTCTCCTAACTACCCCTTTGTCTTCAGTTGCAAAGGCCTTGAATCTCCTCAGAAAGAAGCCCTTATGTAAATATAAGGTATTATTCTTTTAATTTACTATGGCTTTGTTTTTAGTTTTTATTGTAAATCTGTCTACTAAGATGTGAAGGTATTTTTGTTATGGACAGTAATTTACTTGCAAACCAGGGCCACCATGAATTTTAAGTAGTATTGTTTTTTAAATAAATGCTAGTTCTTTGTATAAATGGTGCTTGAACTGAAATCTGTGGTGGAGGGACCAGTCTCCATCTTTTTTGCCTCTCTGCTACAAATAAACTTGACAATAAAGTGTTAATGATAGATGTAAATAGAGAGAAATTGCTAGATATTAAGGAAGGAGGGCAGGCGTTGGTCCCAAGGTAAAGGAAGTGGCATTTTATCCTAGACACGAGGCCGGAGAGTCTGTTGTTTTAAAAAACAAAAACAAAAACTAAAGTCGAAATCTGAAAAGTCACAAGCTTGCACTGTCAAGTGAATGTTCCTGAAGAGTAAATGCTTCTATCTTTTTTAACTAATAGAAGTCACAGCTATCATTAAATCACTTGGAGGCATAGTCTTGTAGGTAAAATTTCGTATGTATGCAGAATCTTACAAGGCAGCTTTCCTTGTAAGGAAAGGATAGGACTGGGTTCCCAGACCCAGGTGAGACTGGAACACTTCAGTTTCCAGGGGTTGGAATTCTTTTGTTTGTGTTCTTCAAAAATAGAGCATTGATGCAAAATGGTACCCACTATTTAGTGTCTTGTCTTTAATCGGTCAATCTTAAATCCAAAAGGCGGTTATGTAGATAGATTAAACAAAACTACTTTTTTTAATCAGGAAAAACTTTAGGATGAGGGTATCCTCTGGAGAAGGAAAGAGAAAACCAATGCAGTAATTTTTTCATTCCGAATCTTAGAATTATGTGATACATACAGGTTGGTCCCTGAAGTAATTTATATGAAGATATAGCAGGGAGGTACAAGGGAAGGAAAAAAATAATTTCTGGGTAATTATAGTGAGATCTGACATGAATTTATAGCACATTTTATGGTTGAATAGAGAAAGATTTAGGAAATAAAAAAATGATGTCAATTAATAAAATGGAGTCAAGTGAAGATTATTCTATTTCCCACCCTCTTTTTTTTTTTCTAAAGGGTTTCCTACCCTCTAGACTCTAACTTGGAGAAAATGTGCAGACCTGCCTTGGTAAAGGGTGTTTTCTCAGCAGGGACAGCCTTACACCAAGATCCCTGTGGGAATATCCCTTTCCCTATCCTTATTAACACCATTGTGGCTCTAAACTATAGCAACATTTATCTTTTTTTTAAGAAAAAAAGCTAAAAAATTTTTTCAAGTATAATAAAGACAATTTGAACAATGGAACTTCAGTGGTGGTAGCCCTTTTGCAATGACGTCTTATAGTTGGATCTTTTATACAGTTCCCCCAAAGTCTTGGCGCAGTTTTAAGCTTATTAAAGCTTAAGAAGTTTAAGTTATTAGCATTTTCAAGTGTTTATGTTCAAGCTATTAAAGCTTAAAACACCACAGAGACTTTTAGGACACCCTATATATTTAATCCTCCAGTTATATATTTAGATATGATTATCCTTCCTTCTTTTTCAGAGAAAGTGAAATACTAAGAGGGTAAGTTGGTAATTGTTTTGTTAGCTCTGGACCTTCTCATGCTAATAATGCTCTGAGTGCTTCTTACACTGAGACTGAAGGCAAGAGTAATGCTGAGCAACCCAGCCAAGGTATTGGTTGGTTGTGTCTGTGCATCCAATGTGGGGAAAGAAATTAAGGCAAATACCAGCACACTGAAAGTGGTTCTTCCCCTACTCCCCCGCCCCCACACACTTCCCCAGCAGGTTATTAATGGTGCTTTGTGGTATCAACTAAAGACAACATCATGACATCAGCCCACATCAAGCATGTTTAGGATGGGAAGGGAAGTTGTAATATTTTCCTTACCATCTTTTATTCTCCTCATTCTTACTAGCCATGCATTCATTCAACATCCATTTGTTTACTCTGTGCCAGCCACTGTAGCAATCACAAAGACAAAAATCATAATTGGCTTTATTCTTTTAATGGCTTTGTTTCTGATGTTTGATAGCACCATCATTTTGGTTGTCACATTTACCTTTATAGTCAATTGCGCACTTTCACCTTTCTGTCTTCTGATGTAGATGCCATCTGATTTCTCACCTTCTCAGTGTTGTAGAAAAATAACAGAAATTAATTTGTCTACTAATACTTCCCACTAGTTCTCTTGCCACTTAACTGCTGTAAGCTGGTATGAGTGCTGAAGTGGAAATAGCATTGAATTTAGAGTCGGAATACCTACTTTTGAATCCTGGCTCTGCTCCTGATTACCTGATATTGAAGTATGGCCTTGGGCAAGTCACTTCTCATCCCTGAGTCTGAATTTATTTATCTCTCTAAAATGGGGACATTGAATTAGATGAGATATTTTTAACTTTCATTGTGTCAGCTACCGTTTTGGCTGTCGGTGAAGCCCATGGACCTCTTTCTCAGAAGGCTTTTAATTGCATAAAATAAATAACTTTACCAAGAAAACCAACTCTATCGAAATGCAGTTATCAGAATATTTTTAAAAAGCAAGTTGATGGACCCCTTGTTAAGAACCCCACAAACCAAGTTATGTCACGGTCTTTTCTAGCTTTAGATTCTCTGCATGAGCCAGAGAATCACTTTTCTTTCTCGAAAGCTGGGTCTGGAAAATTGCTTCATTTCAAACCTTTAACTTATGAAACAAATAGTTTTCTGAATGATACACAAGTGGCATGAACAAATGAGTAGAATTCCTAAAGTAACACAATTTAGAACCAGAGAATATGCTGCTTGTTCCTTGAGAGAATCCAGCTTCAATCAGGAATGTGGTATAAATTCCTTTGTCTTTCAAGCTTGTGTTTCTTTGCAAAGTTACCTTATTTTGGGTTCCTTTCCTATGGGATTTTTTGTTGACCTACTATAGACTAATGGGCCTGTGGATACCACTGCCTTTTTAAAAGATGGGCAGCAAACCTTTTATCTACTAGGAGATGGTAAGGAAAGAAAGGGAGTGGGGGCCGAGCTAGTGCTAATCCAATTGTGTTAAATTTAGGAATGAAGAAACAACTGAATCAAAGGTGTATGATTTCAACCTTTATGCTGCTTTGTCCCAGTGACTAATCCAACCGTCTGTTTCTACTCCCACAAGCTGTCTGGTTCATCTTTTGTATTTGTCATCCTTACCAGTAATGATTGCTTACTCCTGATTGGGTGTTGAAGGTAATTCTATTCTTCTATTTTCTGAACTTCAGGAGAAGGTAAAGCTTGATGCTGAGAGGGAAAAACTAGAGAGGCTGCAGGAAATATACTCCGAGCAGAAGACCCAGCTTGACAATTGCCCTGAGTCCATGAGGGAACAGTTACAACAGCAACTGAAGAGGGTCAGTAGCAATCAGGAATGCACCACTTAATTTTTTTCAATTTTTTTCCTTTTCTCTTTTAAAAAAAAATCATATTCCCCATTCTTTTTTTAAGTGTCCAATTTCCTCTCACTCATGTAGATGACATAGCACAAAATTTGTCCTTAGCAGTCTGCTGGGTTAATGAATACATCACTGAAGTGCATGGTGACCATGAAAATAGAGCTTTTAAGGAACTGAAATGAAAGTCATGAAACACTCGTGATCCTCCATTTCCCTGCCCTCACTTCCTTACACACACAAAAAAGAACCTGCCTGTTTGCTTAGTATATTTTAGTTTAGAAGGCAAAGGTATATTAGAGCTGAGGTATCAGTAAAAACATCTCCCTGTGTCTGTTTTAGCTGAGGAGTCACAGCTGTTCAGGAATTGTAACTGATACCTGGCATTCCAGCATTGAAATTAACTAGCATTAATAATTGACACTATTCCCTGGGTTTCCTGTTTGCTGTCTAATGATTGCTGTTTGCTGTGTTGGCTGCTTAATGCTTTTCTAAGTTTGCTTTGTAATCTGTCCCCAAAGTAGCCGTTTTTCAGACTGTTTATCTTTCACCTTTGTTTTGATGTTTCTTTTCTTTCAGCTTTCTGGTGACATGACACTGAAATTATCATCATCTAAGCCACACCCCAGGGTATATGGTTTTACTCAGTGCCCTCAAACTGTACCATTAGCTATTATTTGTCTGAAAGAAATCGTAATGAACTGTAGAAATGTCTAGTCTAAGTTATATCGGCTGAAACTTAATTCTATGGATATTGTATTGTTCCAGTGCTCATTTATTTGGTTTGTCATTTATGAAATTCCTATTTTGTGTTAGACATTATGTTTCATTTCTGAGAAAACAAAGAAAAAAATGAGACTAGCTCTCAAAGGGTTTGTGTTCTACTGAGCCAGCTTTAGATAGATGAAAATGAAATTAGATGTCCCACCCAGTTTCACAAATATGTGTCCCCCAAATCTGAAGTTTTTTAGCAGCATGAATGCCAGAATTTGTTCTCCATAAAGAACAACTTAAATTAAAATATTGGAAAAATGCATTAATTGTCTTGAAAGTGAAATTATTATGTAAAGAGATTTAGCCCCAGGGGAGTGGTCATTAATAACTGAAAAATAAGGCTACTTTATTCATTTGATCGCATTCTTCTCTCTTTAGAGAGTTAAAAAGTGAACCATTGTAAGACAGCAGCTCTTGGAGGATTTCTTAAAAGGCTGTTTGTGAACAATATTAATTATCATTTATTTAAATAATTTGTCCCTTGGAATCTCAGTAGGGTAAAGAAATCTTTCAGTGAAATGTAATTTGACATTATAATTGAGAGCTTCCTGATTTTTTAAAGGCATTCATTTCAGATATCTTGAAATGCTGAATAAAGATGGTAATCTCTATTGCTTTTACCAGAGTTGTTCCAAATAAATTTAAAAATTACATTGCACTCCTTCATTCAATTATTATGGAGAGTTGGATATAAGCCAATAAATTGAAACTTTACCTATGTTTCCATTCCATGCTTCTGGGGACAAAGTTGTGTTATGAACAAACACAAAAAAATTGTCTAAAACTTAGAAAATAAGTCTTGTGAAAGTATTTTGTTCTATTTATCTGTTAGTGTTAGATCCTAAGAGTCTTATTGTTTTTTTTTAATTTAAAAAAAGCATAGTTTGGGAAGCATGCTTTTGTTTATTCACTGCTTCTCAGAAATGTTTATTTTTCAAGATTGTATAGGGACAATGCTGTCATTGACCTTGGAATTCCTTAGTTAAGATCAGTGAATATATATGGCTATGTACATTTTTCTCCTTCTTTCCTTTAATTTCTTATTCTTTCCATCCCATTACCTAGTTATTTTCTTACTCTACATAAACATTGGCTTCAGATAATATTTTATCAAGTCCATTAACATAAATATAAAGTTGACATAAATAATTACTGCTCATTTTACTCTGGGCTCCATACAATGCTTCACACTTTTTTTTCAAGTGTTGTAAGGGATTTTGATTATTGATAATTGAAATGAATGCAGATAACCTAATTGTGCATCATATAAAGTCCAAGACTCCTTTCATTTCCCACAAAGCAGTAAGTAATGTGAAATTCTGGACATAAAAGCCCTTTCCTTAAAAGAGATAACTGACAGAGACGTGATAAATCTTCTATCTTCCAGCTATTAAAAAATTCCTTAATCTTGTTCTCCTAAGGTCACCTTTCACCAGCCTCTTTGACTTAAAAAATTAGGTTAGCTTACTTTGCAATAATTCATTTACACTAGAGACTTACACTGGTTTAACACAAGCCCATTTCCCTTCCAGCTTCAAATACTTCAAAACACTGCTAAAATAAAATCTCTTTCCCCAGGGCCTTTATTAAGTTAAACACAGATTCAGTTAAGTTGACTTTTGTTGTTGTTAAGTCTTTTTTCAGTCACATCTGTCTCTTGGTGACCCCATTTGGGGTTTTCTTGGCAAAGACACTGGAGTGGTTCACCATTTCCTTCTCCAGCTCATTTTACAGATGAGGAAACTGAGGCAAAAAAAAGGTTTATGACTTGCCCAGGGTCACACAGCAAGTGTTTGAGACTGGATTTGGACTCTGGAATCTTCCTGACTCCAGACCCAGTCTCTATCCACTTTACCACCTTTTGTTACCACTAACTTTAATACGATGGTTATTAGCTTTTTTTTTAATATTTTATTGTATTTTATTTATTTTGCTAAATATTTTGCCAATTACATTTTTTATTTAATATATTTTTAAATTTGTTTTCTTGTTTACATCATTCATTTTCATTACATTTTTGAATTACACATTTTCTCCCCGTCTTGCCCCTGCCCCAACCCTAAAACAGCCGTCCCACTGTAAAGCCCTCCCCTGCTCTGCTCTCTTACTTTCCGGTAGGGCAGGGAGGGTCTCCCTATCCCAGCCCCTGTAGGTTATTAGCTTTTAATAAAGTTATTTTAAGGGAGGTAGCAGTCCTCTTTGAGGGCAGGTTATCGGTCTTTCTTTGCTTTTTTTCTTTCTTTCTTCCGTTCTCTCTTTTATTTTTAGAAATTGAGCTGAAATTTAGGGATCTGTATGATGAGAGGCGAACAGTTCATGAATGTAAGTGACTAAGAAGCCAGAACCTTTAGTGTCAAAATTATTAACATAGATCTCCTTGAAATTGGCCAGAAATGTGTGGTTTGGTGACTTGTGGTTGCTATGGTAGTGGATATGGAAACTCTGATGAAGTTTTTCCATTAAAAAAACAAAACACCATCCGTTAGGCTATGGGTGAAATGGCAAAGGAAGCGGTATAATTCCCACAGTTGCTGAACAGTGGCACTGAACGGAAAAATTCCTGGTACAGTTGTCAAAAACTGGTACTTCTGTTCTCTTCGAACCTCGGCTTCCTCATTTATAAAATGAAATGTTTGGTTCAAATGGCCTCTAAGATGTCCTTCAGCTCTAAATCTATGACCCAATCTATGATCTGTTATCCAGTATCTAAATCTATGTTCCAGCCAGGAGCAAATCCTGAGCCCACTGCAGACTTTCATTAGTCTCTAAAACTAGTTTTAGCTGCTACATATATATATATATATAAATATATATATATATATATATGTTTAGCAGTACCTCATTCCTATCTACTGTTTCCCAGTAGTCTAACAATCATAGCTAAACAGAATCCTGTTATAAGAATCCTCCTATAAAAAGACATTAGAAATTTAAATGAATTTTATTGCGTTTTACTTAAACTCATTTGAGGCACTTTGCGCTGGCTTGGTGGCTAGTGTGCCAGGCTTGGAGTCAGGAAGACTCAGCTTCCTGAATTCACATGTCCTCAGATACTTACTAGCTGTGTGACTCTGGGCCAATCACTTAGCCTTTTTGCTTCAATCTCTTCATCTATAAAATGAGCTGAGAAGGAAATGGCAAACCACTCCAGTATCTTTGCCGAAAAAACCACAAATGGGATCACAAAGAGTCAGGCATGACAGAAGGGACTGAACAGCAATGCCCATTTGATTTCCTCTGGGCCTTGGATTTGTTAATACCATTGCATTTCTGTGAAATTTTGAAGGAACATTGAACTTGGAGCCAGAAGACCTGAGTTCTATTCCTAGCTCCTTTGCTTACTCTATAGTATCTTAGACAAGTTCTCAGTTTTCTCATCTGTATAAAACAACAGGGTTGAACTAGGTTGTCTACAATCTCCTTTCCATCTCTAAATCTACCATCCCTATTATTATCATTTTGCTGCAACTCATAATTCATTTGTGACTTTCTTGGAACACATTACAAATTGCTAAATTTAATTACCCCTGACTCAATTTCCATTTTTAAAAAAATTCTTCATTTTATAGGATCATAAGATCACTGATTTAGGGCTGGAAGGGACCCCAGAATCCATTGAGTCTAATCCCCTCTTTGTACAAATGAGTAAATTGGGGTATAGAGAGTTTGTATGACCTACCCAGGGTGACAAAGCAATTAACTCCTGTCAGAGGCAGAATTCAAACCCAGGCTTTCCTGACATGCACTCTATCAATTATACAACATTTCAAATTGTCAGGGAAATTGCTTTGATTTGCAGTATGTTATATCATATCAATATTTATTCTCACTATTTCCCAGCTTGATAAACTCATGTCTGATACCACCAGAAGAATTTCAAACATAAGACTGCAGTTTCAGATGCAACTTTTCTAACTTAGCACATTCTTATTTTCATAAAGTGATTTAAACATTGACCGCATAAGTGAATTGTTCACTAGTGGTTTTGTGAACTATATAGCTCTTTTGGGGGATAATTTTATGGCAGGCGTTAGGCATCAACCAGTTTTGATGAAGTGGGATGATATTTCCTCATATAAATGCCCCAAGTGATGTGGCATTTTGTTTTAAGTTGATTTAATGAGCCATATTTTCTTGCAAATATTTTATGCTTGTGCCATCTATCTGTGGATCAAGTTTCTTGCATCCATTAAAAATGACATTTTCACTGCCCTCCATTTTGCTTTAAGATGGCGGACTGATATGTTTTGATATTCTTAGTAATAGCAAATTTTGGTCCTGATCACTCAACTCCTTTGCAAATTGTCATGGAAATAAAACAGAATATATAGACAGATACCAAAATTTTGTGTATTAAAATTTGGAGGGGCAGCTAGGTGGCGCAGTGAATAGAGCACCGGCCCTGGCGTCAGGAGGACCTGAGTTCAAATCCGGCCTCAGACACTTAACACAGAAACTAGCCGTGTGACCTTGGGCAAGTCACTTAACCCCAACTGCCCTCCAAAACGCAAAAAAAAAAAAATTTGGAGACATTAAAAAATCACCAGTATAAATACGTACACCCATCTGTAGAATGGGTTTCTTTCATTTTTGTTTTCATACTTAAGTATCCTGGTTTATTTTGACATTATGTTCTTGTTGCTATATATAGGACTGGTAATATTACTGAGAAGCTAATGGCCTCCTTACTATGAAATACCTCTAGCAGGACATTTTTTTCTGATTATAATGATATTTTTCCCTATCTTTTAAGAATCATTTTTAATCATTTAAAAAAATATAAGAGCACAGGATTGAAGTTGAATAACTTGTATGACTTTTATTTTGTGTCTTGTCTTGTTAACCAGCTTTATAAGCCGTTGTGTTCATGTAGCGATGAGTGCTGCTTTCCCATTTGTTAAAGAAAACATTAGGAAAATGCCTAGAACTCTAGAAAGGAAGAGAATACAAAGATAAAAGCCCAAACCAGATGATTAGAGAAGATTCAACTCCCCCATCCTTACCAACCCACTTCAGAAGACCCTCCATATTCTCTTTATCTACCTCAAGTTTATTATGCCTAGCAGAAAAGACATTGTACAGCATGAAGAACAATTTCTTTGCAGTATGCCTAATGTTTATATTTAGGATGTTATGAAAGGAAAATGACATTTTTTCTGGGCAGCTGAAGACATATTTGACCTTCCAGACAATATAGTTATGCTTTTTATTAACTTCTGCTCACAATACGTAAATCATTGGAATTCATATTTTTCTATTAAGTCCGAAATCCATCATGAAGGAAAATATATGATAGAGAGATAAGCAGAACCAACAAACCACTTATTCTAGTCCCAGTCTGGTACCTTCCAATTGTGTGTTTAACTCTCCAAAGAGAAAAACTGTCTATATTCTGGACATTGTCAGTGTTGTAATTTTCAAGTTAAGTTTGTAGTAAACCTAGTTGGATTCCAAGGATTTTATTTTTTGGGTAAACTTAAAGTTGACTCTAGTCAGTCGTCTCCATTCCATTTCTTCCAAGGACGCTGACCTGTTGGATACAGAAAGCAAACACTTCGAAGACCTAGAATTTCAGCAGCTGGAGCATGAGAGCCGGTTGGATGAAGAGAAAGAGAAGCTAACCCAACAACTCTTACGTGAAGTAGCTGAATATCAAAGGAGCATTGTCACTAGAAAGGTAATTCTACTGAACGCATTTTAAAAGTTAAAATAAAAATATCCCAGAAAGCACAAATAATATAGACTTTATCAAACAAAAGCAATCATAATCTCATTGTTGCAAAGCACTTTATATGCTTTGAAGTCTTACATTATTATTATTACTATTAATTATTGTTTTGATTAGTATGTATGTAGGTGCAGGGGCAGGGGCAAAATCGTAATGGCTTTGGGAGAATCATAGACTCAGCTGTAATAATGAATAATTGCCTGAATCTACACTGAGAAAATGTCCTTGAGTTCATCTTTAATAGAAGACGACAAATTTAATTTTTTTTCTTGTGAGAACCAAGATTGGGGGGGAGGAGAATGTCACTTCTCTGATCATTTGTCTTGGCCTATTTCCTTTTGGAACCAAAATATCAGCACTGCAAGGGGTTGAGTCTCTGTTGGGAATGGGATTGGGGAAGGAGAATTTTCGCTGTTGCTATTTTGTGCTGTTGACTGTTTTATCATTAGAAATAGCTAGGTAGGACAAGCTAGGAGGCCCAGTGGATAGAGTGCTGCCTGGAGTCAGGAAGTCCTGAGTTCGATTCCTTCCTCAGCCACTTTACTAGCTATACAACTGTGGGCAAGTCACTTAACCCTGCTTACCTCAGTTTTTTCATCTGTAAAAATGGACTAGAGAAGGAAATGGCAAACTGCTCTGGTATCTTTGCCAAGAAAAACACCAAATGGGGTCACAAAGGGCTGGACATGACTGAACCACAACAAAAAAAGGTGGAACTAGAGAAGGCTTTCTAAACCACAGATATTCTGCCTTTTACTAACAAAAGCCTAAAATAGAGGATTAACTTCTCATCCTATACTCTTCCAATACTGCATTGATAAAAGTAAAGGAGGGGAATAGGAAAAGAAGGATTTTTTTCTTCAATACTCAATTTTAAAAAGAAACTGGAAATACTTGTTTGTAAACAAGGGTGTTTCTCATGATGATGTTTCCTGTGTTCCATAAAGAGATTTCCTGTGGCCTTCTTTATTTCTTAAAATAATTTTAAAAATTAAATTCCATTGACCTTAAGTGAACTAAGATTCCTGGGAGACCAAACATTTTTCCTAACTAAGAGGCAATTTTCCCTCACTCTAGACTAAATCCTAACATTAGAATCTCTGAGATCTCAATGGGTTGGAGAGGGAGGAATTTGGAATTCAGAATTTTAAAAAATGAATGCTAAAAGAAGTTTATATAGATTTTTAAAAAATTAACCCTGAGGCAGTTTGGTGCTGTGGTAAGAGTGTCCAACATTAAATATGCAACTGGGATTCCAATTCCAAATTTATATCTTACAAACTGACCTTGGGCAAGTCACCTGCTTTTTTTTTTTTTTTTGGAGGGAGGAGAGCAGGACAATTGGGGTTGAGTGACTTGCCCAAGGTCACATGGCTAGTAAGCATTAAGTATCTGAGGCCGAATTTGAACTCAGGTCCTCCTGCCAGGGCAGGTGCTCTATTCACTGTGCCACCCAGCTGCCCCTGTCATCTGTCTTTCTTGAGCCACAGTTTGTTCATCTCTAATATGAAGGAGTGGGACTAGATGACCTATATAGTCCCTTCTAGATCTCAAGCTATGCTTTTATGGTCCATTTTACCTTAATCAAGGATATTACTGGAGCAGCAAGGTGGCACAGCGGATAGAGCGCTAGGCCTGGATTGAGGAAGATTCATCTCCCTGAGCTTAAATGTGGCCTCAGACACTTCCTAGCTGTCTGACCCTGGGCGAGTCACTTCACCCTCTTTGCCTCAGTTTCTTCATCTGTCAAATGAGCTGGAGAAGGAAATGGCAAACCACTCCAGTGTCTTTGCCAAGAAAACCCCAAATGGGGTCACGAAGAGCTGAACATGACTGAAAAATTACTCAAAAGCAACAAAAAGGGTATGTTATCCATGGTTATCTGTTTTCTACTAGGAGAAAATTTCTGCTTTAAAGAAGCAAGCCAGTCACATTGTCCAGCAAGCTCAAAGGGAACAAGACCATTTCGTAAAAGAGAAAAATAACTTAATGCTAATGCTACAAAGAGTAAGTACCATCTCTTGGCCATCTGAACATTGTCAGAAAAGTATTCTCTAGTTTTTGCTTATTTTTTTTCCATATGTCCCTATATATATATGTATTATCCCCAAATATTAATCATCGGTCATTTCTTTACATTTTAATGTTTTAAAGATGTGGGATTTTGTACTATTGTAACACATTAAACCCTTACATTTGAAACATCTTTTCGTATCTATAAGTTTAGATAAATATATCTTAGTGTAGACTTTAGAAAGATAATAATTTGGTTCCATCTGTTCATAGGACTGCCAGGTAGAGATTTTCTTTTGCTTCACAAGGAATTATATCTGACTTAACTATCTTGTCAGGTGAATGGTGTGACTTGGGCACCCAGCCCCTACACATGTATTCCATTACCTTGTTGGGATGCCTGAAATCCTCACCATAGTCATTGCTTCAAATCAAGGAATCATGAATATAGAAGTTATTGGGATAAAAAGAATCAGGAGAACTGGGTTTCAATCCTAGCTCTAGCATTTATTAGCTGTGCAACCACTAGAGAGGTATTTATCCTCTTTCGACACCATTTTCTTCATCTGTAGAATGGAAATAGTATTTACACAATATAACTCATAGATGGTGTTGAGGGAGACTAAAAAAAGAGATCTTATTGATGCCTTTTCTTTCTGCATCATGTACATTTCCCCCTCTATCTCTTCTTCTAATGCCGGTGGTTCTCAACCTGTGGGTTGCAACCCCTTTGGGGTCACCTAAGACCATCAGAAAACACAAATTTCAGACGGTCTTAGGAACTGAGACATGGCTCCTCTGTCTGTCTCCAGGCAGGTCTGCCCACATACAGATACACCCCCATATGAGTACTAAAGGGTTGGGTGTTAGGAAGGTTGAGAACCACTGCTCTAACCCCTCCCAAATAATCATCCTTTATGACAATGAATATTTTAAAAGAAGAAAATGAGGGGGGAAAACCCCGACTCAGCAAGCCAGTCAATTAATTGGAAAAGTCTGTGATTACATGCAGTATTGCCCACCAGAGGACCCCAACCTCCAGAAAGGAGCAAGGGAAAATGTGTCCTTATACCTCTTCTAAGGGGGAAAGCAGTCACTTTTTGAATCTTCAGGTACTATATAAATGTGTATTACTACCACTGCTCTTATTGTTGTTGTTTGGAAATGGTAACTGAGCAGTATTAGATTAATACAAAGTGTTCCAAAAGTCTTAGTGCCATTTTTGAACTATTAAAAAGTAAGAAGACTGGAAAACCTCGTTGATTGATTTTAATATTACTTAGAAGAAAACAGACCTGAGGACCAGTATATAGAAACTACATGTTTCCTTTGGAACAGATTAATATTAAAGCTTTAATAGCTTAAAATGCACCAGCATTTTTGGACACCCTTTATATACAATTAGTTAGCCAGACCAGAATACTCGAGGAGGTACATTATCCAGATCAGCAGTTCTTAACCTGTTGGTTATGTTCAATTTGTAACAATGAAAACACATCCTGCATGTCAGATATTTACATTACAATTCATAACAGTAGCAAAATTACAGTTAAGAAGTAGCAACGAAAATAATTTTAAGGGTGGTGGTGGGAGGGCACCACAACATGAGGAACTGTATTAAAGGGTCGCAGCATTAGGAAGGTTGAGAACCACTAGTCTAGATGTTTGGACAGAAAAGCCTCTGGGGAACAGGTCAGAGGTAAAGGAAGAAGGAGGAACGGAGGAAGAGAACGCTGAGCTCAGGAAAGAAGACTTCAAAACACAGAGTGAGGGAGGGTTACCACAGATGAGACTGGTTGACTTTGCAACTGAAGCTTAACAGGACCTTGTAATTTTCCAGGAGAAGGAGAACCTTTGCAATCTAGAAAAGAAATATTCTAATCTTTCTGGAGGAAAGGGGTTTCCAGTCAACCCCAACAGTCTAAAAGAGGTAAGCAGAATCCTCAGTTACTTCAAATTTGGATTAATCTCAACTTTAAGTCTCTGGGAATACTTGGCACTTGTGTTTGATAAAGACAGGATGTATGAAAAATAAATGGTACCCAAATGTTCACAGTCTAGCTGTGGTCAGCCTCTTTCCTTATGTACTTTGGAATTTTCCATTGATTATCTTGTATATTAAATGGTAACTGCAGGGCACATGCTAAATGTACTTGAATACACAGTGAAAAAACCTTTTGTCTTCCCTAAGTAATCAAATTTGATTTGACTTTAGGAATAGCATTAACTTGGAATTTCAGAAAAGGCTCAAGGCAGAGCCAATATTGGTCTGTTTTTAGTGCTCAGATTCTCTTTCTTGATTTGATTTTCTGGCTGAGTTTCAGAGAAGGGAAAGAAACACGCTTAAAATGTCAGTTCCTTACATAATATTTCTCTGATTTGGTTGGATACTTGCTTTCTTAACTCCTTTCCACTTTCCATACCCATCTCAGTCCTTCTGTGTTTATTTTTTCTTTCTCTCTATGTCTCTCTTTTTCTTCCTGTCTCTCTCAAAGCTCCTATACAGATCCAGGTGAACATACCCTTCCAATTCCCATATTCGTATTCATTTTTTAAAACCTTTTCCCTCCCATTTTTTTTTTGTAGATTATAAGAATTACCTACCAACATTAAGATTATTTTGCTACTGACTCAAATGTCTAGAATTTACTTGGGAAAAAAAAGTCCTGATTAGGGCAAATAATGAATTCCCGGAAACGACTGCATAATTTAAATCCATACTACATATTTCCTTTGGGCTGTAATCAATGAGCAAATTTTATATAATTATAGCTAGTGTGGATTTGAATACAAGGGAACACTTCAGGGAATTCATTATTCACCATAATCAGGATCTACCTGTTATTTAAGAATTAAAATAAGTAACATAATATACATTGCACAGTTTGAAAATAAAAAAAAAAATTAAAAGCCTGAAAGAAACCCCTGTGAACTTTAGTTGACATGTGAAGACTGGAAAACCTCCTGTTAATTTTGAAGTCAGTTATGAGAAAACAGGGCTAGAGACTGGCATATATAAGCTGTAAGATTTCTATAGTACAGATTAATATGAGAGTTTTCATACGTGCCAGGTAAAGTGTACATTGCATTGAAACACTTAAGCCATGTTTGCAGTGTTAATCAGTAGATAATGTCTCTGCTGGAGAATGCATTTCTCAAGGTGGCCTACATATCTTATTCCACTTTATAATCTCTCTAAGCTGTTTAAAAATGTTAGCTATAGCACTTGCTTTTCTTCTGCATACCTGACAACTTCCTGCTTTCACTATTTCATTTTTCCTCCTATTCCTTTATGAAATGCAAACCACGTAGGACTTGAGGAAGCAACTCCAAGGTACTTTCTAAGAAGTTATTGTATTGCTTTTTTTCTCATTGCTTTTTGATTCTTCTCACGCCTCTTCGAAAGTGAACTTTCAAAGATTGCCCCATTTAAAGCTATTTTAAGATGGTGAAGACTTCGAAAATAGGTTCCCCGACAGGGAACTGGGAAATGGCTTTACCTGAGGTTCTTGCTCTTGTTGTCAGTCCTTTTTGTCTCTGTTTCTTTTCTTATTTACTTATTTAGAATGCTATATTTTACTTTGAGCCGTTGATTACATAGTTAGCAGTAAGACAGCTAAGCTTTGCATGCTTATTTGTTAAGCCCAAATGCATGAAAGTACCTCCATGGATCAAATCCATTTATTTCTAGGAGACATTCCAGTATATGATAAAATTCATTGTAACTATATTTAAAATGTAGCAACAATTCAAGCTGCTAGTTGATTTAATTTCTTGCTGTTTTAGATCCAGCAAATTTCTATGATAATTAATCTGAGGGAACTATTCTCATGCCTTCTTTAAGCACATTTTATTAATATTTTACCAATATAATTTTAAGCATTGACTATATTCTAGACACTGTACTGGATGCTAGACAGCTAGGTGGCCCAGGGGATAGAGTACTTACTGCACTTGGAGTCAAGTCACATTGTCACTCTGAGCATCAGCACCCACCTCTCTGGTGAGGCTCAAATATGAGGAAGGTGCTTTGCAAACCTTAAAGTACTGAGTGGGTACTTGTTCTTAATTTTATCATCATCATTGTTGACATTGTTTTACTGAGGAAACAAAGAGAAAAAGCAAAATAGTACCTGCTTTCAAGATGTCAGTGCTTTCACATTCAATAGGTTTATTGATCACCTCCTCTGACCATGGCGTTATTCTTGGTGCTAAAGATGAAATAAGTTACGGTTCATGCCCTCTCAGAGCTCTGAATACCATTACTAAGTTTACTAGTCAATTTTATAGGGGAAAAAAATTTCATCATTAAGGCTACAATGAATTTAAAGATGACTCTTAAATTGGTTAAACCTCTAGTCCTATTCTATTCCATCCCAGTAAAATGGAGATTACTTTGTGTTTTCAATGAAGCACAAGCTCTGGTAGGACTTATCAAGGTAGAAAGACTTCTCTTCTAGTTCTAGAGCTGTGTCTGTCTTTCTAGGACCAAGCTACCTGAGGACAAATGGAGTCATTATCATGAGTTTAACATCTGAAAGATGAACATCTTGGCCCCAACTCTTAATGAGATGTGAAAGGGTTGTCACTGATGTTAGTGTAATAGCATCCCCAAGAATAGTCATGGATGCTATGATTATAAGGTAGTAAGTATAGTTTGGAAAAAATGCAGGCTTTTGCTCATTTGGGGCCAATGGACTTGAGCTTAAATCCTGGCATGGCTATGACACTGAGCAAATTACCTAATCGTTCTGGGCCTCCATTTTCCCAATGAGGGTCTTAAACTGGAAGACTTGTAAGAATCATACAAGCTCTAGCTCTATGTATGACTAAAATTTTGGTATAATAATAAAAGTGTATCTTCATAGCTATTCAAGGTACATTCTTTTAAATTTACAGTTGTTTGTCTTAAAATTTATTGGACCCACTATCCTGATTGGCTTTCCTACCTAACTAGGTGGGCAGTGGTCAGGAGGGCTACCAAGAAGATTGCAGGAGCAATGATGCAGGAGGGGATAAGGCTTTAGTTCTAGTTGAGTGATTTGGCTTTCAGTCACTTCTTGCTAGGAACCAAGGGCAGAGGTTGGGGAAAGGAAGCACTTATGGTATGCCTGCTCCTGCCTGTAAGTTTCTTGAGAGCAGGAGCTGTCTTTTTTGGTTTTTTTTTTGTATTTTTATCCCCAATGCTTAGTACAATGCCTGACATATAGCAAACCCTTAATATTTATTTCCTTCCTTCCTCCCCAAACCTCTCTCTCCTACTTAGTTTCTGAAAGGGGAAAAATGAAATTAATAGTCATCTAAGTATATCAAGTCAGGAATGTGCCATAGGTGTAAAATGTCTTATTCTTCCTTTTGAGGAATGTGATATGGATTCTGATTAATTCTCGCTCCAAAACTTTCTTATTTCTTTTTCTACCGTAATCCTGCTTTGGAATAGTGAGGAAGGAAACTAGTTGTTGGATTTTGATGTCAGGGCAAAGGAAGGATCCATTTGAGAAGTACACAGAAGTTAAGAAAGATAGGCGGGAATTAGCGATGAGAAGGTTTGGCAAAGAGGGGTTAATATTGGCATATGAATAGCATTTTGCTTGGTGTGGTTTTTTTTTTTACTTCATCTATATCCACACTGTATTAAATCTGAAAAGCAACATACCTGCCAGGAACCTTATTGATCACACAGCAATTACAAGATTGATGCTGGGTGTTTTGTTAAACATGAACATTTCATACAACAGACTGATTAAGAATTTACAATGTTGCAAAAATGCACTCAAGACAATTTAGTACTATGGACAGATACTTGCAGAAGGTGAACAAAGGCAAACAAGTTGCATACATTTATTAACTATAGTGCTGAGATGCAGTAATATTGCTTTTCTCCGTTATAGTAAGTAACTTTCATTAACAGTTGTAGATATGTCGCACACATCTAAATATACAAGGGTAATTTTTGCTGATCTGCTACATGCATACTTCAGCCCAGGTGGATTATAAAGAACTTTCTGTGACACTCCATGAAAACAAGTTGTCAGCCCCATGTAGGTTTTCTTGGTGCATTGTACAGAAATATGGCAGCCATCACTAACATAGGTGGAAGATTCAAGCAGTTTTAACAACCGTAAGAACATTACAAACAACCAAATTGAAATCTCACAGAGAGGCAATATGATTTCGTGGAAAGAGGGTGTAACCTGTGGAAGCCTGGGCAAGTCACTTAAATCTATCAGGGCTCTAGACAATTCTCTAAGAATTTATTATTTTTTTTTGCTTTTTTTTTTTTGGAGGGCATTTGGGATTAAGTGACTTGCCCAAGGTCACAAGGCTAGTTTTTTGTGTTAAGTGTCTAAGGCCAGATTTGAACTCAGGTACTCCTGACTCCAGGGCCGGTGCTCTATTCACTGTGCCACCTAGCTGCCCCAATTCTCTAAGAATTTAAGTTGCAGAAAGATGCTATTAGAAGAAGTAGGTATACTTTACACTAAAGAAATCTCAGGTCCAGCCCCAATCCCTGTCGCTCTGATTCTATTATATACCAGCAGTTCTCAATGTATGATCCAATGATCCCTTGGGTCCCTCTTTTCATAGATAATGCTAGTAATACTAAGGCTTTTAATTTTTAATGTGATAAATATCAATAAATTTAACAAACATAAACAAAAACTCATGCTCACTTATTTTTAAGGATGTAAAGAGGCCCTGGGGCCAAAAAGTTTGATAATTATGGCTTTACACCATTAGTCACCGTCTAGGCCAAAAACAATATCCATGTTTGCACCCTCAGCAGTAACACATTGGTAATTTAAGAGTATATACAGCTATTTTAAGAACATTGCATCATTTGTATATTATGTTTGTAAATATCATTTATATAAAGACTATTAAACTAAATCAGTCAATCAAGAATCATTTATTAAGTGCCTACTATGTGCCAATTGGGGCAGAGGGGCTTGTAAATGAAACTATGAGCTATACCATGCCTGGTTTCTCAAGATGAACAGGTCATAGTGGAGAGTGCTGTCAAAAGGTCATCCACTAATGAAGGAAATAGCAAACCATTCCTGTATCTTTGCTAAGAAAACCCCATGAACAAGAACCTGGAGTGTTATCGTCCAAGGGATCACAAAGAGTCAAACACACCTGAACAACAAATGTCCTCACTGTACTAAGCCCTGAGCATACAAAAAGAGGTCAGAGACAGTCCCTGCCCTCAAGAAACTTACAATCTATTTGAGAAACAACACACAAAGGAAAGTATATACAAAGTAAATTATATACAAGATAAGTAGGAAACAATGAACAGAAATAAGGCACTGGAATGAAGAGAGGGTGGGAAAGGCTTCCTGGGGAAGGTGTTCTAAAAACCTGGGTCCTAAAAGGAAGCCAGGGAGGTCAGTAGTCGGAGCAGAGTACTCAATTTCTAGCACTTATAAGAACCTCTCCTGTAAAAGAAACCATGAAGACATTCTCATTCCATTTATGTATTTGGCTAGGGAGGGGATGAAGAATTTACATGATGTCACACACATTTAACAAAATGATAATGTACCTTTTTTTAGACCTAGTTGAGACCCTCCTCACTTGGACTATTGCAGTGACCTCCTAACTTGACTCCCTTTTTCCAGTCTCTTCACTATCTAATCCATCCTCAACGGAAATGCCAAATTGATTTTCCATTTTTCCTGTTAAAATTTACATTACATATTTTGGTGGTATTTTTTTTCTATAAATATATTCCTTCCCATCTCACCCCACCTGGAGAGACATCCCTTAAAACAAGAATAAAAGAGAAATAAAACCAAAGGGTAGTTCAGCAAAATTAACCAACACATAAATCAAATCCAACAATTATTTGCAATGTTCTATAATCATGGGCCCCATCTTGGTGAAGAAAGAATGAGGAAAGTATATTCTCATACTTCCTCTAGAGCAGCGGTTCTCAACCTGTGGGTCGTGACCCCTTTTGGGGGTCACCTCCGACCATTGGAAAACATATATTTCTGATGGTCTTAGGAAATGAGACACAGCTCCTCTATCCATCTCCAGGCAGTTCTGCCCACATGCAGATACACCCACATACGAGTATTAAAGGGACTTTGCATTAGGAAGAACCACTGCTCTAGAGGGACAAACTTGGTCATTATAATTCTATACTGTTTGGTTTTGATTTGTTTTTCTTTCCTTTTATATTTTTGTAGCTTATAAATTGTCCTGACTGGTTCTGCATATTTCATGATGTGTCAACACATAAGATCATACATTCAGAGTTTGAAGGGAACTTAGATTTCCCCGAGTCTAATGCTCCTATTTTACAGATGAGCAAATTGAGTCACAGAACGTTTAAGAGACTTGCCCAGATTTATGTGGCAATAAGTAGGTATCAGAGGCTGGATTTGAACTCAGGCTTTCCTGACTCCAAGTCCAATGTTCTATCAATGCAATACCATGCTGTCTCTAATACATTAATATAATTTTCCCCATTCATGCCTATGTTCTTCACCTTCATAGTTTCTTAGGGTAGAGTAATCTTCTATCATAAATAATCTATCATATTCATGCACCTTATCCACCTTAGGAAGGCATACACTTTCATCTCCTTTCCTAAAAGTGGTAATGGATTTGTAATGTGACGATCTTTGTCAATCACCACTTGGGACCAATAGGACATATTTATGAGGTACAGTCCTCTAGTTACGGAACAGCAGAAAGTTAACTGACTGATGAACATATCATACTGACAGCCTTGACCTCTTTGACACCGTGCTTAGTCAGCTGTTCAAAGAAATAACAAGAGATTGAGTTCGTCTTCATTTTGATTTAGTTTTCTAAATTAACTAGAATAAATCAATAAAAAAGTATTTAACTCTCAGTTCTATGTTCCTGTGCTAAAATTATATATTGATCTTGCTGTGCTAAAAATGATATATTGATCTTATAAAGCTGGGGCAAACCTGCATTACTTATTTCCAAACTCTTTAAGCATTGGTATCTTTCTAATAGTACTGAAAAGTAATATACCTTTAATTTTAGGTGGGTTTTTTAGCCATAAATCACAAGTTCTAGATCAAAACACTTAACTACTTATGAGATACCTTCACTTCACAAACAAAACAAAAAAAGATTGTCCACCTTTCCTGAGATCTCCTTTCCAAAAGGACTGATACTATGTCATTTATCCAGGAATATGCCGATTCAGATATTTTTATAATTGTTCCCAATTTGATGACCCCCCTTTTTTCAGAAAAGTAAGTATTTCATCCTCCTGGTCTTTTCAGTGATAATTCCAAAGAATTTCAGAGCCCCTAAATCATCTTTTGTCTTTCATTTTTGTTTGCAAGTGGGTTTATAATAACCATTAGGTGCTGCTGCACCTAGAGTCCAAAAGACTATGAGTTCAGATGTGACCTTGTTAGATACTTCTAACTGTGTGACCTTGGACAAGTCACTTAAGCTCAGTGCAAAGCCAATCAACAGTAGATTCCTAAAAGAATGCTACTGTGAACAGCTTTTAAGATTCAGATTACATAGTATTAGTGAACACTCTGTTTATTCCATTACAAATCTAGATTCAGTACAATGTTCACAGTTTCAACAATTCACAATAT
>CM053596.1:246770470-246794216 GCA_028646575.1 Pseudocheirus occidentalis | reverse complement strand
ACATACAAGCATAGTAGTCACCTTCACTTACTTGTCTTTGTATTTTGTGCATTTTGTCCAGGCTCCCTGGGCAAAATTATGATTTAATTTTAAGAAAACAATAGTGCGTATTTGGACAAATGTAGGATGTTATACTTCTTAAGGAACACTTTAGAACAGTGGTTCTCAACCTGTGGGCCAAGACCCCTTTGGGGGTTGCTTAAGACCATTGGAAAACACATATTTCCAATGGTCTTAGGAACCGAGACACTGCTCCTCTATCTCCAGGCGGATCTGCCCACATGCAGATACACCCACATACGATTATTAAAGTATCATGGCATCTGGAAGGTTGAGAACCACTGCTTTAGAATATGTAGTGTTCTATATATAAGCCAAGAAAGAATTAGTTTAGAAAAAAAAATTTACCTTGATAGTTTCACCCTCTGCATTAATTCCAATGTAAATAGGCAAACATTTGGCCACTACTACTACTACTACTACTACTACTACTACTACTACTACTACTACTACTACTACTACTACTACCACTTCTACCACTTCTACTACTTTTACTATTAATATTTTTTTTCCTGGGTTCCCAGCTTGGGTCCATCATTACCTTTTCTGCATGACAGGAAAACAAAATAAAACAAAGACCTTTGGAGGTCTGCCAATTGATAATAACACAGGAACCAAGCTACAAATGAAGTGAGCACTACTCTGCTTAGTTTTCAAATACCAATTGGCAACTAATTCAAAGACTAACAAACACAATATTAATATTTAAGTTGGCAGCAAACAGCAAAGAAAACCAAAAGCTTCCTACCCTTACCCTTGCCCCAATTAAATCAGTTAAATGCAATAATTGCACATGCAAATCAGTTAAGGAATGTTTGACTTTCTGTCTCTCCTCTAAAAGACAAAATACATTAGTGGGTCAAGAAGAATATTCAGATAAATCACTGTGACTGCCCACCTCCCTTTCACTCTTTTACTCCCTGAATTTCTTCAATACTCCGACTGTCTCTTCATAGTCTGTTCCCATGACAAGCATCCTTAAAACAGATAACTTTGTTCCTAAGCTTCCGTACTCAATATATGCAGCAGATCCACTGTTTATGTATCTCTGCAGCTGCTGTCCCAGCTCCAGCTAATGCCAAGTCCGACCCACCCTGGCTTTATAGGGAAGAGGGACGGAGGGAGGGAGCAGGGCAGCAGGATGACAATAAACTGTCGTGCTAAAATTGTTCCAGCCATCTAGGAAAAAAAAAAAAACCCTGTGGGAATATATGTAATATACTGACAATACAGGTACCAGTAAGTGCATATGGTGGGGAAACAGAGGGATATACATCCAAGCCGCAGGAGGGGAAAATCCTCCTAAAACATCCCTACCTCCCCAAAAAAGCATTGTTTTGCTGTCTAGAATTTCTCCACAAAATTTTCTTTTCTCTAATTCAAGTTAACTGGATCAAAGGGGATTTGGAGTCAAGAAGATCTGGATTCAAATTCTGCTTCTGACACTTAATAAATATATAACAATGTATGAATTACACACTGACCAAGTCACTTAGTTTCTTTGAGTCTTAGTAGTACCTATCTTGAAGCATTGTTGTGGAGCTCAGATAATGCGAGGGAAGCATTTAGAGAAATGTCGATTATTGGCTGCATGGAGGATAGAGCACTGGGCTTGGAATCAGAAAGACTCATCTCCTTGAGTTCAAATCTTGCCGCAGACACTTACTGTCTCTGTGACCCTGGCCAAGTCACCTAACACTTTGCCTCAGTTTCCTCATCTGTGAAATGAGAAGGAAACAGCAAACTGCTCCAGTATCTTTGCCAAGAAAATCCCAAATGGAAGTCATGAAGAGTCAGACAGAGCTGAAATGACTCCACAATGCACATCCAGAACAGCCTTAATTTTTTTTTATCACATTTTAGGTTCATGGCACATAGAAATTAGCATTGGGAAGTTCAGACAACTTGGAAACCACCAATTTTTAATCTAAAAGAATACAGTGAGTGCTAGAATCTTGATAAACGCATAAGGGACTTCTGAACAACTCAGGATACATATTTCCTCCTACATCTCCTTCCTAAAATAGGAAGCCAATGCTATTGCTTAAGTCACCAGGGAATAAGTGATCTCAGTGTTAAGAGGAATGCTATTTCAGCCTGTGAAACACAGTATTCAAAGGCCTAAGCACAGGAAGTTTGGTCTGCTGGTATGCGCTGCTCTCTGTTCTTATCATTCCATTCACAGCCAATTTGTCCAAGTCTGAATCAGATGCACAGTGCATGAGGGCAGCCCAGATATTAAAGAAATACACACACACACACACATATCATATATATATATACACACACACACACATACACACACACATATATATATATATACATAGAGCACCAAGTCATGTGAGCCCTTTATGATCTGCTCCAAAAACAAATAAATTAATGCACTGAAGTGCGTCAGAGCTAACAGATCTGTGTAACAGAGGAACCTTTTAAGGAAAACCCAGAACAGTAAGAGAAAAAATTAACACAAGCCAAGTCTCTCCTTAACTCTCCTCATCCTGGTCTATGAGTGTTCTACCCTGCCCCTCACCCTCAGCCCACTGTACACCAAGTCAATTCCTTTCATCCACCATCACCTAAAACTAATCTTCTCCTTGGCTCTTTCCCAAGGGACATTCATCAGCTCTCTGGCATGCCCAGACTCCACATATCCAAATCTCATCTACCAAGCCCTAGTTGAAGTCCTGTTTCCTGACCACTATTGTTCTCACTGGATCCTGACCCTCTCTTCCAAATTCCTATGCCATTATAAAAATATGCTTCAAGGGTATAAAAGGCATAGGTCTAATATAACACAAATTTGGAGACAAATTTGGAGCAGCTAGGTGGCACAGTGAAAAGAGCACCAGCTCTGGAGTCAGGAGAACCTGAGTTCAAATGTGACCTCAGACACTTGACACGCTTACTAACTGTGTGACCTTGGGCAAGACTCTTAACCCCAATTGCCCTGCCTTCTCCCCTCCAAAAAGCAGGAAAAATAAATTTGGCCCAAAATTAAGAATTACAAAAATGTTGTTCTTGTTCAGTTGTGTCTAATTCTACACGACCCCATGGTCTAGATGGAATGAACTGATAATTGTTGCACAGTCATTTCTAGGCATTTCTGATTCTTTGTCCCATTTTACAAACGAGGAAGCTGAGGCAAACAGGGTTAAATGACTTGTGACTTGCCCAGGGTCATATAGCTAGTAAGTGTCTGAGGCCATATTTGAACTCAGATCTTCCTCACTCCAAACCTGGTGCTCTTTCCACTGTACCACCTAGCTGCCCCATGAAAACATTCACATTCAATCAATTTTCTTTGTTTCAGAATTTAGAGGAGGGAGGTTTAGATAGATTTCTATGACCCATCTCTTTTTAAAAAGCTATGTGTGCAAGGACCAGATGTGAGTTAATCTCAACTGGGTTTTCAGCCAGACTCTGTCACTAACTGTATGACCTTGGGCAAGACTTCTCACTTCTCTGCTTCAAAATATCCTCACTTAGAAATGAGCAAATGGAATGGATTCTCTCTGATATCCCTTTCCTCTCTAAAATGTTAAGATTTTAAATTTGTAGATATACTTATTTTTTCCCCCAAATACCTTTCACTTTAATAATCTGAGAGAGATTAAAAAGCCTTAGTGAGGCTAAGAACTTTGGTATTTTTCTTCATTAATTTAATATTTTTATTTTTTCATTGTCCTCATTCTCTATATTCCTTAGATCATAGCATTAGAACTGGTCAAGAAAACTCATAAGACAGGGGAGGCTAGGTGGCACGGAGAACAGAGCACTAGCCCTGGAGTTAGGAGGACCTGAGTTCAAACCTGGCCTCAGACACTTAACACAAAAATTAGCCATGTGACCTTGGGCAAGTCACTTAACCCCAATTGCCTTCCAAAAAGCAAAAAAAAAAAAAATTTTAAGGAAAAAAAAATCCTAAGATTGAGAGGGTCAAGTCCAATCCTCTCAATTTTACAGATGAAAAAACTTAGATCAAATACTCATAATCTCCAAACTGCATTGAACAAAAAGCTTTCAAATACAGAAATGTGGTGGAAAAAATAAAAACTGTTTAGGGCTAGAACAAAGAACATACCATCTTGGTCAACATGTCTGCTTCGAGAGCTGTGCCAAGCATTCTCCAGCTGCCCTCCTGAAGATATGCTTATACCTCATACTTTTTATTTAACTACAAAAAAAGTAGCTATTTCATCTACTTGTGCAAGTCAGTAGAATAATAAATATAAAAGAATAGGAGGCAGCAACTTTTCCTAGGAAATTGTCTAACTGAATCTCATTGAACAAGATGAAAATAAAATGATCATAATTAATTAATAATAAATAACTCCCAGTTAGGGAGGTGAAAATTATCCCTTCCACACTGTGGGGTTAGAGACACAGTCCCATTTCCTACCCCCAAACCCCCACAATCTGGAAAATACAAGTAAAATTTCTTGGCCTTCTCTTTGTACCAGAGAAGTCTGAATTTTTTCTTTTTCTTTTATGGCATGTTTACAATTCTTTTTAGTAAAATTTGGGTTATGTATTTTTCTGTGTTATATGCTGGCCTTCGGTGTCATCTGCAGCTTCTGTAAAACTATCCCCAACTTTCCATTCAATTTCTTATGCTGAACCATATATGGAGACAATCATAGGGAAAGTCATGATATAGAAAGGATTTCTGCATTATCTCATCTGATTCTCAAAACCAACCTTGGGAGGTAGGATCACAGACTTTAGAACAAGAAAGGATTGTAGAGGTCATCAGGTCCAACCTCCACATTTTATGGATGAGAAGGCTGAGGTTCACATAAGTTACAACTAGTCTCGAATCACACAAGCAGCAGGTATCTGAGGCAGGATTTGAATTCAGGTCTTTCTGATTTCAAGTCAGCACCGTACTCGCTACATCACACTGCAGGCCAAGGTTCATCTAGCAGAAAGCTTTCTCTCCCTAGTTAAAATTTCCTAAGTACTTTTTTCTTTGCTTATAACATTCTCCCTGGTATCATACAGTGTCCCAAGTCTGGGTGCATTGTAAAAGGTTTTGGAATTGATTATCTTTCTCCCTAGTAAGCTCATCAAAGGAAAAGACTGTCTGTCACCTCTTTACGTTTCTAGCACCTAACACAGTGTTGTTTAATAAATGTTTATGGATTTGGGTAAACCAGTGTTATGCTAATGAAGGATAATGGATGAACAGCCTAAAAGTTAGACAGATACCCATGAAATATTTAAGGAACCAGAAGAAGGTCCCAAATGTGTTGGGATGATTCTTTAAGGATATGGAAGGGCATGGACCAGAATCTGAACCAAACCCAACTCAGTCCATGAACCTCTGACAATTCTTCAGCCCTCTCCTTTTCAGCTCCTTTTTATGTGTTGTCCTCACCCATTAGAATGTAAGATCCTTGAGGGCAAGAACTGTCTTTCAGCTCCTACTGCAGAGAAAGTGCTGAATGCTTTATCTATTTATCTATCTAGCTAGTAGTGGACATTTTATCTGCATTGATGAGATCATAGAATCATCAAAGAAAAAAACACTTGCTCTCTGTACATATTCACCTACCAAGCTATCTGCCAACCAATGGACGTATTACTTGCATTGATTAGATCATAAAATCATCTATGAAACATTCTAAGATAAATCTAATGGCAACATGCGGCTGGATTAGAAGAGGAAGAAGTGGGAAAACCACAGGAAGGCTACAGAAAAAAACCAAGGGAAGGTGACAAGGGCTGTGATTAGAGTGCCGGTCAGCCCATACTTGAAGCCTTTCCAGTCTGGCAGGTTTATGCCCAGTTAGCACAGACTTTAAGGATCCAGGCTTACACCCACACCGTCTGGAAGTATCAGAGTAGGAACCTTGGTGGATTAAAGATCTCCAGAAATATGAAGAGTAATTATTATTAATTACACATTCCTCGCTATTCACCTGCCTTTCTTGCTCTTTTTCCATTAATTGACTGAAAAAGCTGCCACCGAAATCATCTTTCTTGGCTGTCTGTCCCCTTAGTATAGAACACATTAATGTGAGGACCATATTCTGGAATCTGGATGCTTATGCCTGGGGATAGTTTAGCATGGTTTAGGCTAGGCACACAGACATTTTCATTCTTCCTCTTCACATAAAGTCTCAGCAAGCCCCTGAGGTTTAATAATTCCTTCAGTTCTGTACTGTGCCAAGGGAGTCATCCCAGAAAGAATACAGAGCACAAAACACAGAACCAAGGAGATGGAAAAAAAAAATCAGTGTTGGCAAAGACCACATACAAAGGAAGCTCAGGACCTAACAGATTGATATCAGTGTGATATTTCAGTTGTGGCACATCTGGAAAACACAAGGTGTCTGCCTAAAAAAAGACTGGTTCATATACAGAGCACAGAATTCTCTACCCAAAGGAGAGGCTTAATAAATATTTCTTATTGATGATGCACTAATAATTTGTGACCTGCATCAGCACTGACATTTTCTAGCTGGGAAAGTCACCAGACCCCATATGGACTACAGTAAAATGGAGTCAGACCACAGGTTTACCTGGAAGGCAGAGTGGGGTAATAGAAAGACTTCTGGATCTGGAATTGGAGAACCCAGGATGGAATCCCAGCTCTGCCACTTGCTATCTGTGTGAACTGGCCAAGTCACTAAAACCTCTCTAGGATTCAGCTCCCACATTTGCAAAATACAAAATGAAGAAGCTGAATTAGATGATATGTAAAACCTTCTCTAGTTCTAAATAGTTGTTCCTAAGAATAGAGGTTCCTTCTAAACCTATGACCCAATGATGCTATGGCGAAGGGCCCTTCCATTCTATCCATGACTTTTTGATAATGTATGACCCCCCACTTCCACTCGCCCCCAGTACAGATCAGGACCAATAACTTTTCCCTTTTAAACTCCTATTTTAAAAACCTAACATTTGGCAAAGACTTTTCTAGATGAAGAGTTTCCTGATCCTGTTTGGGATTTTCTTGATAAAGATACTGATTTGGTTTGCCATTTCCTTCTCCATTTCATCTTATAGATGAGGAAACTGAGGTAAACGGGATTAAGTGACTTGCCTGAAGTCACCCAAATAGCAAGCGTCTGAGGCTGGATTTGAACTCAGGAAGATGAGACTTCCTGACTCCAGGCAAGGCACTTTATTAAGCCATTTCGTTGTCACCTGTGGATTGAATATCTAGTCTCCATGCACATAAAAGGGAGCTCTCAATTATCTGAGCCACTGAAAGGAGTGGAAAACTGCATATTAATATAGACTTTGCTCTTAAACCCTCCAGAGCATATCCTCCATCTTCAGAGACAACTCAGAGTAAACCCTGAATAAAGCAGCTGGGAGAGCGAAGGTGTCTGAAACCAAGTTATGCTCGGATAGACTGAAAGAACCAAACATACTCAGACTTGAGAAAACTTAAAGGCTGACATAATAGTAACAATAATAATAGTCATAATAATAAAATATATATTAGATAATAGAATATAAAATGATAATAGAATATATCTAATATAATAAAATAGATTTTTAAGATTTGGAAAGCACTTCACATCTATGATCTATCACACAGATGAGGAAAGCTTTGTCAAGGCAATTTAGGTGGCTTGTCCCAGACCACACAGCCTGTAAGGTTACAGGATTTTACCTCCATTCCTCCTGAATTCATGTGTACCTCTCTCTATTTAGGATTCCCCCCAGCTCTAGGGTCACAAGAGGCAGGCTGGTGGTAAGGAAAGAAGGCAGGATTTGGAGTCAGAGAACCAAGCAGAATCTCTGCAAGGCAGATTATTCGGGTCAGCTGCCTAGGGATCTCTACTCCATGGCTCTTTTCTAGTCTGCCAGAGCTAGCTCTCTCTAGAATCCCATCAGGTGTCTTCTCTGTTGCCAGAGGGCTTGATCTTCAAAGGTTCCTGTCCCCTTGTCATGGCCCATTTTTGTATATGTCTGCTGCATGCTGGATGACCTATCTGCTACTGGACAAGTGCCTCTACTGCAGAACATGTGGGTTGTGGTAGAGGAGAGGAAGAAGGATAAGTGAAAGAAGAGAGAAATCCTTCTTACCTCATTTCTACCCATGACTCTCTTGGAGAACTGCGGCTTCCAGAAAGCTGCTCCCTACCTCAACTGCTTCTTGACTACTTCCAAGGCTAGCAGGTCCCTGGGGCCATGGCCAGTCAATGCCAAGTTCTCCTTCCAATTCAATTAGAGAAATGTTTTCACACTTCATGTGGAGTGGAGACAAGTTTTGCACTTAGTTTAGCATATTAACACTTGGTGCCCTCTGTTATCTACTCCTTATTCTGTATGAGAACATCAACTAGGTTGGGGAAGAATTCAGCTGCTTAGGTAGCAAAACCTGTCCCTCCAGTGTCCCCCTCATTAAATATTTGTTCTTCTCAGCAAATCAACTAGGGTGCTTTGGGGATATTTGTCCAGACTTCCAATTCTTGATAGTGCTTTATTAATTTGTCCTTTTTCTCTTTTCCAGTACCTTGGCAAAGTCCACATAGAACAGTTTTAAAACAATCTAGAAATTAATCCATGAGAGCCCAGGCCTTGTATAGTCTGTAGGTCCAGAGATTACACTCAACTCTAAATATATGGTTATAGAATCTAACAAACTAACATCTTTTTTTTTTTTGGAAGGGGGAAGGCAGGGCAATTGGGGTTAAGTGACTTGCCCAAGGTCACACAGCTAGTAGGTGTTAAGTATCTGAGTATACATTTGAACTCAGGTCCTCCTGACTCCAGGGCTGGTGCTCTATTTACTGCACCATCTAGCTGCTCCCAAACTAACAACATTTTACAACATTCTTAAGGACTACCACTTATATTAGTGTTTGCAAAACCTTGTCTCAATCAAAGACAATATAGAAAAGGGAAAAAGAAGTCAGGCTCCCCATATCAGAATTTTGGAAAGTCTGGTCCTAATAGGGGTTCCAGTTTGGACAGACAGTCACAATCTAACCTTCAGGTTAGCTACTAAGATGTCCTGGATGAAAATTCTTCCATTTCCCTGTAACACAGAGGGCGTTTCAACTGGAGATCTGTACAAACACTTCCAATGGCTCACTCCAATATACAGGGCACTGAGAATTTTCCCAATGTACCCCAATAACATACATGGCATTCTAAATGAAAATTCCAGTTCATTCCTCAGTAGGACAAGAAGGCTGGCTTAAAAAGAAATAAAATAAAATCAGAAGATCCTTAAAGAAATGTGGAGCTCCCCAAAAGAGATTAAATACTTAGCATTCATTAGCTAAGCCTTCTAGTTCATTAGGCAAAGATTCCTTCAGGTACAAGCAATCCATAAGGATCTTAGATATAGATGATCTTGTTTAAGCCTCAGGACAATCCTTTTAGAAGCAGGACTAATACCCAAGTCCTCACATTCTCCTGACAGTGACATTAATAATAATAATAACTAACATTTTCAAGGCACTCATTATTATTATCTGGATTTTAAAGATGAGGAAACTGAGGTTCTGCTTCTTGCCCGTGGTCATATAGAAAATTTGTCAGAAGTAGGATTTGAACTCAGGTCTTCTTGATTTCAGATCTAGCCCTCTAGCTCCTGGACCAGACAGGCATATTTTCACTGTGTCCTTTTTAATCTGCCCTGTTCCCTCATCCCTCATATTTTAAGAAATATGCGCTATATTAATCAACCACCTAAAGCCCTTGTAAATACTAACTTAAACGGAATTATTAATTCAGGATAAAATGTCTGTTATAGATAGGATATTAGTTTTAATTCAAATTTGTGACATGGTTAATTAGTTATATTGTCTCCTGTGTATGCATCCTGGTGCAGGGAACAAGGCTGGTAATGAACACAGATGACTTTTCCTCTTTGCTCCACTCTGCATATCAAATTGGCTTTTTTTTTTAAAAGTGTTTTACAGGCAGTTAGTTGCCACAGTGGAAAGAGCATTAGGCTTGGAATCAGAAAGACTCATCTTCATGAGCCCAAATCTGGTCTCAGATAATTATTAGCTGTGTGACACTAAGAAAGTAACTTAACTCTGTTTGCCTTATATGTACATACACACACACACACACACACACACGCACGCACGCACCCTTAGAAGAAAACCAGAAAACCCTTACTTTGCATCTCTTCCACAATGCCACAGTTCCAAAAAAACGTGTTTGTTTTAGATATGATTGTTTCTACTAGAAAAAAAAAGTCAAAGGCTTCATGTAGTTTGAGCTGCAAGGGACCTCAAAGGCTCAAATATAATTCTCACCGGGGTCACGTGACTTTGACTTGCCAATCCAGGGCCATCTGCAGTCATCCTGATTGATATCTGGCCAGTAGACCCAGATGGCTCTGGAGGAGAAAGTGAGGCTGGTGACCTTGTACCAAATAAATCAAAGTCAGCTGCAAGTCATGTCATCATCTCCCTGAAGTCACAGTCATCTTCAACAACAAAGGACAAACCACAACCACACCATGACTTGCCCAAGTTCACACAGGTAGGGTGTCTGAGGCAAGATTTGAACCCAGGTCTTCTTGACGTCAAGTCTAGCTCCCTATCCACAATGCCACAAATCATCAGGACACACAGAAAATTAGGCAGTGTTCATAAACAACCAGTCACAGAAGACATGACTTCCTTTGTACACCTTCTATTCAGCAATCAAACCTCAGATCCCCAATTTGTCTTTCTTGGAGAGGAAAAGGTAAAGAGAGGAGAGACTACCCTGGAGGCACAAATTTGCAGGTAATTCTGAGTATCTTTTTTCTCCTGAATCATGACAAATAAAGACAAAATGGAGAGGAGTTGTCACCAGCTTTCATAATGATCCACCAGCTAACTGAAGTGTTTTTTCAAGGAGTATTAAGAAATGCATGTTCTTCTTAATAAGATCTTATCTGTATCAAAAAATACAATGTCTAACATTTAGTCCAAATGAAGCAAATGACTCTTAGAATAAAATTGCCTTGAAAAACCCATCCTATTATCTAGTACTCAGATCTTTCATTTGGCATTCCTATTTCTTCCCTCCCAGAACATATGTACACCTAATCCTTATATTTACTCACATTCACTCTTACTCATCACTCACTGGGAATCATTTTAGACAGCTCTTCCTTATCCTTAGTATATACATAATTCACATATTCTAGGTAGCTATCATATCCTGCCCTTCCTCATACTTTAGGTGAACCAAGCATTAACCTCTTTTCCTCACACCCTACAAATCAATCCTTCACCCTAGAGGTGGTTCCCCTGACAATTATTATTCATCTATATGTGTCAACAGCTCCCTTGAATTTACAACATCCCTACCATGACTGAAATCACTTCTATGCTTCCTTTCAGAACACATTCCTACTGGGTATATTGCTGCTAATTTCAAGAATTCTTTGCTCATTTAAAAAAAAATCAGTCATATCCTGACACTATTCCTGGCTTTTTAAGTATTTCCTATCACTTTCTTTCTGAAAAAGAACGTCAAGTTTAAATTTATTTTCTGGAGAGTTATTTGCTTTCATTTTAGAAAGTTAACTCTTAAAAGTTGACTCACATTTAGGTCCAAGACCACAATCTTTACCTATATCGGCTACTCTGTACTATCATATTCCTATAGATATTTCAGCAATGTTGTAGTTTAAAAATAAAATGGCATGAAATTCACTAGGCCTCAGTTTCCCCCTCTGTAAAATGAGGAAGTATGTTAGATGATTTCTGGGGTCCCTTCCTATTTGCTCAGTTTTACTTTTCCAAAGGTTCAGCTCAGGTGCTTACCTCTCACTCAAAGGTTTCCCATTACACATATTTTGTCTCTAAAGTAGAAAGTAAAAGGGGGAGGGATATTTCGTTTTGGCTTTATATTCCTAGGAAACAAAGGGCTCATTTCTTAGGTTTCATTTCTTGGGTATAGGCAATACAAATCAGCTACAAAGATCATACCACCTCTTACCACAGGAGCTTTTAGGCTGGCCCTCAGGAGACAGTTGATTTTTAAGTCCTATTCAAGGCCTTTCCAACTTGCATTCTAATGAAACAGACTTCAAAAGCTCAATGTCATCTGAGGCATTAGAACAGGCCTCTAATGGCAGATGAAAAAAAAAATTAGTTTCATAATTTTCTCTGAACACTAAAAATCAAATAAATCAGTATAAGACTTTGTATCGAATCAAACGTACGTAACTAAGACTTTTTAGCCCTGTTTCTATTACCGAGCAAATTTTCAAGGTGGAGGAGAATCGTATCATTTTATAAAGAGTAACAAATTCTGCCTCTTTAGGAAAAAGTGGTAATTCCCAAAACAGAAAGCCATGGCAGGAACACAACCATCACTCTCACCTAGGAATAGTCAGGAAAGCCACTCCAGATGTTCTTGTTGTCATAAGGAGGGTGATGAAGGAGCAGACATAGAAATACCACAGTACAAACAATATTTCAGAAGAAACTAAGACCAATTTCATCTAGAACTAATCCCTGAGACCCCTGGGGAATAAATACACCCCCACCATCAAACATTCTCATTGGAGCACTTCCTTTGTTTTGCCATTTATGTCAAGTTAACTAAGTTTGGGGCTTGGGGGATTTCTCTTTTGTCTGAAAGACAGTAGTGTATATAAGAAAATCAGTTAAAAATGTGTATGGTGCTTTATTAAAACCACGTGTAGCACTCCTTGTATATGTGAGTTACTGGCAAAACAAATCACGGACTCTCCATCCCAAGAGATCTTTAAAAAATAATGCAGACAATACTTTATCTTGAATGATTTAGGTTCTAAGCTTCCTTGAACGAAGAAGTTGGACCAGATTTGATTCCTGAAATTTCCCTTCAGGTTTGTGATTCTAGGACAAATAAAAATGAAGAAGCCTGAATTGCTTGTTCACTTTAATTCCTTGAAATACTGCCAAGATTTGATGTGGAAAGAAAAATTCTAGGAAAAATTAAATGAGAGTGAAGGGAGAAATCACTGGCATGAGCAATGGACTTGAAGTCGTTTCTGGGTTCTGGCCTTTGTCATTAGTTCAATTAACTGTGTGATGGTAGGGAGGTTACTTAACTCATGCTAGACAAATCCAGATGCCAGATGTCCATGGCTCCTGGGAAGTCTTGTTAGATATCATTTGCTATAAAACACAAACATATTCAGGCCTTTAATATTTAGCCACCAGCTTTAAAACATGGGAGCAATGAAATGGTCAGGTTGGGAGGGATGAGTGACTTCCTCAATTCTTTGTCTTCCCCACTCCCCTACAAAAATAATTTCTTGGGGTGACTAGGTGGCACAGTGAATAGAGCACTGGCCCTGGAGTCAGGAGGACTGAGTTCAAATCCAGCTTCAGACACTTAACAGTCACTAGCCATGTGACCTTGGGCAAATCACTTAACCCTAATTGCCTTGCCCCCAGCCCTCCAAAAAAGCAAAAAGAAAAATTCTTAAAAAGGTAAAAAAAAAAGGAAACAAAACCAATAATCAATCCTCCCCATCCTGTCCCTCTTCTAAATGTTACTTCTTCCAAATTCCAGCTGTTCTGATCCCTAAACCTGCTTTTGGGATTCAGTTTGGGACCCTATTCCATCTTCACTACACCTCCTTAATCTTCTCCTTCAGGAAAAGTAGGAGTAGACTCATTTAGGAAGGATCCCATCTTGGCAAGGAATCCTCCTAGATTCCCTTCACACAGGCTTGAGAATGGAATGTATTTTCATCACTGAAGGGGAAATCCCAGTCTTTTTTTTATGGTTAGATTTTGGACTAGGTGACAGTAAGGCCCTGAAGCTTATTGATCCTCCAGCTAGCTGGTACAGTGGATAGGTCACTGAATCTGGAGTAAGGAAGACCACCCTCTAAGATCCCTTGCCAGAATTCAGCAGGACAACTAAGCTACAGTGCCTGGATTTCAGGACATACTCCCCTAAAAGTGACGATTTGTAAAATTGTGGCACCATCAAGAGGCAGCAGCTTGTACTGCCATCACAGACCAGCAGCCTAGAGTTTGCTGCCAAGTATTAATTAAGGAATAGTCCCTTTCAAATAATGCTATATAGGATTACTTTCAGGACATGAGTCTGAGATCCTAAAACAAAAGGTTAAAGAAAAAGGAGATAGTATTCCAACTTGCCTTCCCTTCCAATCCACCCAACCATACCAAAAATTAAATGAATAAATGAAAAGAAATCTCTGCTTTTGTTCCTGGTCAGCTAGGGACAGCTGGCAGTCCTACTCTGCTAATGATTAAATGCTTCAGTATTTACTGAAGGTCTGCAAATACGCCAGCTAAGTGCTGTTCAGAACGTGCAAAGACAGCCGTTGCCCTGCGAGTCCTGTCTGCTAACTGACTGCACAGACAGCTTTCTGTCTTTGCACATTTGTGATTATCCAAATTTGCACGATTTTATTCAACACCATGGATCATCCTCCAGTGCCCCTAAATCAGGATACATTTACCATAAGTAGTGAGCATGGAATAGAGAGATGTGGACAGTCAAGGGAGACTTAGAACTTTTTTATAGGCTAATAATGATAATAATAATTATTGTTAGAATCTCTATAGTGCTTTAAGGTTCACTTATGTCATTTAACCCTTGTGGCAACCTTGTGGGGTAGATAATATTATTACTACTATTTTAAAGATGAGGAAACTGAGGCGGAGAAAAGTTACCCAGGGTCACCCAGTTAGGAAGCATGTAAGGCAGAAATAGTTCAGATCTTTTTAGCTCCAAGTCCAACAGCTTACCTGATAGGTAAGGAGGTGCCACAGAAACAATTCATCTTCACCTTTAGGTCAAATCTACATAAGACTAAAAGACCCAAGTTCTTTGGCCTAAACTGTCTATTTTGATACCATTCACATTAATTAGAAGACCATTTGGCTTGAGTCCCACCAGCTTAGGAGTTCTTAAGTTTTTAGTGTCATGGACCACTTTGGAGACAGGGCTTATGAATCTCCTCCTCAAAATAATGTTTTTAAATGCATAAAATAACAGAGGATTACAAAAGAAACCAATTATATTGAAATACAATTTTCAAAATATATATTTTTTAGAAAGTTCATGGATCCCTGGTTAAGAATACCATACTTATAAATATTTTTATCATCTTGGTATAATTATGAACTATGAGTTAAGGAGACCTGAGTTTGAATCCTGCCTCAGGCTCTTACTAGTCATGCGATCCTGGGCAAGTCATTTAACGCCAGTCAGTTTTCTAATATGTGAAATGGGGGGATAGGACTTGGTGACCAGCTCTAAATCTACAATCCTAAGACTTTCAAAATACTTCTACACAGGATGCAGCAAGAGGAAGGCTTCACTTAGAGGAGGAAATTCCTTTGGATCAGATCTGGAAGACGACATAATTTCCGGCACTTATGAACACTTTCATATGTGAAGGGAGTTTCCCTTCCCTAAGAGAAGATTTGCTCTAATCCTAAGCAACAACAAAGAAGAATATCTCTCTCTCATCTCCTGCCCCTCCTACACTTCCCCCAACACCAAAAGCATTGTAAGGATGTCAGCCAGTCCTAGTGCCGTAGCAATAGAAGTGAGCTGAACTTTCCTAGCTTCATGAGTTATATGGATAGAGGTACCCACACTTGTGAAATGATGGTTCTAGGAAAGCTTAAAATGATGACAATGTCACTACACCCACGAGTTTCCTAACCAGCTCCCTACTCTCTCTACACCCTCTGACCCACTGGCTGTGGCTGCTTAGGTCAGTTCCTATGAAAACTGACTCCCTCTACAACTAGCTCATGAACACCGTGTTTTCTTGGAATTAAGGAATGACAACCAATGCTTGTACTGAAACCACAGAATTGTTATACCACAGTAATGTAACCTTCAAACAATGCTTAGTGTAAACCCTAGAAAGAATTAAAAAATCAAAAACAACAAAGGTGGAGATTGGTGAGACCTGGAGTTAATTTATACTCTTCCCCAGCTGGCCAAGAGAAGGCACAGCAGCTAGAGTGTTGAATCTGGAGTCAGAATGGCCCTGAGTTCAAATCCAGCCTTAGGAAATCTACTAGCTGTGTGACCCTGGGCAAGTCACTTAACCTTTGCCTTAGTTTCCTCATCTGTAAAATGGGGATCATAACAGCACCTGCTTCAAAGGGTTGTCGTGAAGCTCAAAGGAGATGATATCTGTAAGGCTCTTAGACAGCAGCTTATTCCTTTCTCCTGTCCATCTCCCAAGTTAAATTCGAATTTCTTGTTGTTTAGTCCTTTTTCAGTCATGTCTGACTCTTTGTAATCCCATTTGAGGTCTCCTTGGCAGAGATATTGGAGTGGTTTGCCACTTCTTTCTTTAACTCATTATACAGATGAGAAAAACTGAGGTTAACAGGGTTAAGTGACTCGTCCAGGGTCACACAGCTAGTGTTTTGAGATTGGATTTGAACTCATGAAGATGAGTCTTTCTGAATCCAAGCCCAATGCTCTTGAATTATATAGTAAAATCCATATTAAATGTGACCCTAAGCAGCCCCTGGTCCTTACATAGTTATTTATTGAGCTACCACAGATGAATGCAGTCAGCCCAAAATAAAATCTTGGATCTCTCTAGAGTAATTTGTAGAAATGTATAGATTTTTCCATAAGAACAATAAAAACATTTTTATAGCATTTGGTATGTGCTAAGCAAGGGGTAACTAGGTGCTGGGCCTACAATCAGGAAGACTGGAATTCAAATCTGATACTTTCTAGCTATGTGACTAGGGGAAAGTCACTTGACTGTTATCTGCCTCAGTATCCTTAACTGTAAAATGGGGAAGATAACAGTACCTACCTCCCAGGTTATCTCAAATGAGATATTTGGCAAGCTTTTAGCATAGTCTCTGGTTTATTATTATTATCAACATACGAGGTATCAATTGCTAGCAGACTTTTTTTTATCTTCTTTTCCAGTCTCACAGCAGACTAGAAACAGCTAATTTAAGGGAACAGGGGCACATGGGGGAGGGAGGGAGCTATAAGCAAAGACACTGAAGGTAGTGAGAGTGATAGCACACAGCCAGACAAAAGGAAGAGAAAAGAAAACAAGAAAAAGCATATGCAAGAATGCAAAAGGGACCTAAAAGGAATCCATTGAGAATTGCCTTTTTCCTGTTACCTTTTAGGGAATTGTAAATGCTTGCCTCCAGTATTTGCATCATCAATTTTGAGCTAAAAAGAGCCTCAAAGGCTGCCTCATTGGGCTCTTTGATTTTAATTGTTGCTGTTGCTTGTCCTTCATTCTCAAAGAGGACCAAGACAACAGGAAGGGGATGCCATGACTCACAAGTGAATTGGATTTAAGTGAGGTAGGGTGGCACGGGTCACTAGCCTCACCTTCTCCTCCACAGAGTCATCCGGGTCCAGGGGCCAGATATGGATAAGGACAACTCAAGATGGCCCCTTCCTTGATTTTAATTATAAGCAAACTAAAGCCCAGAGAAGTTGAAGTGATTTGCCTAATGTCAAACAGTATGACTTGGAGATGGGATTCAAATCCAAGTCTCTGACTACAGTCTGTAGGCATTTGTACCAATGCTCTTCTAGCTATGGAGAGGATATTTACCTTTCTTAGGGACAACATTTACTGAATACATAACAGGTACCTGAAAAAGTTCTTGGACATAATAATAATCACTTACATTTACATAGCATTTTAATGCTTACAGTACACATTACATGCATTAGTTCCCCTGATCCTTAAGTCTTTTTGCCCTTGGGGAATAATAAAGTAGGCCTTTTCCTCCTGAAATGTCACTAATGCTGTGTGTCCTTTTTCAAAGGACAGGTTTATGAAGTGTCCGAGCGCTGGCTAAGGCTGCCCATGTTAGCCTCATCAAACTTCATGGAGTTTTGAGAGAAGTCCCTGATGAGAGGTACTTACTATCTAAACCACCCTCCTGTAGGACCTCATTAAATTTTGACTCAGTTATAGCAATGGCCTCTTAATTCACCTCTCTACTGAGTCTCACCCCACTCCAAGCCTCCCTCCATACAGCTTTCAAAGTGATTTTCCTCAATTACAGATCTGACCATGTTATTGTCCTACTTAATAACCTCCAGGGGCTCCTTATTGCTTCTAGAATAAAATGCAATCTCTTCTGTTTAGCTTTTTAAAGCCCTTCTCTGCTTGTCCCCAACCTATCTTTCTATCCCCATAATATGTTACTCCTCTTTCTATACTCCACAAGGTAGCATTGCTAAGTGGTACAGTAGATAGAGGACTAGGCCTGGAGTCAGGAAGACTCATCTCCCTGAGTTCAAATCCAGCCTCAGACACTTACTAGCTGTGTGACCTGGGCAAGTCACTTAACCCTCTTTGCCTCAGTTTTCTCATCTATAAAATGATCTGGAAAAAAAATGGCAAATTACTCCAGTATTTTGTGACCAAATAGGGTCACAAAGAGTCAGACAGGCCTGAAACAACTGAACGCCAACAGTCAAATTGGCCTTTTCTCTATTTTTCATACAGGAACCTCCATCTTCCTTTTCTGCCCTTTATAATGGCACTCCCCACACCTGTCATGTCCTTCCTCTTTACCTCTGCCTCATAGAATTCTTTTCTTCCTTCAAGACACAGCTTAAATGGCATTTTCTACACAGGCCTTTTCTATTCTTCCCAAATACTAATGCCTTCTCTTCCACATGGCTCAGTATTTATTTTGCATAAAATCTATACGTATTGGTATATATGTGTGTCATGTCCCCTAATAAGCTCCTTGAGAGTAAAGATTGTTATATTCTTTGTCTTTGGATCTTTAGCACCTGGTATTGTGCCTGGCATGTGATAAGATGTTTCATAAGTGTTTGCTGATTAATTGATTGATTTTTCTTGTTATTTCTCAGTCATTTCATTTTTACAGATGAGGAAACTGAGGTACGGAGAAGTTAAATGACTTGACTAGGGTCTCTCAGTAAACAATGATTTGAACCTAGGTCTTCCAGACTCACATCTCATCACTTTATCCATTATGTCATGTTACCTGTTATGACAAAATGTAATGGGGAACGTTAGGAAAACCTAGGAAAATCTAGGAAATGGTTAAGGACAGCAGTTGTGAGTACAAACAAAGCTGATGAAAATTCTCGACTTCTGCATATTTTTCTGACCTCACCTCTGGGGCTATTCAGCCCCAGCACAGCACAGGGGACTGCTTTGCTAAGTAGTTAAAATAGTGAATAGGAGTGAGAAGAGGCAAGTTACCAATCGCTCCATCTCCTGTTCCCTTAACCTTTCTTCTCTTTGCCTCCGGTGATAATCCATCAGATCTTCTCTTCCTGAAATGGAGCTAATGCTGCTTTTCCTTTCTCTAAGGACTGGCTGGGGAGTACTAGAAGTCTGTCTGAGGCTCTCCAACTCAGCATCATCGAACTCCATGGAGCTACGAGAAAAGTCCCTTCTGCCAGCAAATACTCTATTGAACTCTCCAGGAGAAAATGAATTGTTAGGGCTTGTTCCTGAGAAGAGCATCCTGTCAAAATCATCTGATGCACAGGATGAGGTGGAAGTCAACAGCATTTTCCTAGCCACTCGGGGGCTTGAGGGAATGCTGAGAGTCGAACTAACATAAGGATTGCTGTCCGAAGAAATGTTCTTATATGGCAAAGCCCCTGAGCTTAAGGAAGAAAAATTAAGGTAGTTGTCAGCATCTGCTATGCTTTGAGGTAGGTCCTTGTCCCCAAGTTTCTTTCTTTTGGAATTACCTAGAGAGTTTCTTGGGGGCAAGCTGAGTGGCATCGGCTGGTTCTCAGCAGCTTTGTACAACCTGGGCAGTGAACGGCTATATGCCCCCATTTGACTCAGGGAGCTTCCTGAATATTTCCTGGTTTTTAAACCGATGTTCTCAGCTGTTATCTCCTTGTGTCTTGCCATTTTGGGCTGAAGGGTCAGACTGTCCTGAATGTTCATCTTCCTGGCTTGCTTTGGGCTGGAGGGCATGCTTGTCGCTCCAGACCTCCGGAGAGGTGAAAGTCCACCATCATTAATGGAGTTTCCATTCCACATAGTCAAGAGGGAGCCTGATGCCTTTCGGCCTTCTAGACCCGCAAGAAAGTAGACGTTGTCATGTGACTTATTCTTGGTGCTGTACTTGGAATAAGGAAGTTTATCGGCAAGTTTCAAGGATCTTTCATCCTCCCACCCAGAACAGTGATCAAAGTCTGCCATCCCAAGGGGATACTCACTAAGGGAAGGTGTAGTACCTAAAAAAGGAGTGGGAGGCTTGGTGGAAATGTTTTTGTCAGTGACATCACAAGAGAACGGTTTACTTCCCTGGATTTTGGCAAAGGAGGTGTTTCTGATACCAGAGCCTAGAGGAGATGGGCTTCTCTTGGCAGACATTGGTTGTGAAAGAGTTAAGTAAGAGCCAGAGTAGTCTCCATTAGTTTTAAATCTTAGGCTAGAAGTGTATTTCTTCTGGTTTAAGTTATCCATTATGCCTTGGAGATTGTTTTCAAGGGAATTCACCACAAAACTTTCTTCTAAGCTACCATTTGGTAAATCCAGCTGGTTTTGCATGTGGCTGTACTCGGCCATAATCGTGTTGGAATCTGCATTAAAAAAAGAGAAAAATAAAGGCAAATTTTATTCAGCTAAAAAGAATGAAAAAGACCAAAGCCAATATCCACCATCTGTCAAATGATGTCCCAACGAAAATCTTACATTCTGATCTTCAAGCTCAAATTTCTAGATTTATTGTAAGCTCTTTGAGGGTAGCAATCGACTTTTTTGTATTTATGTCTTCAAAGCTTAGCACATTCCTGGCACATTATTGGTACTTAATAAATGTTTAATAACTGAAGGATTTTTACTAAAAAACCCAATAAAATTACACCACAGATTGCAAAAGAATGATAAAACTAAACAGGAACACTTTTAAAACAATAACTAATAATACTAAAAATTGAAAATATTTCCCCAACCAAATACAAGTATGGAATTTTACTAATACATTTTAATTAGCCTGTTTTACTAAAGAACAAAAATTCATAAGGAAGACCATCTTACTAGTTCTATTGCAAACACTGCAAGAAAATTTTTAAAATTTGCAAATTCAGTCCTTGGTAAATATATTCAGCATTTACTCCATAAACAAAGAGGCTTTGGAAATGGATATTGAAAGGTAAGTCAACAGTATTCTTGAAAAAAGAAACTTAATAAAGCACCTATATCCATCAGAACAGGCCAAGAATCTTAGAGTAGAAAAATGTTCTGAGAACAATAATAACTTGGAGTATTTAAAGATGGGAAGTGCTTACAGACTATGTCCCTCAAACACCATGGCTTTCCATTGGTGGAGAGAAGATCTACCTAACCTTTGTTAAGTGCTATAAACTAGCAGAAAATTCATATTTTCTTAGATAGAGCATACTAGAGCATGGACTGTTAACCAGAGGTCCTCAGACCTATGGATTTGAACAGCTCTGTAAACTAGGATGAAAAATAATCTTTATTTTCATTAACTTCTAACTGCAATTGAGCATTTTTGTTGTTGTTTATGGAACAGCACCATTATGGAGTGGTGAAGAGGATTCACTGGATTGCCAAAGAGGTGGATAAGACACACAAAAGAGTTAACAGTCTTTACTTTTGAAGAACATTTAATAGTTACACCTGTGGGGCATTTCACATTTCTAGGCATTCTCATATCTCTATTTCTATCAATGAAACCACAATTCTCTCAGTTGCCCATGTTACTTCAGTCATCTTGAAATCCTCCCTCTTCTTTATATCCTTTATCTAATCAGGTACCAAGTCCTGTGGATTCTTCCTTTGACATGTCATGCATATCTATCTACCCTTTCCTCTCTATTCCTGTCCATACAGCAGTCCTGGTACAAAGTGCTCATTATTTTTGTACCAGGAGTCCTGTAATAGCCTCTTAACTTCCTCCAATCTCCCTCTCTCTTGCAAACCATTAGTGGTGCCCTAATCCTGCTCTCATTGTTAGCACCAAAGGTCTGTTATTAACATCTGTATGTGTAAAGTGTATACCTTCAATGAAATGGTTTCTAAAAGAAAAATTCACATAGATGAGAGAAAGGGAGGAGGAGAGCAGAAACCATTTAAACAATCCCAAAGGAATTGTAGGAAATGAGTAGGCCTTTTATTAGATTTGGGACCTGTCTATCACCTCAGCAAACACAATAACCCAGGAGATAGAGGCTTGCCTGAAATAGCAATTTTTATGGGAACTTCAACCAGGAGCATGCATTTGAAAAAACAAAAGATAAGAGCTCTCAGTGTGTCCCCAAGTGAAAAACAGGTATCCCAGGCTGATTAAAAGATAAAATAATTGTGGGCAGTACCATCAGCTCCTCAGCTCTACTGAGGAAATAGATCACAATACTACCTGAACAAGAGGCAAAAAACAACAACAACCAGCAAAAACTTTTCTCAAACATCTGTAACATCTGGCTAGTGGATTTACATTTACTTAGGCAAACCAACCAGAACAAAGACGGGTGAGTTACAGGACTTAAAGATCCAAGGAATCTTAGAGCTAGAAAATATGTCAGAAGTACTTCTGTCCAAACTCTTTATCAGTCATAAATCCTGTCTACAACATCCCTAACAACTGATCATCTAGCCTCTAGATCTAGAACTCACTGCCCATTCAAGATGGTCAATTCTGTTTTTGGACAGTTCCAATTATTATCAGATTTCTTCTTTTATTTTGAACTAAAATCTGCCTGCATATAACTATCAAGCATTTAGTACTAGGTCACCCACTAGGGATAAATAACTTCCAGGAGTCAGAACCCTCAGCACTTATAGAAACACGAAGAAAGCAGTGTGAGTCTGACGTAAGATTCATGGATAACAAGATAGGAGTGGTGCTACTTACTAGAAGATTAATGGAATGAACAGACATCCAGGATGACCCAATACCTCATGATTACCTAAAGGTAGCTTTAAAATTGATTTTGGTCACACATATATTTGTTAATGCTTCTTATTTTTTGTCTACTGCTATCTAATTGGCTCCAATATCATAAACAAAATTCTGCTATGTAAAAAAAAAGTACCAAAAATAGTAGATAAAATAATTTTATTAATATTTAGTTTCAGTCTGTTTGATGTTCTTTGGACCTTGGAGCTGTGTTCAACATTACATATAATAGAGTGGTGAGACCTAGTCTGGCAAAACCCTGGATTGGAATGAGGATCTCTACTTCTTAGTACCTAGGTGACTTTGGGTAAATTGTTTTTTGTATTACCAGTCTTCCTCACAGATACTAACTAAGTACATTGATGGGAGTGTGACCCAGTTTTATGTGTGAACTCAATTAGATATTACTGTTGCATTTGTTTTAGGACATGAATACTTATGAGGTTATGATAATTATTGTTTACATTTGATGGTCAAGTAAATGATTATGTTTTAAGATATAAATGTGTCATCCTTTCTACTGACTGGGATTATGTACATAGAAGTGCAGTGGTAGGGGCTTGAGAACTAAAGTGGTCAGTAGGAAGAGTATATCCCCTCACAATATCACACACCCTCCAGAATTCTAAGAAAGTTTGAGTGTAACACATGATGGTTGCTCTTCTCTAGGAACCTAGATTTACCAGTGTTAGGCCAAGTTGGAGTAAGCAAACCCACCAGGAAGGTAAGAGGTGTGAGACCCTACATTGTGAGTAGACACACCTCAGGAATACCTATGCAAACAAGGTTAACTTTCAAGAAGAACAAAGTTAACTCACATGACTTTCAAGCCTATGCAACTT
>CM053596.1:246729152-246770370 GCA_028646575.1 Pseudocheirus occidentalis | reverse complement strand
AGAGAGAGAGAGAGAGAGAGAGAGAGAGAGAGAGATTGTTGATCAAAACCATGGGACTTACAGTTAGAATAATATTGGGATAAGGCACCATAACATCAAATCAACTTCCCTAAGGGAAGTTGGTTATGTCATTCTCCCATTAAAAACTTTTAGCATGACACAATAAAAAGAATTCTAGGAGTAAGAAGATGTGGGGTTCTCATCCTGACTCTACCACTCAGTAGGCTACAGAAAATTTGGTAAAAATTACTTAAATTCTTTAAATCTCAATTTCCTTATTTTTAAGCCCAAATTCAAACCCAGGTCTTCTAATTCCATATCCAGTATTATCCTTCTATCATACCATGTAGTCTCTCACTCATGCATCTACTAGAATTTTTGAGCTTATTCAATTGGAAGGAATAGAGATGAGAATTAAGTGACTTGTCCAAGGTCATATCAATCATACAGTTAGGGAAAGAACTGGGACTCATCACTTCAAAGGGTGTCTCACTTCCAATCCAGTGTTTTTCCATTATTCCACATTGCCCCCTCAAACTATCAATCTTAAAGTATTTATTAAGTGCCTACTGTATTCTAGGCACTAAGACAGAGGCTGGAGATATAAGTTCAAAATGCAAATATATAGCATATATAGGAAATTAATAAACACAAATATATACAAAGTAGGCAGAAACAAGTTCATTTATACCATGAGTAAAGACACTGTGCTAGGAATTTGTGATTAGGGGTACTTGAAATCAAGCAAATGTTTCCTTCCCTCCTAAATCATTTAGCCCTTTAAAACAGAATGCAAAGTACAACACTTCTGGAATTTTAGATGGCTTATCTTGCTGCTCTTCCTTAGTTTTCCAGGCACAGATAATCACTGTGCTAGTTCTTCCATAAAAGGCTATTTTAAACAATGAAACCAGATGAACACACAGCTATGTTCCCCCAACTGCTCAAAATGACTCTCATCCCCAAAAAATGCCCATCAGGCAAACTTAATAGTTCCATTTGAAAACTTTATCAGTAGTTATGTGAGCGTAAAACAAAATACCAAAGCACAGGAAAGGATCCGTTACTAATAACGTTTGTTTCTGTATCTCCTGAACTTAGCTCAAGCCACATATCCACTCAGTTACCAAATCTTTCTCTAAAACATACCTCCATGTCCAGTTCTAGCTCATTTCACTGGCTGACCCCCATGGTTAGAATATTCTCCTTCCTACTGACTACTAAGAATCACCAAGCAGCTAGTTGGTATAGTAGATAGGGCATTAGGTTTAGAATCAGGAAGACCTAAGTTCAAATCCAGTCTCAGACACTTACTGTGTAACCCAAGTCACTACCTATGTTTGCCTCTGTTTCCTCATCTGTAAAATGAGCTGGAGAAATGACAAACCACCCCAGGATCTTTGCCAAGAAAACCCCAAATAGGGTCAGACATAACTTAACAACAGAAACATCGGTGCCCTTTAAATCTAACCTCCTCTAAGAGGGCAGGCCTCACCCCTTAGCTGCTAGTTCCTTCCCTTGGAAGGCTATTATCACTTATCTGGTAGGTGCCAATTTATGCACAAGTTGTCTCCCCCATTAGAATGAAAGCTGTCTGTTTCAAGCAGGGACTGTCACAGATTTTGCTTTGTATCTTTAGCACTTAGCAGAGCCTGGATACATAATACATAGTAAGTGCTTAGTAAATATTTCCTGTTGTTGCTAACCCAAAGATACCCAAATCCAAAACCAATGTGAATTTAGTCCAGAGTATCCCTAAAGTAGACATCAAGGCATTTATGTTAGTGATAGTTTGGGGGTACTGTATCAATAAAATTAAACAGACAAATGTGAGCTGACCTAAAATGGGCATTGTCAAAAAGCAACGTAAGATTTTTTTCCCCCAGCTTTCAAAGTCTACAATTAGGAGAACTTCCCTTAAAATTGGGTCAGCAAAACTGGAATTTGAATCATGCTTCTGATACTGATAGTGGAGTGACAAAGGACAAAGTGACAAAGGCTTCAGCTCTCTGAGCCTCAGTCAACTCAGGACTCTAAGTTATAGAATAATTACTAAAAATCTCTGTTGATATTCATTAGGTCACTGTGTCTTGAACATATCTAGATCTTCCAACTAATAATAATAGCAACAACATTAAATGGTAAGAGATAACATTTACATATTACTTTGCAAAGCGCTTTATGTTATTTCATCTGATCCTTACAACAACCCTTTGGGATAGGTGCTGCCATATTATTATCCCCACTTTAGGGAGGAGGAAACTGAGTGAAGCTGAGAGAACTTAAAAGACTTGCCCAGGGTCACACAGCAAGTATCAGAAGCAGGTCTTCCTCACTCCCAAGTCCAATGCTTTCTCTATTGTGGGATCTAGTTTTCTACCACTTTTACACACACACACAAACCACACAAACACACACACACACACACACACACACACACATACTTGCCTCTGAGACTTTGCAAAGATCATCTCCCATGACTAGAATACATTCTCTTCTACATCAGCCACTGGGAATCTTTCCTTTCTTCAGGTGTCCTATGCCCTGAATCTCCCCTGCATCCCCTCTCTTGGTTTTCTTCCCCTTCTCAAAATGCCCTGTATTTACATGTTTACATCATATTCCCCAGGGTAATATAAGGTCCTTGAAGAAAGAGACTTTGTTGTTGTTTGCTGTGGGGTTTTTGTAAGGAGAAAACATTTTCTTCTGGACGAACCTGGCGCTGTCATCTTTTTCAATAGTATAAGGCAGTGTGGGTATGATAGAATGCAAGATCTGGATTCAGGAAAACCTGGATTCCAAACTTCCCTCAGATAATTGTTCTCAGATACTTCCTCTGGCCAAGTCACCTAACCTCTCTGAACCTCAGTTTTCCCATCTCTGAAACAGGGACAATACTTAGAACACAAAGAATGATGAGGAAATGTTTTGTAAGCCTTAAAGCACTACACACAGTCACAATTATTAGGAAATGCTTCGTAAAGATGGTATCATTAAACTGTATTTGGGAAAATAAAATCTAGTCTAATGACCTGGATTGGGAACAGTATGTCAGGGGTAGGACACAATGGGAAGAGAAGGTGCCAGTAGGATAACTGGCAAAATGGACTAGAAAATATATCTAGAGAAGGCTAACAGGGTTGGGGAACCAGCAGCCTCAAGGCCGCATGTGGCTTTTTAGGTCCTCAAATCTGGTACTTTGACTGAATCCAAACTTCACAGAACAAATCCCTTAAATAAAAGGATTTCTTTAGGGGTGGCTAGGTGGCACAGTGAATAGAGCACCGGTCCTGGACTCAGAAGGACCTGAGTTCAAATCCAGCCTCAGACACTTAATACTTGCTAGCCATGTGACCTTGGGCAAGTCACTTAACCCCAACTACCCTGCGTTCCCCCTTCAAAAAGAAAAAAAAGAGATTTCTTCCATAAAACTTGGACTCAGTCAAAAGGCCGCACCAAGGACCTGGACGGTGACATGTGGCCTTGAGGCTGCAGGTTTTCCACCTCTGGAAGAAAACTGACCTATAAATAAGCAAAAATGAATAATAATAATAATATTATTATTATTATAAGTAATAGTAAGTAAACAAAAAAGATTTCTTCCATAAAACTTGGACTCAGCCAAAAGGCCACACCAAGGACCTAGACGGTGACATGTGGCCTTGAGGCTGCAGATTTTCCGCCTTTGGAAGAAAACTGACCTATAAGTAAGCAAAAATGAATAATAATAATACTTATTATTATTATATTATATTATATTACTTATTATAATAATAATCCTTATTATTATAATAAGTAATAGTAAGTAAACAAAATAAATCCAGTTCTCAATACTAATCCCATATTCTAAATTATTCAACATTTATAATATTTATATTTGGAAAAAAGTTCATCTTCCCCATATAGCCTCAGACTTATAGGTATATACCTGATTATTTAACCAGGTTATTTTCAAAAAAGTTTAACTTAAAGCCTTAGGTTTCATCCACTGAAGTCATTTCAATCTTTAAAATCATTAACGGTTACTTAGCATGTACAAGTCATTTTTCAGTTGTGACTTTAATGCTGATCCTGATTTAGTCCTGATTTCTGATGGAGTCAGATCTAAGTGAAAATTCAGTTACCATCACCCTGTCACCTACCTGGTCATTAGATCTCTGCTTCCCCACCTCTGGTAATAAAATGATAAAGCATTAGACCCTTTCTACTTTCCTAACTTCTAAGTCCAAGACTTTAAATGTTTTGAATATCCTGCATACTGTCTTCTGGAGTTAACATGTGAATCCTCTTTACACTCAAGACCCTTGTGCTTTTGTTGTAGAAGTAAGAGTCCCAAGGAGTCCAATGTGTATGTATGTTGCATGTAGACCCATGGAAGGGGCCTAGCAAAGAGACCAGCAGCCATCTGGTGCACATCTGAAGCACCATCAAGGAAAACACAGAGAAACCCTAAACATGAAGTTAAAATGTGTGGGAATGTTTTCATTTATTTTCTAGTCCATGATGGTTTTTTGGTTTGATTTGTTTTACCTGGCCTGCACAATTCATTGGTGGAAAGCAGCTGTTCTCAAACTTTTGGGTCTTAGGACCTCAGACTTAAAAAATGAGGGGACCAAAAGGCTTTTAACAGCAGCAGCAACAATAGAGAACTTTTATGTAGCACTTTAAGGTTCATGAAACTTTTTTTTCTTTTTCTTTTTGGAGGGGGGAAGGCTGGGCAATTGGGGTTAAGTGACTTGCCCAAGGTCACACCTCTAGTTTTCTGTTAAGTGTCTGAAGTCAGATTTTAACTCTGGTCCTCCTGACTCCAGGATCGGTGCTCTATTCACTGTGTCACCTAGCCGCCCCATGAAATGCTTTACAAAGATTTTATTTTATTCTCACAACAATCTTCTGCTTTAGTTTGTCATTTATGTCTATACATATTTATCATGTCCGAAATTAAAATTGCTTTTTTAAAAATATTGATTACTTCATTTAAAGTAACAATAAACCTAAAATACTAACACAAGTAAAATATTTATGAAAAATACTATTTTCCAAAATTAAAAAAAATTAGCAAGAGCGGCCTTTTCTTGCATATTTTTACAAAACCTTTTAATATCTGCTTTAATAGAAGACAGCTGGATTCTCCTATCTGCTTCTGCATTCAATTTGTTGCGATACCTCATTCTGGTTGAAGTATATGAATAAAAATCTAGCCTCATACAGATTTGTAGTTGGAAAATGGGTATTTTAACAAGCATAGCATTTTAGTTTTGTTATGAAAAAAGTTTGGCTCTCGTGGACCCCCTGAAAGGATTTCTGAGTCCATAAACTGCACTTTTGAGAACTGCTGAGATAGATAATTCCTACTTCCATCAGTGCAGATGTGCAACCGTTCTTCAATTTATAGTATTAGTTAGTTGGTCTGGGGCACTGGGAAATTAAGTAACTTCATAGAGGATCACACAGCTAATGTGTATCAGTAGGAGGGACAGAATCCAACTCTTCCTGACTCAGGCTGACTTTTTATTCATTACTCCAAGGCTGTGTCTTTGCCACATCAAAAAAATGCCACTATCAGGAAGAGATCTTTAATGGATAACATTTGCCACAGAAACACACAACCACCACAAAAGCAGCAGCAACAACAGTAACAAAACAGCAATAACAAAGTAACCATACTTTTTTTAAAACTGAAGAAAACAGTTTGAAAAAATGAACCACAAAAATGGGGTTTTTTTGGTGAAAAATCCTACTCAGATCCCATTTCTTTTAACCTTTTCAAGTGGTATTTTCTTTCAAATTGTATGTACCAAACATTCAATCTACTAAGTCTTAGTAAAACAGATTACTTTCAAAAAGCATGTCTCCATCTATGCATTTACCCTAACTGTAAATACCCAAACTGCTGTGATTTTGGATTCACGATAAGGAAAACAAATTCTAAGCACAATGTAAACAATCTATTGAAAAATGTCATTCTCCACCCCCACAGCCTCAACTCAGAGGGATTTAAAGGCCTGCTCTGCACAGCTGCACCAAATCAAATCATTGGGGAAATGAGCACACAGTGATATCTTCAAGGAGGAGCATTAGGAAGACCTCATCACTTACAGAGAATCTCCCTTCAATTTGGACTTTTCATTGGATTTGCTCAACCACAGCGGCCTTTGGTGAGCACACATGTTCCTTTGTTATGCCTGGCCTGACTCTTAATAATATTTCTATTTTTATATCTTCCTGAGGATCCTGTACAGATGTATGGATAGGAGACAAGTTGCTGAAAAAGAGTCTGTAAGGGGATCTTTTGTTTTACAGAATCAAATTATGTTTTATTATCAATAAATAGTAAGTCCAGTGGGATCTTATTTTTTTTCCATTAAAGTAGTCCATTGTTGAATATCACTCGCTGAAAGCTTTATTGTTCTCTACTAATATTGTGTTCAAGGATGCCCTCCATTCACGTATAGATGACTAAAAATTTTGTATGGTTGGGACTGTAGGCATATGGATCTGTAGTATTGATGTTTTATTGATTGATATTAATAAAATATGAAATTTTTTCCATGCCCTTCCTATCTCGCCTTCTTCAGGTATCTTAGGTAGGAATCCCATCGATACCCAGAAAACCATATTGTCTTTAGCATGAATTTCCTCTTTCTAGATATATTTATGTAGTCCAGTCTAGCTGTTTTTCTCATCTTTGTTCTATCCAGTACCAATTCCTTTTCTTTCAGCAATTTAGGGAATGTGATATTAGGGTTTAAATGTGTTGGGTCCATTCATTACCTTTGATTGAAAAGCAGTCTGTTGAGAACTATTTAAATAGAAGTTTACCTGTTCACATATATGTAAAACACACACACACACACACACATATATATACACATGCAAATGAGTGAATGTCTTTTATTTTCTTCTTTTATTCTTCCATACATGTAGCTGAAGTTTCATACCATACAAAGCATGCATGGCAATGTGCCTATACAGCCCTTTCCACAAAGAATGCGCTGAACTCTTCTGGAGGCTTCAAGTGACTCTGGGCCCTGTATAGCTTAATGCTGAAAAAATCAGCAGTTAACATTTGCCTACAAATCCTGGGTAGTCCCTCAGTCCTTCTACAACAGCAAAAAGTTAAGATACTTTTCTGACATGAGTTAGAAAAGAGAATTACATTCATACTCTCTTACTTCAATTCTTTAGGGCAAGCAGCAAGTAATTCTACCATGAGGGGTAGGTAGAGTAGTCCATTCTTCCCTGACCCAAGTCCAATGTGCTGTGAGCACATTGTAGCAAAAGCACATGTTTTTCCTGGAAACTTCTGAGACAGGACCTCAGGGACTCAGCTGCCTCTTCTCCTTTTCCTGATTATAGGTGACTGAGCAGCAATCTTGAGCTGGCCATTCCAGCCTTGGAGGTCACTTTAGGAGTTGGAGAGGTTCAAAAATCTTGGATGCTCAGCTGGTGTGGGAGATACCCTCCATACATCCAATAGAGGGTCTCTTGGATATATGTACATGTGTGCATGCATGTGTATGTGTTTTTTCTCATGCAATAGAATTTTTAACTGTCCTATACTTGATCCACATCTTATATTAAATACATTTCTATTCCATTCCTTTTGGGAAAATCCTCAACATGAACACACACATGTGCACATATGCACATATGTATGTATATGACTGTGTGTATAGGTATGGGTGTGTCTGTGTCTGTGTGCATGCATGTGCATGTGTGTATGTCTATATACACATCTGGCAAAAAGGGACCACTGGATGCAGGGATAACCTAAATTCTGGCCTGGAATGACAGAAGAGAGAGGAAAGTGGAGAGAATCAACAGATGAAAATGCCTACTCAGGGGCCCCAACAACTACCTTATGTTTAAACGCTAAAGTGTCAACTTCTGGGGAAAATAATAATATGAAATATTGTCATATCAATATAATAACAAGAATAATATGAACAAGAATAATGAGGATTATAAGTTACTGTATCCATTTTTAAGTCACTGTCGATGCATGGGATAAGTGTGTGTGCATGTATACATGTGGATTTTCTCATGTATGGAAGAAATAGCTGTCTTATAACTAATCCACGTTTTACACTGAGCATCTTTCTACTCCTTCCTTTGGGAAAACCCTAAACATGAGCCATATTTGAGCTTTGCTGTTGTGGTTTTAATTTTCTGGCACAAAAAGCCAGAAACAATGAAGACAAAGGAGCCTGACTCCTGTCTTTGGAAGCCAGGCTCCCCTTGGCCTCAACATGGATCCAAGCGCATGCGTGCAGAGTGAAACAGGGTCCCTTAAAGGACAGAGAGAGGGCTCAAGATCCTAGCTGAGACCTTTGGTTCAGCAGCAGCTACCAATCTATCTATACACCTGCATATATATGTATATATACATGCACACAATATATACACTTGCACATATGTACATATATATATATACACAGCACAATGTTTATATGAATATTTATAAAATGAGTTGGAGAGAAAATGGCAAACACTCTAGTATTTTTGCTAAGAAAACCCAAAATGGAGTCATGAAAAGTTGAACTGAAATGACTGAACATATATATAAACACATCCATACCTATATACATATATGCGGGTGTGTATACATGTACCGTACATATACACATAGGCATGGGTGTATATGCACGTAGGGTACATATTCACATGTGTGTTGTGTGCACATGTACTCTGTGTGTGCACATATATGTGGGTGTGTATATGTGTATTGTGTGTATACACATACACATATGATATGCACATACAGCAGACCTGGAATCAGGAAGACAAGTTCAAATTTGGTCTCAGACACTTTCTAACTCTGTGATCCTGGACAAGTCATTTAAGCTCAACCTGCCTCAGTTTTCTCATCTGTAAAATGAAGAGAATAATTACACTTACCTCCCATAGTTGTTGTGAAGTTAATATGAGCTGATTTTTGTAAAATGCTTTGTGAACTTTAAAGCATCATATAAATATTAGCTATTATTATTATATTATAAATATCTAAATGTAATACATATATCTTTCATTTAAAAGGACAGAATTTAAATTTTTTTTTGAGGTAATCTTTTTTTTGGGGGGAAGGGGGAATGCAGGGCAATTGGGGTTAAATGACTTGCCCAGGAGCCACAGCTACTAAGTGTTAACTGTCTGAGGCCAAATTTGAACTCAGGTCTTCCTGACTCCAGGGCCAATACTCTATTCACTGCACCAGCTGGCCACCCCTAGAATTTTAATCTTGAAAATTAAAATGTGGGGCTTCTCATTTGTGTTTTCCCCTATTTCATTTTTTTATCTAATATTTTTTAACATTGTATTTTCCCTAGAATCTTCTAAATTGCTAAAATGCATGGTACAGGTAAAATCAGTAGTGGAAAAACACTAGATTGGAAATTAGGAAGTTTTGGTTCCAGGCCCAGATCTTCCACCAGCTATCAGCAAGCAATTACCAAGTACCTCCTACTGCCAGGCACTGTGTTAGGCAATAGTGGTAAAATCTCTGCTCTATCTGTGTGATCAGATCACGTTATTTTGCTTGCTAGAACTCTTCACTAAAAGAAGGAAAGGCGTGGGGGGGAGGAGGGGAGAAAGGCCTAGGTGGTGCAGTGAATAGAGTGGCCCCAGAGTCAGGAGACCTGAGTTCAGATCCGGCCTCAGATATTTAACACTTATTAGCTGTGTGACCTTGGGCAAGTCACTTAACCCCAACTGCCCTGTCTTCCCCCTGCCAAAAAAAAAAAAAAGAAGGAACGGGACCTATTGACCTTTAACATCCTTTCTACTTTCAGTATTTCATATTTTATGTATTAAGTATATCATTAATATTATCACTACTGCCTATTTTTTCTTGTAAATGGTAGCTCTCAAAGTAACTACATAAGACCATCGGTGGTGTTCTAATACTTGTAGTATTAATATTTACAGTATGAAAATGTTTATACTTTTGTTTCTAGTGTGAGTAAAGAATTCATTTATTATGGTTAATAAAATTTAGACATCTGCTCAGGAAATTTCCAATCAGGAAATTATTCCATTAATTCTGTAGGATATTTTTTCCCCCTCTGGGAACAGGCTGGGGAGGTGGGATAAATAAAAAAGTTTGAGAAATACTACTTAGACTAAATGGTTGCTAATTCATACTGTTAACAGAGGAAAGTTTTATATTGGAAAATAATGAATGTATGATCCAGACCTCACTTTAGCCATATTAGCTCACAGGGTCTGGCTTATAATAGGAATTTAATAAATGTTTGTTGATTGACTGGTTTCAGTTTTTCTCCGCAATCCATCCATTAGAAGGTAAGAGAGACGATGATAATTATTAGCTAAGGAAAACACCAGTATTTTTAGCTGTGGTCTCTTTTAAAAAAAAAAAATTCCAAACTCAGCATCCCTTTTCATTCCAAGTTCTCCAAATACCCTCTGTTGTTTCCCTGTCCTCTTAACTCCTCCTCTGCAAACACACCCCTCCAGCTTCACAAATCCTTATATTCTGAAAGTCTCTTCCAACCCCATTTGGCAAATAGCTCCATCTCAGCAAATAACCCTAGACCCCATCTCTGCAAACAGATTCCTCCTTGTAAACATCCCTTCCTACACACAGCTCTGCAAACATCCCAGAGCAGATTCTTTAAATGTTCCTGACACTTCCCTGTGTTCACCCACTCAGATACTCCCCTCACCTCAGCTTCCTGAATGCTTTGTTCATTTACTTTAAACTCTTCTTTCACTTAAATGTGTGTATGTGTAGACACACACACACACACACATATCCTACAGAAACTACAAAAAAAAATTTAGTAGGAAATAGTGCCCTTACTGTAAATGTAGAAATGAATGAATACCCCTTCTCTCCCTTCCATTGTCACCTTTGACAGGGATGATAACAGATAAAGACCTATATAGTCACAGATGATTAAATGCAGAATAAACATCTTAGACAGTTTCAGCACAGGGACAATGCTCTAGTATCAGAGGAAAAACCCAAGATATGCAGATCCATAAAGAAATGAATGTTTATTTTTAAGCCAGTTGAGACTAAATGTTAAAAGAATGAGAAGGAGCAGATAAAGGACATGTTTTCCCTCCTGCAGATGCCCCTCCTATTAGCAGTCATAAATCACGCTGCATGTGAATCTCTGTCTAAAAGGCCCCCAAAATGCTTCTCCTTTTTCTCCTCCGTGAAAGAGCTGCCCATGGAGGCAGCTGATAGCTCTTTACTGACAAGACGTACATCCTCAGACTCCTCAAGAAGTCTAAAATACGGAAGAAGAGAACCGAAAATTGCATCCAGTATCAGTCAGACTAATACGGCAAGATCATGACATACATGAACCAAAAGGCATTTACAACAACGTATGGGACGCAAGGACCAGATCTTGATGCCCTGTGTTCATTATAGAAAATGCTACCCAGAGGAGTCAGCAAAATGTTGGTGTACAATGTTTAAGAGTTCTAGGTGTGTGACAAATTTTGTTGTGTAGAGTCTGCTCACAATGGTTTCCTCTAGGAAGTGCTGAGGAGAGCAGAAACACTGGAGAACTGATGGTCAAGACCATCCACAGGGTCTAAAGTACATATGCCAGACTGAAGAGCAGAGACAAAAAGTGGGCAAATTGCTTTCATGTTTATTTGCATTAAATAATGATTTCCAGTTATTGAATTGGAAGACTACAGCATGATACATCAAAAAAAAAACACCTCCATGACCTTGGGTAAGTCACTTAATTGCCTGGTCCTCATGTTCCTTGTCTGAAACATTAGACTAGACAAGGTGCCCTCCTCTCTCTAGGTCAGTGGTTCTCAACCTTCCTAATGCCGTGACCCTTTAATACAGTTCCTCATGTTGCAGTGACTCCCAACCATAAAATAATTTTCGTTGCTACTTCATAACTGTAATTTTGCTACTGTTATGAATTGTAATGTAAATATCTGATATGCAGGATGTATTTAAATTGAACATAACCCACAGGTTGAGAACCGCTGCTCTAGATCAAAGATCCTGGAAGAACCTTTTTCTTCAAACACAGTGGAGTCTCTAATACTAGAATTATCTCTTGCTGTCATGAAAACAAAGAGCTTAGGGGTATATTGGGGGGGGGGTAGGTGTGTAGTGGGAGATGAGAAGAGAAGACCCTGCTGGAATTTGAACTTAGTTTTCTAAATATCCAGGGTTTTGTAATATTTCACAAAACAAGAAATAATAACAATCTGTTTGTACTAATTTATTTCACATAGTTTATATTTGGGGTTTATTTCTCCTTTTGTTACATTTTTTATGGCATGTGGGATGAAGGAGTGTAAAATGTGAATGTGAAGAACAGAACGGAGAAAAGAAATCAGCCACATAAAAAAGAGAGCAAAGAAATAAAGAATTAAAAGAAGAGTGGAAAGCAGCAGCGAAAAGAGAGACATCGATTTATGAAGAGAAAGAAGAGCACTAGGTAAAAAGATGTAGATTTAAGTTCTTCCTAAAAGAAAAAAAGAAATCACATCCCTGGGGCCCACAATACACCAATCAAATTGTAGCTCATATTCATATAGTCAGAGTACTTAACGAACTTGTGCAGGTCCTATCCATACCACCCATCTCCGACCTTGATTCAAACTGGGAGATGTGCTTCTCCTAAGAGAAGTTCAAAAGCTAACGCTAATCAGTTGTGTTTTTAGTCTTAGGGATGGAGATTTCTTGACTAATACTGGACAATACAAAGATGACAATGACAAAAACATGTGGTCAAATGAGATGTATGGATTATGGAAGGAATCTTGGAGATCATCAAGACCTTGTTTCTCATTTAACAAATTAGGAAGCTGAGGCCACAAAGGTTATATGATTTTTCCAGGGTTTCAAGGCTAATCAGGGCCTGAGGCAGGATTCAAATGCTTCTCCTCCAGACTCCAAGCCTGGCTCGGTCCATGAAGTCATTTAGCTGCCTACAGTGAGGGGAAATGCTTTTGAATGATTACGGCTCTCGTTTAGTAGGCACTGCAATGTTCTTTTTAGGCCTCAAATCAATCCAAGTAATGACATCTGCAAACAGGTGCATTTGAAAAGTTTTGTCATGGATAGGAAACTCCTCTTCCATGTGGACTCAGTCTTCAATTTTTTTCATGATGGTAGCCAACACTTTTGTTGAACATATATCTCCCTGTTTTATGAGTCACCTGATATCAGTGATTTGAGGCTGGAACAAATCTGTCTTTGCTATGACATCATTTGCAAAATCTTTTCTCTCTCTCTCCACCCTTCATGGGCAAAAGGAAGAAAGAAAAGCGCAGAGAAATGAGCAAGAAAAGAAAAAAAACCTCATCTGAGCCTGAGGAAAAAAAAAACTGCCCCTCTTCACTCACAAAGCCTTCCTTCTTAACAAATCAAGAGCTGACTGTTAAAATAAGATTTAAAAAAAAATAAGATTATGGAGGGGCAACTAGATGGTACAGTGGATAGAGCACCATCCCTGGGGTCTAGAGGATCTGAGTTCAAATCCAACCTCAGAAATTTACTAGTCGTGTGACCCTGGGCAAGTCACTTAACTCCAAATGCCACCCCCCCCAAAAAAAATGAAAAAAAGTTTATGGAGTACATCCAGTTCTACATCCTTCATATAATAGATTAGAGAACTAAGGACTAAAGTAAAAAATGAATTGCCAAGATTACATATGTAGTAACAACTAGACCAACACCAGTTGTTCTAAGATCATCAAAGTAATAGTAGATGTATAAGTTCCCACTGGCTCAAACATTCTGTGTCCTAAAATGTAAGCACCACTTACTTATTTCAGGTGGCATCTAATCAGAATTAATTCCATATATATTTGCTAGATATACAACTATAGGTAAGAAGATGAAACACATCCCAGGGATTATTTAATGCATTTTTCAAAATACTACTGTGACTTGGATGGGAAAACCATACCTTAATATTAAATAATTCTTTGACTTTTAAAAAAGAGAGTAAAGTAAATAAAGAGATAGATAAGGAAGAAAGCATGCAGAAAATGAAAAGTCTGCGTTGAATCATCAAACTGAAAGTAATACAAGAGAGTTTATTTTACAAAGTAGGATGAAATCACCTCACCACATTTAGCAGTTTCTACTGTTTATTCTTTTCTGAAAACATTCTAACCTGCTAAATGTAATCAACCTTCCAAAAGTTGATTTTTTTCCAAAACACCTTGTTATTTATTTGAAAAAATATTTTTGTATTTACATGCAACAGGGAAAAAATAAAATATTATATTGTAAAAAAAGAGAAAAATTGTAGTCAAGAAACTATAGTTAGAATTGTATCATGAAGTGCCTATGGCAGTACCTTCCAGTTTAATTACTGTTTATTGATTCATTGAAGCCATTAATATCCTCAAGTTAACAAAATCAACTTCTTCCAGAAACCTAAATGTTCAAGATATTTGATTGAAATGATAAAATATAAATAACCAGGCAGTATATCCTGGAGAATTCAGGACCTTAAAAAGTTTTTTCTGGGGGTGGCAAGGTGGCACAGTGAATAGAGCACTGGCCCTGGAGTCAGGAGGACCTGAGTTCAAATCTGCACTCAAGCACTTAACACAATACTAGCCATGTAACAAACTTGGGCAAGTCACTTAACCCAAATTGCCCTACCTTCCCCCCTCCAAAAAAGCAAAATAAAAAGTTATTTCCCATATATCCATGCTGAGTATATAAGGTTAATGTATCATAAAATCTTCAAATTAAGTTTATTGCATAATAGATCAGAGGCTGGAAATGACCTCAGAGGCCATCCATCTTTCCAAAGCTCTCATCTTACCTGTGAGGAACTCAGGCCCAGCAAAAGTAAGTGGCTTACTCAAGCCTACACAACATGCAAGGATCAAGAGTAGAATTTGAATCTAGGTAGTCTGGATTGCAGAGCTGGTTATCTTTCCAGTACAAAGAGTCCCCTTTACTTTCTGAAAATGATGGTTTACTAGGTGGACAATTTTTGTTTCCTTGTACCCTAGAATGCCAATCACTTTTGCATCAGAGCTGCTAATTTTCCTGTACTGACAAATATTCTCCTATCATCTTTCCCAGATATTCCCAATTCTCTATTCCCATCCGGGTTTAGGAGATTACGCTCTGGGTGCCCTGCAGGCAAACTGCTTGTTGAGCCTGCTCCCACATCTCTAAAATGTAAAAAGTAAATCATATAACTGAATACTTGTTTTGCAGAGTGGTGGTGAGGATCAAAGAGGAAATGTATTTAAATAATGAAGAAGTCAAAGGGCAAGGGCTAGAGGTGTAATTCTAATTCTAGTGGTATGGGGAACTCTCGAATGAAGAAAGCTTCCTTCACCAATAGAAGTTGGCACCTTATAATGTTAACATTTATGACACTTACTCTATGCCAGGAACCATGCTAAGTGCTTTACACTCATTCTTTCATTTGATCCTTGGAAACTGAGATAGAGACATTAAGTGACTTGCCCATGGTCACACAGTTAGTAAGTGTCAGTGTCTACATTTGAACTCAGGTCCTCCTGTCTCCGGGCTCAATGTTCTATCTACTGCCCCACCTAGCTCCCCCCATTGTGCCTTGTCAGCAACAAATACTTTTATGGATTGTTCTGGGGTATTGAGAAGTTAGGTGACTAGCCCAGGGTGATCTTCCTAGTAAGTTTCAGAGAATGAACTTGAACCCAGGTCTTCCTGGCTTTGATGGCAACTCTCTAGCCAGCATGAAATACTTTCTCTCTTGTGAGCTTTAAAGAGCAAGATAAATGTCAATTGTTATTATTTCTCTTGGTTTTTAGCCTGCTTTTAGAACTTTCATTGTTTATTAGCAACTCTACCACAGGGTGGTGCCAGAGAAGAGAAAGGAACTGAAACTGAACTTTATCAATAAATACTTGTTCCATTGAACAAATCTTAACTTTAGTCAATTTTACACTCTTGTCAATCTGACAAAAGGAGACAAAAATGACAGTACCCAGCATACACTGACCCGGAAAACCATGATGGGACTGCTCTTCAAACAGAAATCTGTATGGGTGGCGACTTCTCTGCAGCCTGTGACATTCCCAGACCATGGTAAATTTTTTCATCATGGCACCCTGGGAAAGAAGCCGGACGGCACAGCTCACGCTAATGTGATATGCTACGGATATCTCATTCAGCACTGTGTATATGCTGCAGTTTGCTATGCATTCCCAGAGCCTATAATTCCCTGGACCCTGCTGTGGAAAAAGCTCTGCCTCTGTTAATGGTTAGGCAGCGACTTGATCTAACCAGGAAGGCAGCTAGACTCTTATCCCTGACTCCACAAGGCCTATCTCTCCTCCATGTCTAGGCCAGCTTGAAAGGATGAACTGGCTTTCTTCCCACTTTACCCTGCCTTGGTTTCAACAGAGGCAGAACATAGGTCGAGGAAACAAATCCTCCAGCCACCAATGTAATCTGTTTTCTGTGATGCCCTGTATTCCTGTGAGTGAGGCCATGTGGCCAGACAAGCCAAGGACAGCTTCACATGCAAAAAAACAAAAAACAAACCTGCTCCAAAAGAGAAGAAAACAAACTCTAGCAGGGGAGATGACAGGGAGAAACTGGAGGGAAACACAGGCTTGGTCTCTAAGGTCCTTCTAGCTCTAAATCTGATTCTGTGAACTTAGGCTTTGATAGCACTTTAAGGTTTACAAAGTTCTTTCACTGCCTCAGTCCTATGAAGTAGCTATGATGAGTATTATTATTATTCCCATATTAGGCTCAGACCTGGGGAAAGGGAAATAACTTTACCATCATTCCAGTTATTCAATTTCTACCCTAAAAGTGCTGAAAAAGTAAACTGATTAAACTTATATTTCATGTTGAACTTATCTGCAAACCAATCCCTTCCTCCCTCCATCCCTCCCCTCTTTTTTCCCTTTATTCCTTCCTTTCCTTCCTTCCTTCTTTTCTTTCTTCTCTTTCCCTCCCTCCCTTCTTTCCTTCCTCCATTCCTTTGTTCCTTCATGCATTCCTTCCTTCCTCCTTCCCTCTCCTTCCTTTTTTCTTTCTTTCCTTCCTTTTTCCTTTCTTTCCTTCCTTTTTCCTTCCTTCCCTCCTCTTTCCTTCCTTCCCTCCTCTTTCCTCCTTTCATCCTTCCTCTTTTTCCTTCCTTTTCCCCTTCCTCACTCCCTTTCTTCCTCCCTTTTCCTTTTTCTTCTCTTTCTCTTCCTTACTTTATTCTTTCTTTCTTTCCCTCCTTCCTTTCACTAATGTATGATGCCTCATCCTGGTTATGAGGTACCTGGGTTCTCAAAGGCTCCCATGGCAGCACAAGTTCTGGGGCACCCTAATAAGTTCAGAGCATTTCAGGTAGAGGCCATGCCACCGTACAGGAAAAATCCTTCAGTAAGTCACTTACCCTCCCTGGGGTCTCATCTTAGCTGTAAAATCAAGAAGCTTAACTAGGTGGTTCCATTTAATCCTAAATCTCTGAACTTGATGGCCTCTAATGTTCCTTTTAGCTCCTAAATCTATGATCCTAGAACTCTATGTCCATCTTCCAAGGATCAACCCAGACTAAGTTCTGAAAAACATTACCAAAAAGTTGGCCACTGCAATGGTTGCCACTGGGCAATGATTTTGCATGTGTGGGTGTGGAGTGGGTACAATCAACTTAGAAAACTGCTCTATAAGACTTGGATGGTTTTGGTTTGTATTGACAAGCTATCCTCCCTCTTCCCCACCCCCCATAAAAAACAACAACAACAACAACAACCCAAAGATCCTTAAAATATTTGTTTTAAGTGTTAGAGTTAGAAGGAGGAGAAAGGAGGGGAAAATTTATCTAATACAGGAGTTCCTAACATGGTTTGTGTCATGGGTCCCTTTGGTGGTTCTTTGAAGCTGCTGGATCCCTTCTCAGAAAGTTTTTGGATAATTGAAGGAAAGACTAAATTTCATTTAAAGCTTAGTAAAAATAATGATATACATTTTTTTTCCCACTCAAGTTAGACTGCCTGGAAACTAACTAGAGTTCTAGGCTAAGACATCTTGGTCTAACAGAATTTGCACAAGGCCGATTCCATTTTAAAACAAATGCCCCAGAGATCTTTCCGTATTGTTCTCATCCAGCACCCTACATTTTATCTTGTCAGTTTCTGATTCTTTACCAGTTCTTAAAATCACCTATTTTCCCCCATATAGCAGGATCTTCGTATATTGGATTTTTCCTTAGAAACATTTTTTCGAAGGGGGAAGAGGGCATGCTCTAGAACACACTGTTTGTCATACTGTTCTGGGCAGCAACTTCCAAGGCACTGCCTTACAGGCAAATATAACTCACGGCTGATATTAAAAATATGTGGATGTTATTCATGTTCATTTATCTTTTTCTTAAAGTGCCAAGGAAAATCTGCTAAAAAGCTTGGGAACAACTTGTATATAAGTTCACCTGTAGGGACTATAGGCTTCTGCACATTCTAGGGACATGCTCTGACCTTCCAAAAAGACTGTATGGTCCTTATTTTGTAATCTGCATAACTTTCAGGCCCCTTTTTCTTCCAAAAAGTTTATTTTCAAAGGTTTAGATACATGAACTTTCAGCCATTTTCAAAAGGACAATCTTCATGCTAGCACCACCACCAAAAACAAACAAACAACAACTCAATAAATATGCTTCTGGCAAATGATCATTCAAGAAATGTTGGGGGTGGCTAGGTGATGCAGTGAATAGAGTGCCAACCCTGGAGCTGGGAGGACCTGAGTTCAAATGTGACCTCAGACCCGGAATACTTACTAGCCGTGTGACCTTGAGCAAGTCACTTAACCCCAATTGCCCTGCCTTCCCCCTCCAAAAAGAAAATTCTCTTTTGACACCATCCCTCACCCCCCCCAAAGAAAAACGTTTTAAGCAATAAGAACCAAAACTGTAAGGAGAATATGGAAATAGACAACTTTTGCCTCAGCATCTACATGGAATCCCACTAAAAGAAATTATTTGGAACCATTTTTATATATCTTCTCATCACTCTTAGCACAGAATCACAGGGTCGCAGATGTGGGGAAGTCATCTCCGAAATCTTATTCAAACTCTCCCTCCCTCCCCAGTGGAAACCAAGCCCCAGGGAGGTCACTAGGATGTGATGTGCTCAAGCTTATAGATGAGCTTATATTCAGAGATCATATCAACTCAACTCCACAGGCAGGGCTCTTTCTTTGGTGCCATATACTTTTAACCCCTTGTGTGAGTTATACAATGGCAGCTAGGTAGCACACTGGATAAAGTGTTGGGCTGGCAGACTCACCTTCCCGAGTTCAAATCTGGCCCCAGACATTTGCCAGTTGTGTGAACCTGGACAAGTCACTTAACCCTGTTTGACTCATTTTGCTCGTCTGTAAAATGAGCTGGAGAAGGAAATGGCAAACCACTCGAATATCATTGCCAAGAAAACCCCTAATGGGGTCACAAAGAGTTGGCCATGATGGAAACAAGTACACAACCATGAATTATACTCATTTGCCAGTTCATGGGACTATGCTTTGAAAAGTATGATTAAGCATAAGAAGTGCCAAGGAATCTAACTTATAACTCAGTGGTTCTCAACCTGTGGGTCGCAACCCCTTTGGGGTAGAATGACCTTTTCACAGGGGTCACAGGGGTTGCCTAAGACCATCGGAAAACACTTATTTCCCATGGTCTTAGGAACCCAGACATGGCTCCTCTATCCACTCCAGGCGGGTCCACCCACATGCAGATGGTCTTAAAGTATTAAAGGGCCGCAGCTTCAGGAAGGTTGAGAACCACTGTTCTAGATGCTGTGAGTTGAAGGGACTCTCCCATGGTAACAGGAATGCAAAGGGCTGGGAATTAAATAAAATAACTACCAAAACAATAACATTTTGCATTGTAAATGCCAAGATCACAAGTCTAATGGTTAGTCCCCAGGAGGTTGTACATTAGAGGCAAAAAGAAGTTCAGGAATGCTGGGAAGATGGCAGAGTGAGAGATTACCCAGAGGAAGTCAGCTATGCACCATGCCACATCAAATAATGATAATAATAATAATAATAACAAAATAACAACAGCTAATGTGTCAGGCATTGTTCTAAGTTCTTTACAATTATTATCCCATTTGACCCTCACAACAATCTTACAAAATAGATGCTATTATTATCCCCATTTTACAGATGAAGAAACTGAGGCAAATAGAGATTAAGTGACTTGCTCTGGGTCACACTGAAGTGTGTCTGATTCCAGATTTGAACTCAGGTCTTCTTAACTGCAGGACCTGTACTTTAGCTACTGCACCCCCAGCTACCTACAAGAAACATATAAAGAGTCCCAAAATGCTGCTGGCTCAGCAATTATAGGAAGCCTACAATTGAAAGGCCCATCCACAGAATAATTCTTAAGGGAGAAAAAATAACTGAAGGCCAACTCACTGACCCTTCGTCATTCATGACACTCCTCAGGTCTCCTCCCTTGTGCCTCACAGGTAAAGGAGAACATGCACCTCATCTCTCATGTCTGTTTCAACTTTAGGGACAGATTTGGGGGTCTGATGTCTTGGTGGGTGCTAATTCTCTTGGTACTCCTACCTCCTGACTATACTACCATGCCCACCCACCTAGAAGCCTTCATCCCCCCCTTAGCTGCTTCAGATTTAGACAAAGACCTCAGGAGTTAATCCTATGGCAGTGTTCCAGGGGGAATCCCATACCCTCAGGAAGACTTGAGGCCCCTGAATCAAACCAAACTCAATCTTGATTAGAAAGAATGGGGACAATTGTACAGGAGTATGGAGCCTGGGGAACAATGGAGAAGGAAGGACACCCAAGTATACAGCTCTGCTCACTACTATTTAATATAGCACAAGAAAGACAGAGAGACAGAAAGAGAGAGAGGGAGAAAAAGTGGGACAGAGAGAGAGAGAGAAGGGGGAGAGGGAGAGAGAAGAGAGAGAAAGAGAGAGAGAAAGAGAGAGAGAGAGAAAGAGAGAGAGAGGGAGAGAGAGAAGGGAGAGAGAGAGAGAGAGAAGAGAGAGAAAGGAAGAGGAGAGATTCCATTGCAAAAGCTTTTTGAAGCACCACTGCCCCGCTAGTGTCTGGAGGGACCATTATCCTCCCACCTTTCCTAGTCAGCCTAAAGTCTCAGAGAGAAGGGACTTGTAAAGACAGAGGATAGAGTGAGTCATCTCCACACCAGGAGTGATACAGACCATGTCCAAGCCTAACAAGGAGAAAAGGAGAATAGAAAACAGGAGACTGAAAAATAAAAGACTGAGTTAAAATAGCAGTGGTCATTCATTAAAAAAAAAAAAAAGGATGACAACCAAGAAGCAGAGTTATAGAAAGGATACCATAGAAAAATCAGTTATGTGATAGAAACCAAAGCTGAGTCAATCAATAGTATTTACCAGGTGCTCACTATGTGCCAAGTACAACTGGGTGCTGGGGACAGAAAGGCAAAAACCAGCCTCTGAATTCAAAGGGCTCACAATTTAGTAGGAGAGAAAATGAGAGAATAACTTTGTACAGACAAGATTTATACAAATTAAACTGGAGCTGAGCAACAATAGGAAGGAGTAGCACTAAGGGGATCAAGAAAAATACAGGAAATATGAACTAATTTTAGGCAAATGTTTCATTGGATAAGCATCTCCTTGAAATAACAACAAAGCAACTGTAAGAACCTTCAGAATATTTCAGAAGAGCAACCAAAGAACTAAATGAAAATACAAGGAAATGGGACTCAATCAGGAATTTTATAGCTATTAAAAAAAATCCTAATGAGGAAACTCCCTCTCCTAATGCAGACCAGCACCTACTCTGCAAAATATAGCCTTCATTGTCTCAGTGTCTGAGAAGCTAAGTGACTACTCCAGGATCATGCATCCACATCTGTTAGAAGTGGAACCTGAACTCTGAGCTTTCTGACTCTAAAGCTGGCCCTCTGCTCACTACACTATGCTCCCTCTCTACCAAAGAAATAATAGAAGTTAGAATTCTAAAGGACGAGATCAGCAAATCTAACAAGAGACTGGAAGGTCTGGAACAAAAGAAGTAAAACTCTTTCAGTATCAGTAGAGTCCGCAAAAAGAGAACTGAAGCAGAATAAAAAAAAATAAGAAAGAAGGAAAAATAATGGAACAAATCAAGATTGGAAAAATACATGAATGCACAATAAAATAAGAACACTAAACTTTGAAGGAGAGTTGGAAATTACCATCTAAAGATAATAGAAAGATAGAAAAAAGAAAAGCAGGATACCATAGTCCAAGAAATAATACAGAAAAAATTCTCAGTAGTAATGGAAGTAGAAAGAAATGTATAGCTCAGTGAAATGCATAGCATATCAATAGATAGGAGTACCAAATTTAACACCAAGAAATATAACAGAACTTCAAAACAACAACAATTGATATTTGATATCAATTGGGCCATGTGTAAAATGTTTCTCATGCTGGCATTAGCTTACTTAGTGCCTTTCCATGAACAGAACATTTTAAATACTTTGTCTTATTTAATTAATCCTAGGAAATTAGTAAATAACTGGATATTATTGTACTCTATTAAAGAAACTCAGAAATGTCTAATATAAGAACCTCTAAGGTTCCTTTCTGATAGGAAATTCTATGGTTCTAACTAACCTAAGCTCATACTAAACACCACCAGCTTACCTGGGAATTAGTCTTCTGACTCCCTGGTTCAAACCTTAAGTCTTACATCTTTTCATTCATCAACCTATGAAGACTTTCCCAGTTTCCTTGGATATCTGAGGACAATATGGAACATCTTTCTGAGCTTGCTGATTTCCCTTTATTCAAGGTTCACTTCCATTTTTCTCTTACATGTCTATATCTCCTTCCCTCTCATTTGGCCAGGGAATAGCAAAAACTTAAGAGTTAAAGTCTGTTCCTTTATCCCTATGTATACAGATACTATATCCCTATAACAAAGACAACTTAGAGTTCAGTTAGTCTTAATGCATAAAATCAGCAGCACCTGTGAGGCTGGATGAAATAAGTGTTTCTTTGAAACTGATTGGTTGAAACTTAGAAATGTTTCATTTTGTACCTGAGTTTCAAGAGGAGCATCTGTTGTGTCTGTGAATCCATCTGCTGTCCACTTTACCAGGGATGGTATGGTACAGACAACAGTATAGTTTCACACAGGTCATGAACAATAGAATTGCACATCTCTTCCATGGGGATACTTCATCAAGACATATGTTATATAGTCCCCTGGGGCTGATGCCAAATCAGTCTTTCAACGGCTACATATGGTAAATCCTGAATGCAACATCCCATATCTTTGGCACAGAAGGGTTAGACTCAGGTCTCAAAAGACTCCTTTTCACTAAATATGGATTTCTCATCTCTATCAAATGAAAATCTGCTCACCCAAACCTAAAGAAAAGTAGTGGGCAATTACAAATAACTGACATTTGTAATACACTTGGCGATTCTTAAATACAAAGATCTCCTACAGGCATAAAGAATCTTAAAATGCATTCTGTCTGAGCAGAGCCAGCGCATGCTGTAAAACAAGTTCCTGAAGGAGCCAAATTAGTGTTATGAATCCTGTTAAAATATGCCCCGAAGCAATAATGTAGTATTATGGGGGATTGTAGATTAAGCAAATCATTTGGAACTCGTTTTTGTTTGATGCAGAAGACAGGTACAGGTTAATAATCAGTTAAGGGACAGAAAAAGACTTAAACATCTGCATGGGCAATCTAACTCATGAAACACGTGTGCTGTTGGAATAGGTGCAAAGCTAACTTTCCTTCCAAGCGTGCAGTTTGGCAAGCCCACACTATGCTATGGGCTAAAAATTAACAAAGTCATAACCCCCACTGCTAGTCTACTGAAATGATTTGAAAGAAATCTAATTCTCTTATTTACTTTTCTAGTATACTTCTGGATTTTAAAAAGCTCTCTTTTCATAACTGGGGAAATACTGTATTAGGGTTTTGAGTTTTTTTTTTTGAAAGGGGGAGGGAATGAAGCAATTTAGCTACTAATCCATAAATCAATTAAAAGTTGTCCTCTTCCTCCATCTTCCTACCCCCACCTTCCCCCACCTCCTGTCCCTTCTAACCTCCCTCTCTCTTCCTCCCTGCCCCCTATAATTCTGTAAATAAAAGGAAGTTCTTCTGGAAAGGATGGTGAAGAGCTCTGGCTTCAGTCAGGCTCCTAGAAGATAAAAGTTATATGAGCTTCTTGCCATAATTTTCTGAGAACCCTTTTATTCTCCCACCTCCATTATGGATCCAAACTGCACCCCCTACAGTCAAGGTCTTGGGCCTCTTCCTAAGAGCAACAGCTGCCAGCTGCTTGAAACAGATTGAAGATTGCAAATTGAGCAAAATGATGACTGTACTAAAACCAAACATCTCATTTTTCCATTTGTCAGTGAGACTGGGATTTGTAAACCACTAGGTCTCAAGAGGTGAAGGCTACACTGGTTACTTAGATTACTCAAATGCAATAATTCTTCTTTCTCCCGAGTAATAATGAGTGTGCATCTTTTATGGATCATTCATAATACCTTTAAATGACTAAGTTAAAACCATGAAAAAGGCCACTGTGTCATTGTTTTTCAGAGAAGCTTAGTCTTCCTTACAAATATTTACACAATCTAGGGCAAGAGCACCCAGGAAATGAGCCCTTCTTTTTTTAATACTAGACAAACTAAATAATTATTTATCCCAAATCCAACAACTTGTTGCTATCTTACTAGAATCCAAAAATCCTATTGCTTTGGGGGCACACGTTTAGCCCTTCACAATACATTTAAATATCTCCTGGCGAGACTGAATTTAAGAAGCCTGAAGAAAACGCACAGATCATTAAAACACTCTTAACAAAACCAAATCAATCAAAACCTCAGACACCTAACATCTCAACACAACTCAAAATGTCATTCATACGTAACTTGGGGGCGTGGGGGGGGAAATCACAAATATTAACAACGGATATATAACTGAGTGTTTACAAAGAATTCTAACAAAACTGTATTAAGTTTTTGTGTGGCTTTTCTGCATTCCCCATGGCCTGCTGCATCTAGGTGGGGCAGCATTCACAGAGGTAAATTACCTAATAGGTGGAGACTTTGGGGGAGTTCTGGAAATGAGAGGTGAGAGATGAGTGATGAGCCTAGAGCAAAATATAAGGCGAGAGCAGGGAGGATAAAAGGTAACAGGCTTAGTCACAGATTCCGAGATTTAGACCTGGAAAGGGCCTTAGAGGTCATCTAGTCCACTCTTTAGCCCCATTTTACAGATGAGCAAATTAAAGCCCTTTGAGGTTCCGCGCAATGCCCTAGATCCCACAGGAAATAAGAGCAGAGCTCACATTAGAATCCAAGTCCTTCGATTCCTGATCCAGCACTTTTCTCCCCCAGTCCCACTTTGCCTCTGTCTTCTAGGTTTCTCTTTTGCATAAGAAGGGTAGATGGATTTATGGAGGAGGTAAATTCCATTTACAAAGCTCTTTAAAACAGGAAACCCCAGCCCTTGGAGCTACTGCCTGTCAGCCTTTTAATTTCCTGGCTCTGGCTGGGGTGAGCCAGGTCTTCTGCGCTTTTAATAAATGACTGACTGGATCTATATTATTAAACCTTCTAAACAACAACAAAAAAGTGAACATCCCCCTCCTCAACCAGCTGGGGCCAGCACGTAGTCTCGTTTTTGCAAAGCTGAACACGGGATACGTCAAACAAGGCAACAAAAGCCACGGTTGGCGTCTGGGGATTCGAAACTTAGAGGTAACCTATACACCCCCAGAGTAAAGTAGGAAAAGTCCCAGCCGGGAAGCTCCCACCCAAGTTCTCGGACTCTTGTTTCTTCCTTCCAAAGCCCCCCTGCAATACAGCGCTCACTTTCATTGCACCTAGGGGCAACCCCAGTTCTACACTTCTGTCCCAAAGTTCCATCTAAACGGAGGTACTTCTGGGGTCCCTACAAATCTCTCAAACTCTCCCTTTGGGGGCTGTTGGGAGAGAATCATGCAAAGTCTGTCTCCCCTATTTTACAAACGCAGCTGCCCTACTCCCGATCCAACACATATTCCCACCCCAGGGAGCCCAAGGGGGAAGCCCCTTTAGCATCTGCTCCTCTCTCCCGATAGCTCACTCCAGTCCCACGACCCCCAGATCCAGCTCGAAGAGGAGGTCCCCCAACAGTCCCCACACGTTCTCCTCGGTGCCCCCCAAAGGCCATGCAACTCTTGGCTGCTTCTTTGCCCCCGCGCCTTTCTCTACTCTACAGATCCCCGTCCGTGCTTTTGTTCCTGGTGCCAGGGGTGAAAAGGAGCAAAGAAACTCTTCTTCCCTGTCCTCACTAACCTTGTCATCCTTTCTGCTGCTTCTTGCGGCGGGTTCCTGGACGTCTCTCTCTCCCGGTTCTGCCTTTGCCCTGCCCTGCCCTGCCCTGCCCTGCCCTGCGCTGCCCTGCCCCGCTCTGCCAAATCCCAATCTCAGTCCGTCCGCTCCAGCTGCAGCCCGCCCTCTTCGGAACCAGACAGAGCAGCACTGGCCCCCCACCCAAGGGCCCGCCAGATCTCCTCCACCTCCTCCTACTCACCGCCCCGCAACCGGCTGCAACCACCTCCGGCCAGAGGGGGAGAGCCCCTCGCACCCAGTGAGACTAGGAGAAAGCACCCCTCTTCCGTCCCACCCCAGCCATGGGGCAATAGTCCTAATCTCTCGTCCGTGACGCCGACTCCGTAGCCCGGGGTGGGAAGGGAAGGGAAGGTATTTACCCGGAGCCCTCTGGGGCAGCACCCCCCTCCTCCCTTCCAGTGGTTGGCTCTGCTTCTCCACTCCGGCTCCAGTCTCCTTATTTATGACCCTGGTTAGCACTGTTGTTATTCCTATTAATGAAGATGGGGATAAAGACTTCTGGAGGCAGATCGCCAGGATGGCTGGGCTGCTGGCACTTATTATTACGCCCCATTATAGGACGCTATCTGCTCAAAACCTAGTCTGCAGCCGTTCATTAGTGATTTTTGTGGACGAGGGGAGGGATAGTGTGAGAGCTGCACTTTGCTCCACACCCGCTAATTGAACTTCTCCGGGGAAACTCCTAGTGACTGCAACCGCCTTTTGACAGTTTGCCTGTGGGGCAGGTTCCTTGGTATGTCATAAAGTTGAATCGTTACAGAGAGGAAGGGATCGTCTGTAAACTGATAAATAAAATAATAATAATGATAATAATAATAATAATAATAAGTCCTATTCTAGCCAACACCTTCAACGTTTCCCAGTTGTACAGTGGGAAGAACACCTGAAGATCTGAAATTAAATCCCACCTTTTGGGTTACAAAGAGACAAGTCAGCTCTTTTTGTGGTATCCAGCAACTGGAGAATGTTGGGGTTGTTTCCTTCAGTGGTATCTTATGTTTTTTGATCCCATGGTCAATACAGTTCAAGAGGTTTTCCTGGCAAAGATACTGGAATGGTTTGTCATTTCCTTCTTCAGTGAATTAAGGCAAACAAAGGCTAAGTGACTTGACCAAGGTCACACAGCCAGTAAGTGTCCGAGGCTGAATTTGAATTCAGGTCTTCCTGACTCCAGGCCTGGGACTTTATCCTCTGAGTCACCTAACTGCCCAGTAGTTATTAGGACCTTGATAAATCCTTACCAGACAAGAAGAATACTGTAAGATTTGAGGGAATGGAGAAGAATCACATCTCTGTAGAATGTAAATTCCAGGGTAAGGATTCTTTCTTTTTTCTCTTCTTTTTTTTTTTTTTAACCTTTATATCTTTAGTGGCTAATCCGGTGCCTTGTGCATAGTAGGTGTGTTCTGGGTTGGATCTGACAGGCCAATCCCCTGTTTAATTTAAGTCTGATCTTAAAGAGATCATTCAAACGAATAAACTAAACTTAGCCATAACAGGGGTAGGATAACCAACAGTGGCATGCTCCTGATGTTGAAGCCCTGTGGGCTGTTCTTCCCTTCATGTGCCCTCCCTAACTATCTGTGGGGAGAGTATTTGCTTTTCACATTTCCTGCTCTCTCTCCATTATCCCTCCCATTACATGCCACTGGGTCCTATGTCCACCTTCCCTTATCAGCTAGAAAAAGGTGGGACTGAACACATTGGTCAGGACTGTGAGTGGACTTCTTTGTCAGCAATTTTATAAATTACTTTGGGACTATTAACTCCTCTGTGTTTATATGTACTATTTGGAACGGATTCATACCAAAGAATGGACTTATTTCATCCTATTTTGAAAGGGAACCTCTCAGCTTTCCCTGATAGGGCATAAGGTCCTTGTGGGCAAGAACCAACTCATTTTTTGGTCTTTTTACCCTCAGCACACAGCCCAGTGCCTGTCACTAAACAGATGCTCAATAAATGCTTGTTGATTGCATGATTGCTTGACTTGTGAAGAAAATTGTATTTTCCTCCCCATAATGCCTGAATATCTCATGTGCTTCCCTCAGTTCTATTTAAGATGACAGCATCCTGACCACAATGCTTCCAAAATCCTCTCTGGCAGTCTGCTTTCTTCCAATTAATTTTCAGCTAAGTCAAATGATCCTGTAGGCAGGGTAATTCTTACTGGAGAAAAGTTACCTGAGGATAATCAGAAGAGATGTCATTGCACTTTTCAGGAAAATCTGTTGTTTTCTGAGAACTGGCCAGTGGCCTGAATTTCACCAGACTTACTTTGTGGAGATCATTCCACCTATATGGCAACATAATGGGGTCGGTACTTCAAAACTCCAGAGAAGAGATTATTGAGGTCTAGAGGTTTTAGTTTTCTGAGTGTCTATTAAGTGTATGGCACTATGGGGCGGGACAGGGCAGGGGGAAAGGCAGATGGAAAACTTAGTCTCAGAATTCAAGTGACTTGTCCAGGGTGATACAGTCAGCATAGGTAAGAAAGACATAGGTATCAAATTCCAGTCATTCTGACTCTAGTTTTAGTATTTTGTCCCTTATGCCAGTGGTTCTCAGTGGTATTGGGGATCTCTGGGGTTCCTTGGGTTCCTTTTTAGGGGTCTGTGAGGTCAACAATTTTCATAATAATAAAATACATTTTAAATTCTAATACAGAAAATATTGATAGATATAATGCACATAAAAACTCATTGAGAAGTCTTTAATAATATTTAGGGTTCTGTAAGAGAGTTCTGAGACCAAAAAGTTTGAGAAGCGTTGCCCTATATCATCCTTGATAGCCTGAAGCAGAAGTGTCAAAGTATTGACCCATAGGCACATGCTATTGCTAAACCAGATTAAAATATAATTAGGAAATGTTTAACAAAATTTAAAAAGTACAATTAGATAATGTGAATTTGTTGTTTTCTAGGGCGGTCTGGGGTCTGCAGAGATACCTTTATATTTGAAGTTGCATTACTGTCCTAAAGTCAGCTTCTCAGACAATCAACTCCTGCTTTGGGGAGCTGGTCCAGAAAACATTATTTTTTACTCCAGGGATTCTTCAGTGGAAATAATGCTGGACCTGGAACCAAGAAGACCTGAGTTCAAATTCAGCCTCAGACCTTCACCAGCTTTATGTTCCTGGGCAAATTACTTAATATCCAGCTGCTTCCTTTTCCTCACATCAGTAAAAATGTTGACTACATTCAGTTGCCGTGAGGGTAAAATGAGATGGTATTTGCAAACCTTAAAGCACTTTATAAATGCTAGATATTGGTATTATGCACAATATTGAGAGCTCCTAGGTGTTCTCTGAGTGTAATTTCAGTTTCCGTTGCTATGAATGCTGTTAGCCAGTCCAACATTTCCGATGCAAAGGTCATCTGCTTTTGCAAAGAAAACAAAACAGATAAGAAAGTCACTCTTCTTTCACATTGTTCATTATCATCATCTGGAGCCACACTCCTATCTTGCCTTTGTTCCTCCTTTTCTTATGTAGGTTTAAAAAAAATCTTTTTTTTTCTTCCTTATCTACCTAAAGTCATTCTGAACTGTGGTTCTGCTGACCCAAATTTTGGAGTCATTTGTTATCTCAACTTACATTTATTAAGCACCTACTATGACCAGGCATTGTGTTCTAAGCACAGAGCATACTAAGAAAGGCAAAAAAAAAATAAAAACTAGACCCTTCTCTCAAGAAGTTCACTGTGGAATGAGATAGAGACAGCATTCAAGATAGATACAGGATAGAGTGGGGGTAATCTCACAGGAAAGGCAGCAAGATTCAGGACTGATAAACACAAAAAGTGGGACGTTAGTGGAGCCTTGGAGAACCTTGAATGTCAAGACTTTTTTAGGCAATGGGGAGCCACTGAAGCTTTAAGCATTTTATGCAGCTTTCTCTAAAAAAAACTATTTTAGATTTGTTAGGTGCTCAAGTCAATGAGGCAGAAATAGAAACTGGAAAAGAAATCATTTGGCTAACAATCAGCATAAACTTCAGAGAGACGAGCAAAGGTCCACAACCCAGCATCCCTTTGCTCTCTTAGATTGGTGATTGACCACATTCTTTGTTTTGTGTCTTAAACTGATGTCCTAAACTTCAAATTTAAATGAAAGTTAATCTCTCTTAAATCAAAGCTCTAAATAAATTAGAAATGTACAATGAAATTCTAAAGCACAATTTTCTTTTTTTTTAATTCTCTTTTTTTTAGTTTGTGTTGGAATCAGACAGACAGGAAAGGGATGTTGTGTGTGTGTGTGTATATGTGTGTGTGTGCATGTGTGTGTGTGTGTTTGTGTGTGTGTGTGTGTGTGTGCATGCAGCTTTTAGGCCTAGCCCACAGGATCCCAGCTGTGTTTATCTGGCCCCTTTCTCTAATCACTTGAGGATCCAGAATCAGTTCACTTTTTCAATATTTGACGCTTACATTACACCTCCCTGTCTGCAAACCACAGCAAAAAAATAAGCAGGGCTGTAGAAGAGTCAAGAAGCAATTCTTTAAGCTGCTGTATTGTCCTTTATTTTTCTTTTGTCCAATCTGACTGTGTCCTGTGGATCAGTGCCTGGTAGCCTTCTTCAAAGCTAAATTAATGAGCTGTACTGAGAAACTCTTGACATTACAGCCCTGCTGTGCAGTTACGCTCTAGACAGCTTGACGTAGTTCCTCATGTCAGCGAAGAAAAGGATATTCTCCAGAAAGGATTCTTCTAGATTGTGGATTTCTATTGTTTTATTTTACTGATGAAAAACCAGAGGCAGTGTATCAATGACTCCTCCAAAGTCACAAAGCAAGTTAATGGCAAAACTTGCACAAAAGTTTAAACAAATGACATTTTTTAATGGCAAAATTTTGCACAAAAAATGCAAAATTTGCCAAATCTCCTTATTCCTACTTGCCTGTTCCTTCCAGGACACTAGAAAAAAATTTTTGTTTTTAAAAAAATTTCCAAACAGGTATCTCTGAGTAAGTAACATATTGTGCCTTAATTAATACCTCCTTAGAAAAATTTTCCTTGGGACCACTTTTGACAATGTTGAAAGCTAAAGAGAGATTGCCACAGGTTTATGCTGCTAGAAATAATCAGATCTCCCAACATTGTCACCATCTGAAGACTTACAGCAGTGACATGTTTTGCTTCATGGTCAGGAATACAGTGAGAACAGTAAAGACAGGGCGGTAACTCTGGAGGAACTCACATTTCTTTCATCAATTAATTTAGTCAATAAGTGAATGTACAATACCTGAGAATTATAAGGAACTACGCTAAAAGCTGTACCTGGGATATAAAAAGAAATTAAGACAATCCTTGTCTCCAAACATATATATATATATATATGTATGTATGTATGCATGTATGTATGTGTGTATATGTGTATGTGTGTATACATATATCTTTTTCAATAGGAGGAATCATATGCTTGCATAATTAAGTATAGAATAATAATCACTAGCATTTATGGAGCACTTTAAAATATTAATTCGTTTGATCCTTGCAACCACCCTGGGAGGTAGGTGCTATTAATTATCCCCATTTTTGTTGTTGTTGCTGTTCTTGCTGCTGCCCTTCCTTCTCAAAGAAGAACAGTGACATCCGGAGGGTGATTTCTTGACTTGAATGTGAATTGGAGAGAAGTGAGACAGTGATGCTCAAAGTTGTTGGTCTGACTCTTTCTTCCAGAGTCATCGGAGTCCAGTGGCAAGACAAAAGTCTGATAAAATGTCTGGCAAAGTCTCGGAATGCACTGGATGACCTTGGCCTTTCTAAATTAAGGTCTTTCCCAGGCCTCAGTTTGTCTGAGACAATGCCCATTCAATAAGCAAGATCTAGGTAAGAATTGAGGCATAAGATGGCCTAATTTAGCATCACAAAAATACCCCCATTTTATGGATGAGGAAACTTAGGCAGAGTTTAAGTGACTTACCCAGAGTCCCAAGACAGGAAGTCTCTGAGGTTGGATTTGATCTCAATTAGTCCTGACTCCAGGTCCACTGCTCTATCCACTGTGGCACGTAGCTGCCTCAATATGATGCTAAGCACCATGTGATAAGCAGCAAAAAAGAAATACAACCAAAGTGCAAAAGGAATTGAAAGGAGAGATTGCTTCTATCTATTAATTGTTATTAATTAAATATTAATTTTAAAATCAGCTAATGTAAGTGTGTATCAATTAATATTTAAGTACTATCAAATACTAATTAAATATCAATGATTAATTATCAATATTAATGACATTGCTTCATAGAGAAGATAACATTTGATCTTGGAATTGAAGAATAAGTAGGACTCTTATAGATGGAGTTGTAGAGCAAGGTATTCCAGGTGGAGGGCAGAACATGGGTAAAAGCTAAGAGTCAGGAAATTGCAGAGACAGAGTTTGGAAAATGACAGGTAGTCCAGTTTGGCTGAAGTGGGAAGTCAGAATGGGTAAGGGGTGTGATACAAAGCTTGAGAGCTGGATGGGACCAGATGTGGTCTTACTTACTCAAGACTTTGTGCTGTAGATGACAAAGGATATAGTGGGTAAAAGTTTATGAGTAAGAAGTTGAATTCTAGATTAAGAGCATTCCTCAGGTTTTAGTCATGGGGATATAGACTTGTGGGGGGTGGGCTAGGGTGGACATACTGGAAGTGAGGAGAACATTTAGATGGTCATTGCAATAGTCCAGGTAAGAGGTAATGAGGAAAACCTCATGGGGCAGTAATAGGAATAGAAAGACATGTGTGGACATTGGAGAGGTGGGTGGTAGTAGTGGATTGAAAGGGTGTAGATATAGGAGACATTTTGAAAGAATAAATAGACCTTAGTAACTGACTGGATGTGGGGGATGAGGGAGGATACAACAGAAATTCTCTCTCCATTGAATTCATGGATTAAAGTTAAAAAATAAATACTGCACCCTTTCCTCCTATGTACATATCCCAGTTTTACCTGCTAAAGACCCTAGCTCAGTTATTAAATCTTTTATGACTCTTCCTGTTGAATTTTCCTTGATCCTGGTCATAGTAACTAGTCACTAGGAATAGTGACAGGATGTACCATACTGCAGTGTTGCTCAGTTAAGTCAAATAGGAGACAGGATGTCCAGTACTCTATTTAGCTGCTTCTGTCTCTCAGCAAATTAAACTGCTCAACTGATCTATATGTTCATAAGAATGGGATAATTGCATTGACACCCAAGTTATATTAGCTAACATTTATATAACACCTTCTATGTGCCAGAGATTATGCTAAACACTTTACAAATATTAGCTCATTTGATCCTTATAATAAAACAGAATTAATAAAAAACGTTATAATAAAGTACCACAAGATTGTCTAAAATAACAAAACAGGGAAATGGGAAATGTTGAAGAAGATGTGGGAAAATTGGAACACCAATGCATTGTTGGTGGAGTTGTGAACTGATCCAGTCATTTTGGAGAGCAATTTGGAAGTATGCCCAAAAGGCTATCAAATAGTGCATGCCCTTGGATCCAGCAATACCACTATGTGTATCCCAAAAAGATCCTAAAAAAATGGGAAAGGGACCTGTATGTGCAAAAATATTTATAGCTCTTTTTATGGTGGCAAAGAGTTGGAAATAGAGGGGATGCCCATCAGTTGGGGAATGGCTGAACAAGTTTTGGTAGTGTAATGGAATACTGTTATGCTATAAAAAATGATGAGTGGGTGGACTTCAGAAAAACCTGGACTTACATGAATTGATGTTGAGTGAAATGAGCAGAACCAGGAGAACATTGTACACAGTAAAAGCCACACTGTGCAATGATTGACGTTGATAAACTCAATTCTTCTCAACAACAAAAGGATCTAAGACAATTCCGAAGGACTCCTGATGGAAAATGCTAACAACAACCAGAGAAAGAACTCTGGAGTCTGAATGCGAATGGAAGCAGACTCTTTGCTCTCCTTTTCTTTTTTCATTTCATTTTGTTTCTTCTTTCTTGTAGTTCTTCCCATTAGTTCTAATTCTTCTTTACATCATGACTAATGAGAAAATATGTTTAACATAAATGTATAAGTAGAGCCTATATCAGATTGCATGCAGTCTTGGGGAGAGGAGAAGAGAGTGGAAAAAAATTTAAAACTCAAAATCTAATGGAAGCAAATGTTGAAAACTAAAACTAAATTAATTATAAAAAATTAACAAAGTACCACATTCTTTATAAACATATAATATCGATATTTTGGTAAATGCTAGATAGTCATTAAGGGCAAATATTTCTAAGACAGTAGACAGCAATCCATTTGATTAAAAGTATTTAATTGGAAGCTCATTTGAATCTGTGCCTGTTAGATCCAAAGCTCCTCGAGAGCACGGACTGGATCTTTATATTTCTCTCATCCTAAGTGGCACAATGGAGGGAGCACTGGGCCTGGAGTCAGGAAGACCCGAGTTCAAATTCAATCTCATATGCTTCCTAGCTATTATGAACCTGGGCAAGTTCCTTGATGTTTGTCTGCCTTACTTTCCTCAACTATCAAACAGGGATCATACCCCTTTTAGGATTATTGTGAGGATCTAACATCTGCAAAAGCACTCAGCACCATTCTGGGAACACAGTAGGCACTTAATTAATGTTTTTCCCCTTCTATTCCCCTTCCTCTTCTACTCCTGCACCTTATAAAGTGCCCTGTAGGTTTAGATGAGAATTCCAGTAAGATTTCAGAGGGAAAGGTCATAGAAGAGCCTAGTTCCTCAATGTCTCACATGTGAATGTAAATGAAACACTGTTAAATAAATAAAAAAGAAAGGGGAAAGAACTTCAGGGAAATAAAAGAATGCTTTCTCAGATAAAGAACAAAAAAGGACAAAGAAGTGAGCAAGGAGGGGGACAAAAGCCTCCTAACAAGACAAAAAAAAATTTGTTAAGGTCCTGAAGAGAAGTCACAAGAAGGAAAAAACAAAATACATATTTACTCCAACAACGACCCCAGAAAGAAGCTGGATCTAGAACAAGAGGTATCAAGTTAGACTAAAACACTCTTCAAAGGAAATGAAGGAGAACATGCTACATGTGAAGAAAGATTCAGCCTCAGAGTGAAACATCTGTCATCAGTAAAAACGAAAAAGACCAACTGATAACACACATGAACGAGTTGGAAAAAGCAGTAGTAAAATCAAATAAAGGCCCCGGCTCAATGGGAAATAAAATTCCTGGCCTACAGAGCAAATAAGCAAAAGCAGCAGGAAAAAATGTCATAAAACAAGGTCCAAGAACGGCTCAACAGAAAACTGTCTTGAACATTATGCAAAGATGATGATAGAAATGGAAGAAAACTCAGAAATAAGAATTTCAAGCATCAGATGGTTAAAAAGAAAGTGAAGAAAGAACATTTCTACAACCACCATTTTTCAGATGCACACTGTCATTTGTTCCCCCTTTCTCTGTTAGTTATGAATGTACCCAAGGAACAGTTTCAGATTAACATCTGTTTTTCCTGAAATGGGTTCTAAAAGGAAGATCCATTTGGACGGTTATTTCCAGAGACCAATTCTCAAGGTATCTGTATTATATTTGTAATGTCAGTGTTAAAGTCTGTTGATCTTTGATATGCAATTCTAGATTGCAAATGCTTATGCAGTTCTAGAAAAAATAATTAACCATTAGTAGTAACACCATCTTAAGTGAAATGCTAGTAACTGCACAACACATAAGAGGCACATTGTATGTTCTAAACTCAACTTCATGGTCAGTCTACACATCTGTTACCAGACTGTCCTTTTGGCCTTATGTGCATGTCTGTCCTCCTCTCTTTTCGTATAGTTACAGTCTTGGTTCAGGTTATATCTGTCATTTGTACTACTGCAATATTTTCCTCTTTGGATTCCCCAACTCATTCACTTCCTCTCTCCAGTCTGTCCCCCACATTGATCAAAATGATTTTCCTAAAGTGCAGTTTCCATCCCGTCAGTCACTTAAAATCTCCAGTGGCTCCCTATTACCTCCAGGATCAAATAGAAATTTCTCTTTTATTCAAGTCAAGTCAATGAGAGTTTATTAAACGTCTACAATGCAAACATTGTGCTAAGTGCTGGGGATATAAAAAGAGACAAATGTTAGACATCTAAACTTCACAATCTATCCCTGTCCCACCTTTCTAGTCTTCCTACATTTCAGTCCCTTCTTTGCATGCTTCCTTTCAGTCACACTGACATACTTGTTCTTCATGTGCAATGTCCCACTTCCTATCTCTATGCTTTTACACTGGTGGCTCCCCATGTCTGCAATGCTATCTACCTCCTCACCTCCATGTCTTGGAATACCTGGCTTCTTTCAAGACTCAGCTCAATCACCATCTTCTTCCTGAAACCATATCTGACTCCTCTAACTTTCTTCCGTTCCCAGCTAGGGCACCCTCTCTCAAAACTACCTTGTATTCATTTTGTGTAAATTCTGTATATACTCATATTTGTACCTGATATATTTCCCATTAGAATGTAATCTCCTTGAGGGTAGGGACTATTTCACTTTTGTCTCTGTACTTTTTTTTTTTGGAGGGGGTAAGGCAGGTCAGTTGGGGTTAAGTGACTTGCGCAAGGTCACATGGATAGTAAATGGGTCAAGTGTCTGAGGCAAGATTTGAACTCAGGTCCTCCTGGGTCCAGGGCTGGTACTCTATCCACTGTACCACATAGCCACCCCTATCAGATATAACAGGTAGCTAATAAATGCTGATGAATAGGAGGTTAAAAAAGGTATCAAATGCCTTCTTCTACTCTTTTAGACAGTAGAGCATGTTTTAAAAGGTCATCGACTATATACTACTTCTCCAAAAGGTACCATATATAAGGTTCTGGAAAATCCCATTTAAAGACTAGTGGGAAGAAGTCAGTGTTCTGTATTGTCCTCCTTTCAAGCATGGATGGTTATTAGCCTTTATGTGATCCGTTTCTTTTCTGTTGCACAAGCTGATTTTGTCATATATACTATCTAGCAAGTAAATCCTACATTATTTTTGAAGAGGAAGTTGTTTGTTTTAATAGGGCTAGGAAAGTGTATAATTCATTATTGTCACCTGTCAATTATCTGTATAAATGGAGGCGGAACATTAACACTGGGAATGGTTAATTCACTCTTATTTGACTCAAAAAGTTAGGACTTTGAATAGGACAGCCATAGCATTTTATCATGACTAGTTTCATAAAGCTCTTATTATCTAATTAATGGAAAGGAGCTGTCTACTTCCCTCTCACTCTCCCTCCTCTCTTCTAAAGTATTTTTATTTTATAACTAAATTGACTTATTAAATTATAACTAAATTGAACTATTAAAGTAGACTTCTGATTTTTCTCCCTGCCTCCAGGGTAACCCCCTCCAATCCATTCTACAAAACACTGCCAAATTAATTTGATTAAGAAACTACTTAAAACATACCTTACCGGGGCGGCTAGGTGGCGCAGAGCACCGGCCCTGGAGTCAGGAGTACCTGAGTTCAAATCCGGCCTCAGACACTTAACACAAAAATCTAGCCGTGTGACCTTGGGCAAGTCGCTTAACCCCAACTGCCCTCCAAAAAGCAAAAAAAAACCCATACCTTACCTGAAACCTTTAATACCTTCGAATTGTCTACAGGATAAAGTCTTGGTTCTTGGGAGAATACATCTAGAGCTATTAGGGATATCAGAGAACCTTTATTTTAAAGATGAGGAAACAGACTCATAAAATTAGGTGATTTTCCCAAGGTCACACAGATAGTGCCAGAGCTGGGATCCTGGCCCACACCCTCTGACTCTCAGGCCAGAATTCTTTCCACTCTCCCATGCTTCCAGACTCTAACCTCTGCCTCTCCAACCTTATCTCTACCACTGGGACACAGGGTTGCTAAATCCCAGCCAAACTGATAGCGTAGAGGAATAAGGGAAAAAATACCTCTGGGATTTGAGATTTAGACTAGAATATGGTTGTAGTTCACATTCTGACAACAAATTGTGCAACCTTTGGCAATTTGCTTAACCTCTGAGGGACTCAGTTTCCCTAGTTAGACTAGATAATGTCAGAGTATTTGTTCAGTTATATGATTCTGGAACACTCAATTCTATTCACTGTTCCCAGAACACATCATATGCATTCCTGCCCTCTTTAGTCTTTGCTAATATAATTCCCTTTGCTTTGCTAGTCTCTCCCACCTGTCCTTTACACTTATTTGAGTCCAACCCATCTTTTGAGGCTCTGCTCAAGTCTCCCTTCAGTCCATGAAGGCTTCCTCAACCACCAGAGCCTCAGTGATCTCTCTCTCTCTCTGGATTTTTTGTCTCTCTTTTTATCTGTACCATTTCTCAGGCACTAGCATGTTACCCCCTTCCTTGGGTAAAATGTATATTACTCAAGGACATATCTCGGATCATCTCCAGTTGTCCTGATGAATATCTGGTAACTGGGTCCAGATGGCTCTGGAGGAGAAAAGTGAGACTGGTTACAGTCCTCTCTCACTCAAATCAAAGTCGATTCCAAGTCGTGTTATCTTCTCCCTGATGTCATGGTCCTCTTCAAGAACAAAGGACAAGTGGGAGAGGATTAGAATGAGAGGAGACAGGGAGAGACAAAATGGGGTTCATCATCCCATATAGAAGAGGTAAGGGATAACTTACAATGGAGGGGAAAAGCAGGAAGGCAAAAGGGAAAGGGTCAGCCTTACTCATTGATTTTGGCTTAGGGAAGGAAAGACATAAACTCTAAACTGGGTATCATGCCACACTGGAGAGTAGGGGGCATGGGGAGGAGAGTGATGGAGGGGTGGACAGGGTGGGAGGAAGGGTTGCTGGAAGTACAAACTTCTGTAAAGGGACAGGGACAGGGTAGAGAATAGAACGGGGAGGGGGGCAGGATAGGAAGGAGGGACATATAATCAGTCTCTCACAATATGTCCATTGTGGAGATGTTCTGAGTATCTACACATATACGGCCTGTATTGAATTACTTGTCTTTCCAGTGGGGGGTGGGTGAAGAGGGAAGAAAGGAAAGAATCTAGAATTTAAAGTTCTATGATCAAATGTTAAAAATTTAAAAAAATTTTAAAAACAGAACAAAGGACAAACCACACACAACACAAGACTATTTCATGTTCATCTGTATATCCTCAGTCCCACATACAATATATTGAACATAGTAGGAGCTTAAATACATATTTATTTAATTAAATTCAGGTATCTTGTACTCAAATTCAGCTTTTTATGTGTATTTTTTACTTTCTACTCCTGGAGGCTCTCTGAGGACAGAGAGAATCTCAGGCTTTTTTGATTCCCCAGAACCTGGCAAAATGTCTGTGTGCAGTAGACAAACTCATTAAATGTTTCTTTTTTTTCTTCATTATGACATTGACTTCTTACATCAAATTTGTACCTCAATGTTTCGTCGCTAAGACTTTTATTGACACTTTTTAAAAATCCCATTACAAAAATTTAGACATTACCGTACTACGTGAAAGACCTCTTATCACAAAGCAGAATGATGAACTAATGATAATAATACTGGGACCTTACCTGAAAAAATGTATGAAAAGAGGTAAGTTCAAATAGCTTAAAGAACCGGTTGTTTTAGGAGATGGTGGGTTTCCTTTCTTGGAGATTTTTAAATGACCACTTGTCAAGTATGTTATACCAGGAGGCAGCTAGGTGATGAACTGGATAGAGTACTGGATCTAGTGTTGGGAAGCCCTGAGTTCAAATCCAGCTTCAGAATTTTACTAATGGTGTGACCCTGGGCAAGTCACTTAACCCCTCTCTTTTCCCAATGGTAAGATGGGGATAGCAACTACTTGTGAGCTGTGGGTTGTTGTAAGGATTAGAGGATTAAGTAAGATAATGTTAAATTCAATTAACTTTCAAATTTAATAACTTTAATTAAATGTAAATTTTAATTAAATGAGGTAACTTTTATGAACTTTCATAAAGATCCTGGTACAAAGTAGTAGTAATGCATAAGGCTGGATTAAATGGCCACTGAGCTTCCTTCTAACTCTCAAATTGACTCAGTGATTCTGTGACCCTGGGGCCAATCAATCAATATTTATTAAGTACCTACAAAGGGTAGTACCTACAAAAGAGACAAAAGATAGTCCCTGATCTTAAGAAATTTAATGAGAGAAACAAGATGCAAGCATATATGTATATACATGCATGTGTATATCAAGACATATATGTGTGTGTGTGTATATATGTGTATGTGTATATATATATGTGTGTGTGTAGCTGTATATATGTGTGTGTATATGTATGTGAGAGAAACAGCATGCCAGCATATATGTAGCTTTAAATACCAATCAAGCTACGTGTATACATATATGTATGTGTATGTATATATGTATATGCATACATATCAAGCTGTATTTGGGATAAATAGGATATAATTAACAGAGGGAAGGCACTGGAATTCTGAGGGCTTGGGAAAGGTTTCCTATAAAAGATGAGATTGAAGGAGAGGGGACTAAAAGGAAGTCTGGAAGGTCAGTAGGTGAAGTTGAGGAAGGAGAGCATTCCAGATATAAGAGACAGTCACAGAAAAACCCCAGAGCCTTGTCTGTGGGACAGCCGGGAGGGCAGTGTCACTGAACTGAAGGGTACATGTCAAGGAGTAGGTTATCAGAAGACTAGAAAGGTTATGAAGGGCCAGCCATCTTTGCGGTATTCCATTCTACCTTGCTGAGTTTCTATCTTCTTATTACTCCCTATGGGTTAGGGAATAATACATTAAGGTAAGGTAAGTGGTAAGATAAAATCAGCATTATTATTCTATTTTGGGGGGAAAAGGCAATAAAAGCAAACAAAAAAAGGCAAAACTGAAATACCGAAAATTTGAGTTCTATGTGTCTGTTTAGCTGGCTAACCTATTCAGAAAATATCTTGTGGAAAAAAATATAAG
>CM053596.1:246712525-246729052 GCA_028646575.1 Pseudocheirus occidentalis | reverse complement strand
TTTTTTTTTTCTGTGATAGTTTTCCCAGTTCCTTTTTGGCTGAAATGTGACTTTAGATGTCTTATGAGTCACTAAAATGGGTCATTACAACTTTACTCCCCTTCCTGACAATCAGCTTCTGGTCTAAACAAAACCACAACACGTTTTCAATGAAGTAAGAGAAGTGGTGGCCTGAGAGGACATTATCAAAATCCTAGACAACATCTGTAATTAAGACACAACCACTTTTCCTGGTTTCTTAGATTCCAGGGTCTTAGCCTAGGCAAGAAAGCAATCACTTATTTCCCATGTAAATAGTGGATGTCTTAAAAGAAAATATGAACTAAAATACATCCCATGACATAAGGGATTCACAGAGTCAGAGCTGGAACAGACCTTAACAGTCACCTCCTCCAGCTACTTATTTTGTTGTTCAGTCTTTTCAGTCATATCTGACTCTTTGTGACACCATTTGGGGTTTTCTTGGCAGAGAGACTGGAGTGGTTTGTTATTTCCTTCTCCAGCTGATTTTATAGGTGAGGAAACTGAAGTTAAATAGAGTTAAGTGACTTGCCCAGGGTCACACAGCTAATAAGTATCTGAGGTCAGATTTGAGGATACACCTCCTCCACTGCTACTACTACTGCTTTGCTCATGTCCTCTCAGTTCCTTCCCTTTAGTCTCTCTTATTCTGCAGATTATTTGTCTTTTTTTTCATACTTCTAAACATATTTCAAATCCGCATTCTGGCCCAAAGACTATAAAAGTCCAAACTACTCTCAAGTATGTGCAGAAACGCTTGTCCCTCAGAACTACAAATGCCAGAGTTCCAGTCAGTTCTCAAACTCCTATTACTTTGGCATTCCATCTTAGATTAAGACTTTTCATGTTACCCGCCTGGGACTCTTTTTTCTAATTAAAGGTGCCATCCCTTGACTCTTCTTAAAGAGGCCTATTTACTGAATGGACATTATCTTACTCTAAGCGAGAACTTGAAAAGGCCTTAACCTAAAAGGGCCGGGGTCTCCCATTGCATGCTTGGCCATCTCCAGTCATCCTGATGAATATCTGATCACTGGATCCAGATGGCTCTGGAGGAGAAAGTGAAGCTGGTCACCTTGCACAGCCTCCCGCACTCAAATTGAAGTCAACTGCAAGTCATGTCACCATTTCCCTGATGCCGTGGTCCTCTTCAAGAATAAAGAACAAACAACACAACTGGGACTCTGAAATGTCTGACTAAAAAGCAAAGTGCTAAGCTGGTAACGTTCTTGACTTCATCCAGACAAATATACAGAGGTACACCTAGTGATTCTGGCACTTGGGACAAATTCAATTGGTACCTGGTACATGGAGAGTATCTAAGATATGTTTTTTTTAGCCTGTGTGATTAACTGAGCCACAAGTCATGGGAACTGAAGAGACTGAGGAAGTGAATGGTCAGGATAGTTCAAGGGGCAGTGATTATGGTGGACAAGAAAATTGTCACCTAAATACTGAACTTATTGGGGAAGAGGGAGAGTGACCCAGAAGTCAACAGACAATGACAAGGATCTAGACAAGATGGAGTGAATGCTAAAGGCAAAGCAGTGATTCTAGAACAATGGTGGCAAATGGGGGGTCTAAAAGTGGTGGTGGGGAGCTAAGAACAGGCCAAATCCTGCTCTAAGCCCTACATATCAGGATTCCTGAGAGAAGGCTTAGTCAGCCACAAGGAGAATTCTAAGAGACCCAAGAGACATGCTATCTTCAGGAGAGAAGTAGGTTTCAGAAAGTAACAGGAGATGGGGCATGGTCTATGAAAGGAGATGTAGAATAAAGGGAATTTTTTTAAACAGTGGAGAAGGGTTCTAGTAGGTTCAGTGGAAAGGGAGGGCAGGAGAAGATAGAAACTAAAGGGGGCCAGAGCTGAACTAAATGGTGATAAGAATGTAGGAAAAGGTTATAATCAAGAGAGTTTTGCCTAGTTAGAAGACAGAGCTACAAGGATTAGAAGAGCAGAAGGTAAGAATTTGCTGGCCATAGTGCATGGAGTGTCCAATATGAAGAAGATTCTTAATGTAGTGGTGCCCAAGTAACTCTTCAGATCCTGACTCTGAGATGGAATCCCCTAAACTGATAGTAGGAGGGGAAGATTATGGATTATCAAATGTTATTAAAATCATTAAGACATCTTTAGCAAGGGTCGTGAGGATGAGCATGCGCCGTACCTCCTTTTTTATGTTTTCAACATTCATTTTTATAAGATTTTGAGTTCCAAACATTTTTCCCTCCCTCCTCACTCCCCAAGATGGCAAGCAGTCTAATATAAGTTATACATGGAGAATCATATTAAACATATTTCCACATCAATCATGAAAGAAGAATCAGAACAAAAGGGGAAAACCAAGAGAAAGAAGAAAAACAAAAAGGCAAAAATAGTTTGCTTCAATCTGCATTCAGACTCCATAGCTCTATCTCTAGATGTGGATGGTATTTTCCATCATGAATCTTGGAATTGTTTTAGATCTTTGTATGACTGAAAAGAGCCATGTCTATCAAAGTTGATCGCAGTATAATGTTGCTATTATTGTGCAAGAATGTTCTGACCATAGTTTTTTGTTAAAGGACAAGCTCAACCAACATTTCCTGGTTGGCATTTGAGCATCTGTTTCACCAGGAGGGGTTGTGTTGAAATTGGATGGTCACTGAGCCCCAGGAAGATCTGCTTCCTCAGTAGTCCATAAAAGAAAGCTTTGCTTCCTTTTGTTTTGGACTCAGCCCAGTTGACTTGTGTTTCTCCCTTGGATTTCCCAGCAATATGAGGAGGAGATTTCTTTCTCTCCATTTCCCCTCTCTTCCACCTCACTTGCTCCCACCCCTATTGAAGCCTGTTACTCGAGCACATGACAATGAAGAACCCAAATCCCTGGCTGCGTCTTCTGCTCCGTGTTACTTTCCTTGAGCACGGTGAATGAATAGCGATCCTAAAAGACACATGCTTCTGTCCTTGGCAGTTACCTTGTAAATTTCAGAGTTCTTAAGTCAGATGCTGGTTGTCCGGCAGGAAGTGATTTATGCAGATTCTCCGAGGAGAAGGACACCACCACCTAGAGAATTCTGCAGCTGAAGAGCTAACGCCAAGGCTGTGATTGCCTGTCCAGGAGAAGCAGATTTGTGAGTCGTTCAGACAAGCACAGTTTACATGCGAAAGTAAAAGATCTGTTCAGTAATCCCACTACTTTCAGGGGCATATAATAGTATTGCTGGATTTTCATTTTATATTTTAATTATCTGTTAATAGGTTCTTATGAGTCTTTTGTATTTTATGATGTTCTTATATGGTTGTTGAAGCAACAATCTTGTACCACATATCTACTGTATAAATTGAATGACTTTTCTAGAAAGGATTTATTGCTGTGAGAGAAAACTATGTTGCTGTTTGGTCATGTTTGAGTCTTCGTGACCCCATTTGGGGGTTTTGTTGGTAGAGATACTGGAGTCATTTGCCACGTCCTTCTCCAGCTAAAATTTATAAACGAGATACTGAGGCAAACAGAATTAAGTGATTTGCCCAAGATCACTACCTAGTAAGTATCTGAGGTAAGATTTGAACTCAGATTCATATTCCTGGTTGCAGGCCTGGCACTCTATCCACTGAACCTAGCTGCTGTAGACAAAAACCATGCTTAGGGTTTATTTAAGAGATCTTTCTCTGTAACTATAGAACAGAGAGTCTGAGGATGTGGGAGGAAAAAAAAAAACAATCTTGATCCTCCCTCTTCAGGATCAGATTCTCCCAGAACTGAATCTGGAACCACCTGAACTCGGAGTCAGGGACCCTCTTCTGTGAAAGGGTTTCCTCTCAACTTTGGGTGACATATTTATTGAGTACTTAATTTGTGTAAGGCATCAGGCTCATGACGAGGGATATCATGGCAGAGATATGAGACAGCTCTTGCCTTCAAAAGGGTTTCCTGGGATTGATGGGATTTGTAAGGTATTTTTCTGATAGATATTGCCTTTCCCATAGATCCTGGGCATCCCATGTGATTCAGGATCATGGTACCATAGGATCTCTGGGCAGAATGTTGCTATTATCAGATATAGTCATCTTGCTGATCTGTTATGTTTTATAGTTTTTCTTTGTAGCAAAGAGAGATATATTTGGAAATGGTTTTTGTGTAAAAAAAAAAAGGCACCAAAAAAACCTAAAAGTGTATTAGATTTCATGTGTGAAACCTTTTCTTTTAAAAATAAAACAAAAGAATTTGGTGACCTCCAATAGTAGATGAAAACTGTGTCCTGTCACTATTCTGTTTCTAAGGTGGGCACTCAAACTGCCATAAATTAGTAATAGCATAATTTCTACAGCTCGTAAAATTGTTTGGTGATTAATTCTACACACACCCATCTCTATTTTTAAAAAATGATATTACTATGCATGGAGTTGATGCTTAACATTGTATCATTCCAAATGTCTAATCTGGAAAATCACAACCTCTGAGTTTCAATTTGAAAATACTAGCCTGTGTCATAGAGCAGGAATGTAGAATACGCTCCTGGCTTGTTAATAATGGTGTAATTTTTACTTATGCACTTGGTATCCTTTTATGTAAGATTCTAAGCCTCTAGGGATGGAATTTTGTCTTCTACAACATACTTGTGGTTGCATTATTCTAAAATAATATGTAAAATAAGAGGGAAAAGGAGGTCAATACTTCAGTTCCCTTGTTCTCCTCCCATATACGTTCTTTATACACCACCCCTCCTTCCATTCTCTCCCACCACAGTCATTTGGCATGGACAACAATGATTACCCAAGTCTGTCTGTTCTGTTCTGTTCTTTCTGTCTGTCTGTCTGTCTGTCACAAACACACATGCACACACATGCACACAAGAACATTTAGTACAAATTGTCTAGAACAATCTGAAAGTAAAATTCATACTTATTGTTATACATCTTGAGAATGAGTATAATATTCTCTTGAAGTAGAAACTCCATGATCACTTAGAGGAAATTTTTAAAAGAAGTATCGTACTTGATGAGATTGGTGTATATGATTACTGTGATTCCTTTCAATCCAGAGATTCTGTGATTATGAAAAATAATTTGACCTTTGTCATAAAGCAGTCATAATGGTTATATATAAATTTAATTTCAATAAACATTTATTGAATGATGACTAGAGATCAGATACTCTGCTTGACTCTAGATGTACCAAGAAATAGCTTGGATTCAAAGAGCTTGGATTCTAGGTTGGATTTGTGATGGATGATAAAATATATGTGTATGTATACACATACATACATACATACATACCTATACATACACACATATAAATACAGTCACACACATGTACGTGTACATGCATACATATGTGCATATTTGTATTATGTATCCAGTACTATATGAATCTTTGGGATACAAATATAAAATCAAGATAGTCCCTGCCCTCAAGAAGCTTATATTCTAATAGGAAGAGATGAATACATATAAGAGAAGAGTGACCAGATAAAAGTCTTTTGATACCCAAAAAAGTCTCTGGGATTGATTATGGAAGTAGCAATTACAGTATTGATTCAATTATATTTACTGGAGGAAGAGGTAGAATGGGGGAAAGGGATGGGGTCAGGAATATAGCATTTAGAAAGGAAGGACATAAGCATTTATTAAGTACTTATTATATTACAGACATTGTGCTAAATATTATTGATATAGATACAAGAAAAAAGATAGTTCCTGACTTTAAGGAGTTTGCTTTCTAATGGGAGAAGATAATACATAAAAGGTTGCTGAAAAACTAGGGGGTGGGGTGGAGGGGAGAAGCTACCCAGGATGAGATGTAATTTTGAAGTCCAGAATCCAGGAATAGGGCAGGGAGAGAAATAAAGGCCAATCCAGAGCCCTCCATAAAATGGAGGCTCAAGGAGAAATTCACCAATGGGAAAAGAGGGTAGACCTTACAGAGGGATATTCCAGCTTGAGAAGGCTATAGGGATGATTTGATACCTTTTAAGGGCCAGGAGGCCCCATATCTTTTCTCTTTTTGGAGGGCAATTGGGGTTAAGTGACTTGCCCAAGGTCACACTAGGCTAGTTTTTTGTGTTAAGTGTCTGAGGTCAGATTTGAACTCAGGTCCTCCTAACTCCAGGGCTGGTGCTCTATTCACTGTGCCACCTAGCCACCCCTGAGGCCCCATATTTTGAGGGAAGTTCCAATGAGATGGCACATTCTGGAAGTTCAGGGGGCAGGAACAAGAGATAACTTAAGGAAGAAGAGGGCGTTGTCATCTACATCAGGTTCAATGTAGGAGGTGATACCTGATCTGAGCTTTAAAGGGAAATAGGGAATCTAGGGAGTACAGTGGTGCTGAAGGTCCTGGAGGGACCTATGGAGTACATTCTAGGCTTTGGAACAGCCTAGTTAAAGGCAAAGATGAAAAAGAAGAAAGACCAAGTAGACCAGTTCAGCTGGAACAAAGAATAAATAAAGAAGATTTACATGAAATATATCTGGAAAGGTAGGTAGGAAACAGATTGTGGAGGCCTTAATTGGACATAGTATCATATCATAAAGGCAATAGGGAGCTACTGAGGACTTTCCAGTAAGAAAGTGACCCGAGTTTTAGGAAAACTAATTTGACAGCCATTTTGATGATGGACTGAGGACGAGGAGCATGGAAACACAGAGGTCAGTTAGAGGCTGTAAGAAGAGTCCGGTCCAAGTGAGACACAATGATGGCGTATACTAGGCCATTGATGCAAGTAGAGAGATGGAGACATATGTGAGATATGTTTTAGTGGTAGACCTGACAAGAGCTGAGAACTGATCGGACATAAGGGATGATGAAGAGGGAGGAGACAAGGACGATTCTAGCTTGTGAACCCAAGTGACTGAAAAGATTTCAACAGAAATAAAGAAATTCAAGAGTCATCTGCACAGAGATAATCATTGAAGCCATGAGAACTTATGAGATCACTGAAAGTCAAATTGTAGAGAGAGAAGAATGGCCAGGATAGAACTTTGGATGATAATGAAGATTAGTATGGGAAGGAGACTGAGGCTATTGGTTAGATAAGAAGGGAAAGAACCAAGATAGGACAGTATCACAGGGGTCAAGGGAAGGGAATCTCCAGGTGGTTGGAGACTAAGAAAAGTCCAGTGGATTCAGCTCTTAAAAGATACTTGGTATCATCAGAGAGAGCACTTTCAGAGGCTTTGTCAAGGGGAAGGACCACCTCTTCCTCAGACATGGAAAGGAATGAGGAGAGAATGAGGGATTAGGTAGAAGAGTTTTTGAAGGATGGGATAGAATGGGGGACAATTAATGGCAAATTCCTTCTATTTTCCTTTCTTTTCTATGACAAAAATTGCCTATTGATGTATTTTATACCACAATCATTTCCCAATAACCCCCTCCCTCTCTTACCTTCTTTTGTAGCAACAATAACAATTAAGCAAAACTATCCCAATGCAGCAATTGTGACTGATAGAATATGAAACACTATATAACCATAGTCTGCTACCTTTCCAGAGAGAAGAAAGTTTTCTGAATGCTATTGTATTTTGATGTTATCTTCCTTTATACTATTGTATACTTTTTTCCTAGTTCTGCTTTCTTTGAAATCAGTTGATATGTTTATCAGTTGGTGTCTATATCAATTCAAATGAGATTTCCTAATGACCTCTCTTTCCTCAATAAAATAGATTAGGTCCTTAGCTGGGGATAAGGATCTAAGAAGAAAATGTTTTTGGACTATCTACTACCAGAAATGTGATAGAGTTGATTGGAGGAAGAATACAAAAATTGCCACACAGTAGTGAAATCCCAGTTGGGGGTTAGATTACATAAAATTTTAGTGGAACCAGTCAGAACAGTTTCATAACTATTTCTAGCTATGTATAATCACAGTCAAGCAGTAGCAGGAGAGGTGGATGGTGGGTGAAACTTAGGGTTGGAGTTTGGCTGACCAGTAGGAGGGCAAATGGACACACTTAGAGGATAGTGTGTAGTTGAAATGGTTTGCCAGAGGTCAAGTCTGTGAAGGGAAGAAAATGTGGCCAGAGAAGGAAGTGGAAGACCAGGGAGAGATAAAGGGCCTGGAGGTCAAAGAGAAAATGAAGAATAAGTTTAAAAGGGGCAAGGCAAGGGAAAAAGACGGGATGATAGAAGATTATGGCAAAAGAGAGGAATTTCATGAAATTCATAAATTTCGGAGTTCAAAAGAGCAAAGTTGAATATTTTTGTGTGATTGTGAGATCTAAGATGTGATCATTCCCACGAAGGGCTGAAGTAGAGTTATAATCTAAATCATGGGAGCTAAAGAAATTGATAAACTGGCAGGCCAAGATGTTCAAGGGTACATTAACATTGAAGTCCCTAAATTTGATAGCAGAAATTAATAGGGATAACTGTACAGACACACTCCATGTCTTCTTTTTAAATTAATTTTTTTCCATTGAGAAATTTCCCCTAATAGAAAAGAGAATGAGAAAGAAAGAAAAACCGAACTCTTGTAACAAGTATTCATGGGTAAGTAAAACAAGCTCCCACATTGTCAATGTCCAAAAAAAAGGATATTTCAATCTGCACATCACATTTCTGGAAGGAGGTGGGTAGCAGGTCTCATACTGAGTCCTCTGGGATTGTGGTTGGTCCTTGTATTAATCCTAAGTTTTTTCTAAGTTGTTTTTACAATGTTATTTTATAAATTGTTCTCCTGGTTCTACTCGCTTCACTCTGCATCAGAGGAATAATAACTGATTATACTGAGGGTCACAATCACAATAATTCCAATAATCAGCCTCTTAAAGCACAACTTGAACTAAGCATATTTAGGGAACAGTTTGTCTGAGAAATATCTGGTGGTTCTAGCAGTCCGCAAGTTCCATATGAGTCACCAATGTGACATGGCAGTCAAGAAAACTAATTCAATCTTGTATTTCAACAAGACATATCAGTTCTAGGAATAAGGAGATGATGGTCTTACTATACTTGATGCTAGACTACATAGAGAATATTTTATCACCACATTTTAGGAAGACAATTAATAAATTGAAGAGTCACCAGAAAAGAGAAACCAGACTGAAGAAGGGCCTCAGGTTCATGTCATGTGAGGATCAATTGAAGAAACTTATGGTGCTTAGCCTGGAGAAGAGAAAAATTGGTAGAGAGTGACATGATAGCAATCTTTAATTATACAAAAGACTGTCATGCAAAAGGATTAGACTTGTTTATTTGGGTCCTTGAGAGTGGAAGTATCAGCAATGAATGGAAGTGGGAAGGAGCCAGATTTATTCTTGACATAAAAACAAAATTGCTAACAATTAGAACCATTCCAAAGTGGGAGAGCTAGGTGGTGTGGTGGTTAGAGTCCCAGGTCTGAAGTCAGGAAGACCTGAGTTCAAATCAGCCCCAGACTTACTAGTTGTATGACCCTGGGCAAGTCACTTAATCTTCTTTGCCTTCATTTCCTCAACTGTAAAATGTGTTGGAGAAGGAAATAACAAACCACTCTAGCATCTTTGCCAAGAAAACCCCAATAGAGATCACAAAGAATTGTATATAAATGGAACAACTGATTAACAACAATGACAAGAGTGGGATAGGTTGCCTTGGATGTTAGTAGGTTCTCCTGTCTTCCTCCCGCCACGATTTTTCAAGTTAAGACTGGATGATACATTTCTGGTTATGTTGTAGAGTTATAATTCCCATTTCACTGGAATTGAACCCCTTGGAGGTTCGTAACAGTGGTCTCAAGAGTTTGAGTTAAAAATTCTTTAATGGTGCCTATAGCAGTAAATAATTGGCCAATTCCATGACAAATACATTTTTTTTCTCTACAAAATTTGTCATAAAAGAAAAAAAAATGAAGTCTTGCAGATAATAAGACGTATATGAGGTCTTGCTGAATTACTTCAAATTCTTATAGAACATCTCACATAAAATATTTGTAATTATTTTATAACTGAGCTTTTAAAACTTTATGTTTAGTTTTTATAATTAGAAGTAGAATGGGTGGTACAGTGGCTAGAGTGCCAGGTCTGGAGTCAGGAAGACTCAACTTCATGACTTCGAATCCAGCCTCAGAAACTTACAATGTGACTTTAGGCAAGTCATTTAACCCTGTTTGCCTCAGTTTCCTCATCTGTAAAATTGTCTAGAGAAGGAAATGGCAAATTACCCTAGGATCTTTGTGGGGTCACAGAGAGTCAAGCATAACTGAAAAACCACAACAATATAATGAAAATTTTAATGTGGAGATTTTTTTGGGGGGGGGAACAAGTTATTATTGTAGTCACTGTAACACTTAATAAATGTGTTTACACTTAATAAATATCTAAAATAATATAAGTATTATATTTAATTACTTTGATGATTCACAACACTTTTGGTGTTATTGGTTGTTGGTGATGAATGAGATTTATGGAACAAAAGACATTGACAATAGCTGTTGTAGAGGAAATTCTTTTTTTTTCCAGTATAGGATTTTTTTTATATTTTCATATAAAACATAAAATTTTATTATTTATTACATATTTATATTTAAATATATTTAATACATCATATATTTTTGTATTTATTTATTTATATAAAATATAAAAATTTATTTTAAAAATTTATAATTTTTTCCAGTGCTAGATGGAGTCTGAGGTTCCTTCACATTCTATGGTTCTATATCATTCTAGGTTTTTGAGGATTCCAGGTTGGAAGTCAGTTACTGAACTCCTTGAGAAATGACGATTACAAGAGCAAGCTTGACTGGGTAATGTAGATAGATGGGGTGAACATCATAGGAGAGGCGACTGAATGATTGTGACAAAGGGATGGCTTAGAAGCAGCAATGACGAATAAAGTATGTGCCCCCTCTTCTAGCAAGCCCAGGGCTTAGGGAGCATAATAGAAGTCTCATTTAGTACTAGAAAGAATGACCAAAGATATTGTCTCTCCTGGGGGAATCCAAGTTTCTGTATAAGAAAATAAAAAGAGCTAAATAAGAACTCCAAGATGAGGGGAAACTCTTAAACAATAGAGTTAGGGTTCCAAAGAGCACAATGTGAATAATTAGAAGAGAAAATGGACTATGTTGGGATGAGATTGAAGTACATAAGAATGAAACAAGAAGACAAGATAGTAGGGAGGAGGAATTTTTGCCACAGTGGGAGTAGACATTGACTTTGAATCCCAGGGGTCAGGAAAATAGTAGCTAGGACATAGAATTGGGGAAAAACGAGTTGATCAGGTGTCTCCACTCTTCAGGATCCTCTGATGAATGAGCCTTGTGTTGGTGTGGGGATGATGGCATTAACTTCCATGGCCTGTCATTTCAATCACAGTTATCGGGGGTTTAGGCAAACGGGGCACAAGGCAAAGAGTTTCAAGTATTTCAGTCAATGAAAGCCTTGTTCTCAGATCCTCTAGGCTGCACCAAATCACTGTCTAGGACAGCCCCATATCTTTAATCCATGATATCCAAGAAGGAGGCATGCCCAAAAGATACTGAATAGGGATGTCAACCTTCCATCCTTCAGCACCAGAAGAACATGCCTCCTGGTATCTTTGGCTCCCAGAGATTCCAGATGTCATACGGATCTCTTTGGGATATCAGAGGAGTGCAGGTCTCCCTCTCTGGTGATTCTTTACTGTCTCAGCTTCAAAAGCACACTTTGAGAGTTCTCTTACCTACTACTGTGATAAAGAGTATTTTATCTAAAGAAGTCTAGAGTATACTACTTTTCTCACAATCTCCAGATAGATATGATATAACTGAGACCAAAGTGGGGGTATTTTGAATATCACAAACTGGAATGATCCTTCGGGAATGTGAATTTCCTTGACTAAATTAACTATAGCATGTTAGAAGTTTCTATTTTACTGTATGTTTTTTGTTTGTTTGTTTCATAGCTGCTGAAGGAAGCCAGCATGGGGCTAAAATCTCCTCCAATTAGGTTTAGCTTAGGAGAAAGTCCCATTGGCATTTCTGCAAAACTGAGGTGATCAACAGAAACCCCCAGTTTTCTCATTTATAAGGTGAGGAGGCTGGAGTGACTAAGGTTCTAAATCCTATAATCCTATAAGAACTAACAAATCCCTGGCAAATTGGTTTCAGCCAGTACCTATCTGTGGCAAGTCACTTAGTGAGTACCAACTCATATTTTTCTCCCTGTAGGAAATGGAGAAACTACTTTTGCCCCAGCCCTGTCTTTCCCCTATCTTCTACTGTTTTGTGATGGATAAATAAAATGGCAACTGATTAATGCTAGACAGTAAAGCAGCCAGTTGCTAAAGGACATATTTCAAGGTTCCAAGACCATCAGATCAGAGTTTTGGAGCTGAAGACGAGCTTAGAGGCCATCTAGTCTAACTCATTTCTTTTACAGACTAGGAAGTTGAAGCCAAGAGAGGATAATTAAGTCTCTCAAGGTTGCATTAATAGTAAGTGACACATGGGGCGGCTAGGTGGTGCAGTGAATAGAGCACCGGCCCTGGAGTCAGGAAAACTTGAGTTCAAATCCAGTCTCAGCCACTTGACACTTACCCAGCTGTGTGCCCTTGGGCAAGTCACTTAACCTCAATTGCCTTGCCTTCCCCCCTCCAAAAAAAAAGAATCATAATAGTAAGTGCTTGACACCAAATTCCATGCTCTTTTTACTGCATTTTTCTCAGAATACATAGCAGGCCAAATTTTTAAAGACTAAATTTATACATATATATAAAAAGGATTTGTTATTTGACACCTGGGAAGGGTACTCAAGAAACTAAAAGGTGAAACAATCTAAATTGTTTTGGAGAGTAGATAAGCTTAATTGACAGTAAAATAATTCCAAGTGACTTTGGTTGCCATTAGTCTCAGCCAAAATGTTTGTATGACATCATTATCATTATCCACTAACATTTAGATTTACTATGTGCAAAATGGAATACAAAACGCCAAGCTAGAGCAAAGTTTGAGACATAAAACTGAGGTTTTTAGTTCTGAGACTGAGCTCCCTCAAAGATTCTATAGTCTAGTTGAAAAGACAGGACACGTATATGTGTTTGTTTATACTTATATGCACGCACACATACATATACATACAGTATACATACACACAGACACACATACACACGCATGTGTACCATGAAGAAATCTATGAAATTATAAGGTAATAGCCCTTGTTGGAAGGTAGTTAATGGGACACAGGGAACTCATGATTTTATGATAGAAAATGCACTGCACAACCCTCCTCATGATTATAAAAGCAAGCTAGCTTTAGTTGGGGCTTCCAGTTCTTGGGAACTTTGCCTTTTCCCCTGTAATTCCATAAAGAGCAGAAGAACACCTATCTTTAGGGTAACAATTCTTAACCTTTTTATATCGTGGATTCCTTTGGGAATCTGATAAAGCCTGTGCATCCATTTTTAGAATAATATTTTCTAAGTGAATAAAATAAAATACACAGGAATGTGAAGGAAACACATGAAATTAAATGTAATCTTACATAATATACACATGACATATATGTATATATACATATACCTACATGTTGTTGTTTAGTCATTTTCAGTCATATCTGACCCTTTGTGACCCCTTTTGAGGTGTTCTTGGCAGAGATACTGGAGAAGTTTGCTATTTCCTTCTCCAGCTCATTTTACAGATGAGGAAACTGAGGCAAATAGAGTGGTGACTTGTCCAGGGTCACACAGCTAGTAAGTATCTGAGACTGGATTTGAACTCAGGTCTTCCTGACTTCAGGGCCAGAACTTTCTCTATTCCTCCAACTATTTGCCCATACCTACATATGGGGGCCATCTCCAGTCTTCCTGATTTATATCTTGCCATTGGACTCAGATGATTCTGGAGGAGAAAGTGAAGCTGGTGACTTTGGATGGCCTCCCTCACTTAAATCCAATTCACTTTCAAGTCATGACATCACTTTCCTGATGCCACAGTCCTCTTCGAGAACAAAGAACAAACAACAAAAACCTACATGTACATATATACATATGCACACACATACAGACATTTGAAAAAATAAATTTAGGGACCTAAGGTTAAGAATTCCTGCTTTAATGGCTAGGAGGATGAATCTTATTGCCAGACGAAGTAATAATTGTAAAATAGCACATAAGAGGCATTATATAATTATAACCTTTATGGGGGTATGGGGTGTTCAGGAGGATCAGTACCCTGGTGTAAGGGCTTGCCAAACCCTTTCAGAGCTGCTCATCCACCTATGGTCTTTACCTGACACTCACCTCCAAGAAGCTGTAGCATGTGAAGCGGTCACACCCCAGTAAACCATTTAAATCACATTGAGGGTAAACAACAGGGGGCTTTCTACCCTGAGCATGTGAAAACATCTGCCCTGGCAGAATGGGTGAATACTTTGTTCCAATGGCCACGCAGGCAGCTGAAGCAGGTGCTGTGGAGGAACTTGCTCAGACATTGAAGACGCCTCATCATCCACTGCATCCATCCTGCCACTGGATTGTCAGTGACTCGGAGGAGAAAGTGAGGCTGACAACTCTGTGCAGCTCAGCCTCACTTAAATCCAATTCACATGAGTCAAGACATCACCTCATGATGTCATTGGTCCTTTTTGACAATGATGAACGAACAACCACAAAAGCTAACTTTTATATAGGGCTAACTGTGTGCCTGGCACTTTGCTAAGTGCTTTACAATTATTTTCTCATATTCATCTGCACAACAACCTTGGGAGATAGATATTATTATTAGCTCCATTTTACAGATGAGAAAACGGAGACAGACAGAGGTTAAGTGACTTATGGAGGTCACAGAGCTAGCAAATGTCTGAGGCTAGATTTCAAAATTTGAATAAAAAAAAAGCCAAACATGTTTCCCTTCCTTTCCTTTCCTTCCCATCTTTTCCCTTTCCTGTTTCGTGAGATTGAATAAGATATGAAAGACTCAAGTCTATTTCCAAATGACTTTCATGTATATTCTAATAATGAAGCCCTCATTCCAAATAATTTCCATATTAAACATGTTATTTTTATTCTTAGAATTGTAATTACTTGACTTTTCCATTTTTTCTTTTTCTTTTACCCCATAATGCACCCACCCTACCAGGAACAAAAATGCCCTATATGAGAATTCTACATCCAAAGAGGCACACACTGGACCAGAGAAAGGAAGAGATAGCAAGTTCAGTGAGTAAACAAGCTTTATAAAGCACTTTTTATGTTCCAGGCACTGTGGTAAGTGATGGGAATACAAAAAGAGACAAAAATATGGTCTTTGCTCTCATGGGAATCCCACTGGGATGGAGGAGGCAACAGACAACAGTCATGTACTTTAAGATATAAATAACTCTGCATTCGGGGATCTAAGATCCTTTACATGGAGAAGGCATTGGGGGTGAGCTGGGGAGGGTTATGGAAAAGATCCCTGTGGAAGGGGATTTTTGAGCTAAATCTTGAAAGAGACCAGAGAAGTTAAGTATTTGTATTGTATTGCAATTGAGAAAGCAAACCCTTTAGCCTGCCAGTCAGAAAATCCATGGCCACTGAGTCCTTGCAAAGTCCATAACTGAGCTCTGTGAAAAATAATTTATTTGGACCCCTATTTTATTCTGATCAGTAATAGTTCATTATGATTTTATATGGTGTAATGATTATTAGTAATTATTTTAATATATTCATCTAAAATATATATCGAATCAAATAAGAATAAGCAATGTATTCATCCATACTTTGTATAAGTCACATAGGAATTAAAATTCTAATAGAAAGGCCCTATAATAGGCCTCAAACTTTAATGCAATGTTTATTACTTGTTTAACAGATATGGAGCCCACTTGTGCAAACACAAAGATATTTCTATCCCATTTTACTCAAATTCCATGACCAAACCAAGTGTGGGTGGTGGTATGATATGGAAAGTCCCCCAACATGTTCTTGGAGTATATATAACTTGTAGTACCGGGGAGAAGGGGGAGAAACCTGTGGCCTCAAGGCCACATGTGGCATCCTCTAGGTCCTCAAGTGGGACTTTTTGTCTGAATCCAAACTTTGGGCAGCACTTTGGGCAGTTCTTCATCTGTGATACAAACCACATGGTTCCACAGAGAGTTTAGTGGGGACACTGAGAGCTCTTCTTTTCCCTCCCCAGGCCTTCCCTTCTGTTTCTATTTGCAAGCTCTGGAGAAAGACCCAGCTAGAGGAAGTGAGATGAATGGGGAACTCATCAAACAGCTTAGATTTCAAGATGAGCAAGTAGGGGAGGAAGAATTTTAAACGTGGCTCTGTACTATAAGGGTAGTGTCAGGAGCACTAAGACTCAGAATATAAGATGGAAAACTTTAAAAAGTAATGTGAGGAAAAGAGGAACATTCAACAAGATGAATATTGTTGATGAGGGAAGATGAGAGAAGGTTTGCTGGACTGGAAAGAACAGAATGCTGTTGCTGTTCATTTGTTTCAGTCTCATCCAACTCTCTGTGACCCCATCTGGGGTTTTCTTGGTAAGAACCCTGGAGTGGTTGGCCATTTCCTTCTCTAGAAAGCATAGAATAAAAATGGTCAAAAGCCAGTTGACAGAGGGGCGGAGCCAAGATGG
>CM053596.1:246682531-246704338 GCA_028646575.1 Pseudocheirus occidentalis | reverse complement strand
AAGGAAGGAAGGAAGGAAGGAAGGAAGGAAGGAAGGAAGGAAGGAAGGAAGGAAGGAAGGAAGGAAGGAAGGAAGGAAGGAAGGAAGGAAGGAAGGAAGGAAGGAAGGAAGGAAGGAAGGAAGGAAGGAAGGAAGGAAGGAAGGAAGGAAGGATTTCATACTGTATGACTAGTATTCTTCCATCACCACATAGGCATCATGTTTCCTATAGCATCACAACAGTATGTGGGCAGTATTACTTGTCTTACGGTTGGGTCTATGTGGTATCCAGAAGTTATTAGTATACAATGGTATATCCTGCTTATGTGGTGTTTAAAGAACACCATTCTTGGTAAGGTGGGTGCTCTCCTAACCAGCCTGAGAAGCAACCTCAGATGGTCTTTAGCTGAAGAAATTCTCCATAACTGTCCTGCGCTCACCCTTCTTGGGCGATACATTCACCTTTTGATCTATTGGGTTTGAAAGTCAAGCATCACATAGTCTATCAGGCTTCTGTGGATCCCACTTTTTCTAAACGACACTTAATTTGTCTTTTTAGACATTGCAGTTTACCAGTTTCTTGATGTAAAGCAACCTACCCTGGAAAATATTCTAATTAGATCAATACTGGTAAATCAGCTAACTTAAGTTTCAATGGTAGGCTGTGGCCAATTAACTAGAGTGGGGGTGAAAGAATATCTGTGTAATTTTCCCATCAGCCAAATTGAATATTCTAATGCTAGAAGTTCTTTAACAATAGTGAAGAGGGTGCCCAAAGAGGCTTTGGGTTGCCTGAGACCCCAAAATACCAATATGCCTGGTCCTGCTGAAAGAATTCCAATCAAGTCTTCTCAGCCAAAGAAAAAGTAAAGTTTATTGAAAGTTCAAGTTCACCATGTGGGGTGCTAGGCCATTTCACGGTGCCCTCACAGAGTAAGTCTGTGTGCTAGGGCATTCTAAGGCGCTCTCACACAGAATAAGTCTGTGCTAAGCTATCCCATGGCTCTCTCATACCACATGGAGGGAAGATGGGTTCTATATACATAAAGGTTGTGGGAGGAATCTAGGGGTGGTCCAGAGGAGGAGATTGGGGAGGGTCTTTAGGAGGAGTCAATGAGGTCAGACTCCAGTAAAGAGTGATTAAGGGTGGGAAGCTGCTGGAGGCTACCTGGAGACCATAGACAATGGTGGGCCAGGCCAGTTCAAGGGTGGGAAACTATTGGAACAAAGGAGGGCTAAAGACTTGGGCAGAGCCACAACTTAAGGCCCATGACCTCAGGCAAATGCCTTCCCTGGGAAGGTTTACTTTCCCAGAGCCTGTACCTCAAAGATTCAAGGAGAGCTCAAGGGGGAGTCCCAGAGCCTACATCTCATCACTATCTCATTTGAACCACACAATAACCCTGGGAGATAGGTAGTATTATTATCCCCATTTTATATAGAGATATCTGGAGAAACTGAGGCAAGCCAAAGTTTGAAGATTTGCCCAGGGTCACACAAAATATCTGAGACTGATTTCGAACTGAGGTCTTCCTGACTCCAGTTCCAGTGGTCTACCCATTGTGCCATCTGTCTGCCTCATGCCCCATGAAAAGTCTCTTGATTTCATTTTTGTGTCCTGAGCTTTTCATGGCCTCTATCTGGAGACAAACTATTTTCAGTTATAGTTTAAATTGTTGGACAATATTTTCAGTAAGGTGTGCATGCTTCTAGTCTCTGTTCCTGAGGAGACAGAAGCTTGTGGATTGCTTGATATCAGGAGCTCAGAAATGCAATAGTGCTGCCAATTCTATCTATCTTTCTGTACTAATTCTGTCACTAAGTATGGCAAGCCCCTAGTTGGTATGTCAGGTACCAGGCTTCCTAAAGAGAGACAACTTGGCTGAGTTCTGTGACAGTCAGCAATAGGATTGGGCCCATGTACTTCTAGAGAAGTCCAGGAAAGAGAAAGAGACACAGAGACAGAGAGACAAAGAGAAACAGAGACAAAGTATATTTTCACAAAAGAAAGTTGCTTGATGTGTTCTTCATTGAAGTTACATGATGTCATCCATGCACATCAAGGAATTAATATGAATCCATTACTGACGCTCTATTCAGGAGTGATTTTTGATCCAAACAAAGCCTCATATGTTATCAAAACACAGAACTCATCACTCCAAGCCAGCTTCAAAAAAGGAACAATTATTCATCACACAGGAAGAGAACTGATAGATGTTCTTCGAGCATATGATAAATAGGTAAAATTCTGCAGAGACACTTTATTTCATGAACCAACAGAAAGAATGACAAGAGATGGTACCAAAACAAGGACTCACTCTGTGCCCTCCACATTAAGCTAAGTTAATCATCACAGCACTTTTGATTAAGAGCAGCCTATAACCATAGACTGGTTATAGTCTCTTACATTCAAATGATGAGTTGTATCACACTGGTCAATATGCTAACCCAATCAGTAGTATCACCAGAGCCCAAATGGCTAACAGTTTGGGTTTCCTGATAGGCCTTCACAGTTGCTATAAGTATCCTCAGGGCATACATCTCTGTAACTTGCATTCCAATACTTTTTTTATTGCCTCCATATGGATGGGTTGCATTTTGAGAGGGTTTTTTCATTACCATCATTGTTTTCTCCTCCTCCTCCTCCTTCTCTTCCTTCTCCTTTTTCTCCTCTTCTATCTTCTATCTTCTTCTTCTTCTTCTTCTTCTTCTTCTTCTTCCTCTTCTTCTTCTTCTTCTTCTTCTTCTTCTTCTTCTTCTTCTTCTTCTTCTCCTCCTCCTCCCCCTCCTCCTCCTCCTTCTTCTCCTCCTTCTTCCAATTCTTCTCTTTCTTCTTCTCCTTCTTCATCTCAATCATCCCCACCAAAAAGATAAATAAGCCACAAAATAAAGCACAAAAAGGCACAGGAACCTAGAGGAAAAATAGTGAGAAGAACATAAACTTCATTCACAGAATTCAAAGTGTCTCTTTTCACTTGTTATTCTACAAGAGGAGGGCTGGACTCTATTTTATCTCCCGTTCCTGAAGAATGTGGATGTACTTTCTTCCCTCCATGACCCAAGGCTGGCTAGTTCCTTGTGAGTTCTGGTTTTGAGTCCTTATGCTGCCCAGATGTCAGCTCCTTCATCTGTTTCTGTGAACCAAGCCTCTCTTCCCCTACCCCCCTACATCACCACTACATCAAATGTGTACTAGAATGTACCCTGATCCTGGCCACACATTCACTTCTCTTTCCCCTCCAAGACAGGAAGCAAATATGACAATGGGTCAAGGAGATATTTAAACTTACCATGTCACTCCAGTAGAGCCCGGAACGATTTTCTGAAGTCTTTAAATCCTGTTTTATTCTAGGTTGCAGCTTATTTAACTTAGGCCTAAGGACAGCTGTGCCTCGAAAAACCCCAGCTGAATCACCCCCAAATCTCTTTTGTGTTCAGACTTGGAAATCTAAACCAGGGTTTGGTGTCTCGCCAGCTCATAATTTCTCCTGGACCAGCTGCAGTGGGTAATGAAGAGTACTCAGCAGAGATGGTGGATTATATAACCACATTAACTGCAACATTCAGCAAATAAATAGGTAAGAGAGACATTATTCAGTCCCCCATGATCGAGAGTGAGTGATTCAAACTTAGTATGATACCTAGTGGATTAGGAACTGGGACAGCTTGTAGAATTAGCATGAAGATAAGAAAATATTTTCTTAATACATTCTGAAAATTCCCTGGATGGAGAGGTAAGAGAATTTTTAAGGTCTCTTCCAGCTCAAAATCTGTGATCCTACGGTCCAACATATTTATGTATATATTATGTTTTATTTTGTCTCCTTCTTCCTTCTCTTTTCATCTCCCCTCTCTCTTCTAGCCCCTCTTCACTCTGTCTCTGTCTCTGTTTGTCTCTCTCTATCTCTGTCTCTCTCAGTCTCTGTCTCTGTCTCTCTCTCTTTCTCATCCCCTCTTGTCATGTTTATTCATCCTTTCAACTACTACCTATATGATTTCCAAATCTGCCTCTAATTCTAAGCCCCACACTTCCAGCAGAATATAATGCTCGGTTTTGCTTTTTCCCTGAAGCAATAGGTATTAAGTGACGTGCCCAGGGTCACACAGCTACTAAGCGTCAAGTGTCTGAGGCCAGATTGGAACTCAATGCCAGTGCTCTAGCCACTGAGTCACCTAGCTGTCCCAAGAATACAAATTCCTAAGGGCAGAGACTGTCTTGCTATTTTTTTTGTGTGTGTTCCTATTTTTAGCACCAAGAATGGTGCCTAAAATGTAGCAAATACTGAATGTTTGTTAATTGATTGATGTTTGATGACCTTTTTATTCTGATTCTCCCCAGAGAAATTTATACTGATTCTTTTGTACCAGATGTTAATGCAATTATAATATAGCTGCCCTTGAAGTGCTTCTTTAAATATGAAGAAAAAAGAAAGCCATTTCTGTGGATCATGTGTGTGTCAAGGCTGAACCATAGAGTTCGTTTCCAATGTATAATATAAATAGCAAGAGTTTAAAAAGGCAGGAAATCAGAAGATATGGGTCCCAGTTCTAGTTTTTCTAATGACCAGTTGAATGATCTCGAACAATTCATTTTACTTTTCTGGGCCTCAGTTTCACTATCTGTGAAATAAGGGAGGTTAAACTGAATGATTTACAGGGTCAGATCTTTCTTGCTTTAACATTTTATAGTTCTCAGAGGTTCCCAATGGGGGTGATACCATCCCCATGGGGTGCTGGAATGATAGTAGGGGCAGTAAAATAGCTTTGACTACAATTGGGGGGCATTGAATAAAAATACGGGGCTGTGGAAGCATAAGAAAAGAAGTTAAGAAAATTTTGAAAAACCGTTCATACATGTTTTATTTATTGTGTAACAAAGTTGAAGTTGTGATTACATTTTTTTTTTTTACAAATAAACACACAACATGCAAGTTATAACTGATCAGAAGTCAAGTCTGCTGACAGGTCTTAACAAGCAAGTGTTGGGAGACAAGAGTGGTGTGCATTGTCAGAAAGTCCAGAATGCACTGGTAGGAATATGTGTTATGTAATGACTTATTTACAATACAATACTTTATGGTTACATGATGCAATATTGAATCATCAAAATTTCAAATCAGGAAATTCCCCCCACAAATTTACAATAAATATTAAATTTAAGATGCATCATTTTAAAAAATATATATATTTTTTGAAATTACAGAAATTTTTGTAAAAAATTAAAGAGTTAAAGAAAGTAGATTTCCAGGGAAACCTTGAGTAATTTTTTTTAAGGTGGTGGTAGGCCAAATAAGTTTGGGAACCTCTGTTCTAGATGGACAATTTCAAATCAAAATACAGCAAATTACACCTTTCATTTTTTTAAGAACATACAGGAGGGTATATAAAAATATCCTCTGCACTTGCTTCAAGACATACTCTTTTAGTGCTGGTGCCTGCCCAGGGTGAAGCTGTATCTTTCTTGTCCCCACCCTCTTTTATAAAACTGTAAGAAGCAGCCCGGGGTAGTTTGCACAATTTTGCCTAGTTACATATGAGAAATGCAGGAAGCAGAAAAGCAAATGGAAAGAGGACTTTTCCAAAGACTTAGTGTTTATGGAGCAGGAGGCATACCCCTTCGGTGTTAAAGAAAGGAAGAATATATGAGATTATATCATGGACTGATATGGAAATTATAGAATCTTTAGAGCTCTCCAAGAAAGAAGGAGGTTCCGTAGCTACCTAGAGAAATCCTTTATGTGGGGTGTGGAGCTCTGGATACAAAATGCAGAATACTTATAATAGGCCAGAGGCATTCTGATTGTAGATATAAAAGAAATGGGAAAAGAGTTATTATATTTAGATTTCAGTCTCAAGAGCTGACCTCATCTCCTGGGAAAAGAGTTAACATGAGAGAATTTAAGAGAGCAACAGAAAGAAGAAGAACCATAATGCTGGGACAGAGATCCCACTAGATCTTTGGAAAATGAACATAATTGCAGCAGAAAAAAAAATAGAGCCCTGGAGGATGAGAGCTGAAAGGGGATGAGAGATGAAAGCTGAAAGGTTGAAAGGGGCCCACAACCAGACTTGTAGCCAAGACAGAGCTAGTGGGACTTTGACTTCAGTGCCCCAAATTTAGAGCATATCAAACTGACCTTAGCAGGCTCCCACCCAAAGCTCCCACTCCAGCTTCATGTCAGGAATGAGGAGATTATCTATGCATCCAAAAGCTGGAGTGTGATAACAGACAAAGAAGGACCACCAAGACCCTATGTTCTTCCTGCAGATGTGGTTCATTCACCTGGAATGGGCCCCTGCCTCTCAAGATCTGAGAAGGCCAAAGCTAGGCATGCCGTCCTCTGAGAAGTCTACCCATTTAAAGTGCTCCCTTGCCATGCAATATGTAATATTGAAGAAATTCATTCTTCTTTAGATTCTCAAACTTTCAAGCCTGACCAGAAAGTCTGCCAGCTTTTTTTTGTAAATTTAACAAAGGCTTCCTTTACACCTGTATACAGATAGAGGGATTCATAACAGTTGGCAAGCTTATACCTGTGACTAATATGCAATTCCCATTTTAAAGGTTCAGCATTTAACCCAATGTTTACAAGGTGCTGGTTGTTCACAGAACAATTTTATATCCCTTTCTCTCCAGAGCTATAACGAGTTGAACAAGACTTTGTATAACAGTGCTGACACATGGTGGGTGCCTTCCCGTAGGAGAATGCTTCATCCCAGAGCAACAACCATCACCATGCAAGCTTCTACTAGCTTTTTCTGCCACATGGCAAAACTATGTAAACTCACTTCAAGTGCAGTCCAGTTCTCTCCCCAAGGAGGCGTGGAACAGGAGTCAGGCCCAGAGTCCCATCAAGATGGATATGGTAGGGTCAGCTTGGTGGTGCAGTGAATAGAGCACTGGCCCTGGAGTCAGGAGGACCTGAGTTCAAATCTGGCCTTAGACACTTAACACTTACTAGCTGTGTGACCTTGGGCAAGTCACTTAACCCCAATTGCCCTGCCTTCCCCCTCCAAAAAACAAACAAACAAAAAGATGGATGTGGTAGGAAGAATAGCCTGACTCCTCTCCTCATTCAAGTTAGACTAGTTGGGTTTTTTTCTCTTTAAAAGCCTTTGAGATCTCCCTTGATACTTGGTTGATTTAGGGGACTAAAGGCTCAAACAGCTGACATCATTTCCTCATCATCTGAGTGCAAAAAAGCCACGAGGAGATCCATAAACTGATGCTTGGCTCCTATTCACAATGACTAACTCAGACAACAACTCTCTTTCAGCTGAATCGACTCCAGGTGTCTTCAATATCTGTTGTTGCTTAGTTGTTCAGTCATGTCTGACTCTTTGTGACCCCATGGACCATATTGTTTATGGAGTTTTTTTTTGGCAAAGATGCTGAAGTAGTTTGCTGTTTTCTTCTCCAGTGGATAAAGGCAGAGGTTAAGTAACTTGTCCAGGGTCACACAGCTAGTAAGTGTCTTAGATTGCCTTTGAACTCAGGTCTTCCTGCAAGTCAAGACATCACCCTGTGATACTTTTGTCCTTCAAGAACAAAAGACAAACAAAAAAAAACAAGAAAAACTCTATTCAGTGAGTTTCCTAGCTGCCTGCACCATCCTTGTTGAATATACTTCTTTTCCTAGCTGCCTGCACCATCCTTGTTGAATATACTTCTACTACAGCTAAGTAAACTTAACTGTGAAAAGATCTATGAGCTTCTTATTTTGTTCCATCATCATATTTACACTATCAAGGCCCAGCCCAGAACAGCTGATTCAGTCTGGCAAGGTTGGAACATAATGAGCTCACTGAAATTGGGGCTGGACAAGGCAGAGGAAGGAGAGGCCAAATTGGAGGATATTAGAGGATTTCTTTGGAACTATTTACTTTCAAAGAGCCTGGAAGGACTGGAGATTTTGCCCTCCCAAGAAAAGGGCAAATTCTGAAGAACTACTTGTGTTTTTAGACTTTGTATTGCCTTTGTATTGCTAATGGTCTTCCTTCCAGAAATTGCTAGGAGGAGGTCTCCTAAAAGGTGGCTCCCTACCAGGTTTTAGGGAGTCAGGTCTGTGTAATGATTTTGAATGACTTTTTGGAAATGACAATGCAACTGAATGAGCAGTCCTCAGTCCTTTCCTAGTATAGGAGCTTTGTTATTACTTCCTCCTTTAGTAGATGACCAATGACATCCTCTAGTGATGTCTTAACTCCTTAAATTGGATTTAAGTGAGGCTGAACTACACAAAGGCATCAGCCTCACTCTTTCTTCCAGTTATCAAAGTCTAGTGGCAAGGCAAAAGTCAAGATGTCTAATGATGGTTGGCTGTAGTGGCATCTTTGATGTCTGACCAAGCTCTAAGCTCCTCATGGCACCTGCTTCAGTTGCCTTCATTGTCATTGGAACAAACTGACCTCATTTGCCCATTCAGTCCCTTTCACATGCTTGGAGTAGACATCCTTTTGGCATTTTGAGAGTGTCATGGAAGACCCCACCACCCAAGTTTGGCTCAGTTTCCCTTGAAAGTAGGATTTCCTTACCTTAAAAGGTAAATTTTCCTTACCTTACCTCCTAAAGATTTTATTGGCTCTGGGGACTAAAGAGTTATGATCACTTCTTCCACCTGAGTATAAAGCATCCAGACAGCCCTCCGGATATTCTGGTGGAACATGATGGGTAACTCAAGGGAACTTTTCTCAGCTGGATCAGCTCCAAGTGCATTTGGTGCCTACACTTCTGAATATCCTTCCCCTTGTATGGCTAAGTAAAGCACTTTCAAATAACCTACAAGTGTCTCAATTTGTTCTAATGTTGAACCTAAGTTATCAGGGTACGAGTCTAGGTCAGTTCTACTTCAGAAGAGTGGAACCTTTTCAAGAGCCTATCTTCTCCAACCACCCCCAAAGGAGTGAGAATCAGACTTCCCACATCTGAGGTACAACAGCCATTGGTTAGTATGTCTTCTACAATGTTTTGCCCCATATGTTTACTATATATTTCCAGTTGTGGAGTGTCTGCTTCTCTTCCTTGCTTTCATTCTACTCTCCAAAACAACAGAAAAAGAAAAAGAAGAACAAAACCTCTTTATCAAGTGTGTTATTTTAATTTTTGTAATGAGTTCTTTCAGTGACTACTAGATAAATGCAAATGAGAAACCAGGTTAAATGAGAAGATATTTCTCTTTTTCTGAATTCCTGATAGTTGGGATCCTGTGAATCTTTTTACTTTCTTGGTAACAAGTATGTATATACACACAACGTATTTACACATATATACATATGCATACACACATATATGAAGAATTCAGAATAATAGAATGTTAGAAGTCTTAAAAAGATTAAGGAAATGAAAGACCCAGAATGGTGCAAGGACTTGCCCAATGTCACATGTATGTCAGAATCGACATGTTAACTAATTCAGGGTGCTAATTAATATAAAATCACAAGCCTATTACCTGAAATGACTTTATTGTTATTATTCAATCTTCCTTCAGAATGTTTTTTTTTCTATAGACTCAATGGATATTTAAATATAAATAGCTAGTTCAATCCTTTCAGTCAACCAACCAACTACCCAACAAGCCTTTGTTAATTATCTCCTGTGTTCCTGGCACTGATTTAGGTACTGGAGACACAAATAAAATGCCTATTTCAGGAGCCAGGGGAGACAACAAGTATATATATATATATATATATGTGTGTGTGTGTGTGTGTGTGTGTGTGTGTGTGTGTGCGTGTATGTGCGCGCGTGTGCATGTTTGTGTACATATACACACACACATACATACACACATACATATAAGCAGCTATAAGTTATAGAGCCAGCTTTGGAGAGAAGATTGTTAAATTTTCAGTGTGAGCATTTATACCTCAGAAGTCAACCAGCTGCTATGAATCAGGCCTTGTTTTTTTTGTTTTATAGATTGTCAGGAATTAAGAAAGTGACAGGGAAACTGGTTAATGTAAATTTAACTCAAACATATGTCTTGCAGACATTTTTTTTTCCCAGAAAGTTGGTTGCTAAACATTTACCAGTACCCTACTAGGTATGTTCAGAATATGCTCAGAAAATGTGCAAGGTCTTTAGGGAGGCAAGACATTAGTACCCGGCATCAAGATTTGATGTAGAAACTTGAGCTGTATCTAGAAGGAAGAGAGGGATACAAGAGAGTGAATACATTCTTGTCGTGGGAGACAGACAGTATAAAGGTACAGAGACAGGAGTGAGCAGAGGAAAGACAAAGTTGACTGAATCACAAAGTACTCATAGTGGACCTTGACAAGTTGCTTGGCCTTCTTCAGACTCAAGATCCTCAAATGTAAAATAAGGCTGAACTCAGAGTTCCCTTCTATCTCTTAATCTATGATCCTAAATGGATATACCCTCTTTCCCCCAACCCCCGTTTTTTAACTTTTATGTTAAAGACTATAATATTCCAGTATGCATCTACTTGCACCTCCTAAATTCTGGTCTTTCCAGACGTTTATCCCACCACAGGGCAGGCAGAGGGAAAAAAAGGGAAAGGATTAACATTCAATCCATTTATTCTTCTAGTAGATTTTTGCTTTCCTTGATTAGTAAAAGTTTGATAAGAGATACTTGGGGTTATCTGTAAATTATCTTTTCCATCCTACATTTTCTTGCTACATATATTTTATTAAGAATTTAACAACATGAGGGGCGGCTAGGTGGCACAGTGAATAGAGCATCGGCCCTGAAGTCAGGAGGACCTGAGTTCAAATCCGGCCTCAGACACTTAACACAAAAACTAGCTGTGTGACCTTGGGCAAGTCACTTAACCCCAACTGCCCTCCAAAAAGCAAAAAAAAAAAAAGAATTTGACAACATGCTTATTATTTAGTGCTACAAAGATTTAAAGGATGGGAAAAATACCAAAGCCAGTCAACAAGCATTTATTAAGTGTTTACTGTATACCTGAAGTACTGTGCTAAATGCTCAGGATTTCAAAAACACCACCATAGTCCCAGTTCTGAAGGCTCATACCTACTTTAAATACCTGGGTACATGTAAGAAATATATGAGTATTTGCAGATACTCTGAAAAAATGGGGGAACATAAAAGAGAACCAGGAAAGATGTCCTATAGAAGGTGATATTTGAACTAAGTTTTGAAGGAAGACAGGGAAACTCAGAGGCAGAATTGAGGGAACAGAGCATTCCAGGCATCAAGTGCAGAGGAACAGAAACAGGAGATCATGTTTCCTGTTCAAGGAAGAGTAGGCCTATTCATATGAAGTTGGACCATAAGGAATGTGTGAAGGGAAATAAGGTAGAAAAAAGCTACAAATACAAGAAAGGTCCAGGTTAGAAGATTATAGAATAACACCTTGAAAGGAAGAGTAAGTGTGGTACAATGGAGAGGGAGCTGAACTTTGGGTCAGAAAGACCTGGTTCAAATCCTACCTATAGACACTTTCCAGCTATGTGAACCTATCACTGCTCAGTCATTTCAGGTGTGTCCAGTTCTTGGTGACCCTATTTGGGGTCTTCTTGGCATAGAAATTGGAGTGATTTGCCATTTTCTTCTCCAGCTAATTTTACAAGTAAGAAAACTGAATCAAACAGAGTTAAGTGACTTGCCCAGGGTCACAAAGCTAGGAAGTGTCCAAGGTTGGATTTGAACTCAATACTTCCCAATTCCAGACCCAGCACTCTGTCCACTGTGACACCTGGCTGCCCATGTGACCCTGGGCAAGCCATATAACTTTGCTGTACCTCACTTTCTGCATCTGTAAAATAAGGGAGTTAGACTAACATCCCTAAATCTCTGGACCTAGTCCAACCTCTTTATTTTGCTGAGACCTAAAGGCATAAAAGGAACCACCCACGGTCATACAGATGTAGTAAAAGGAACTTCAAACCCAAGTCCTCAGATTCCAAATTCGTCATTCTTTCAAACACATTGCTCCGTCTCCTTGACATTGTTCTTGGAATAAGACTCATATTATTTATGATGATGAAATCAAACTCTCCATGGGAGGTACACAAAAAAGGACTCCATTCAAGCCTGGAAAGGTTTGTTTCGTGAAACACAGAGCTAATCCAAACCACTTGTCCTGCTTCTCCTTCCTCTGCATCAGTACTTCGGAATCCTGGGAGTCAACACCAGAACAGAACCATGCATTGTCTTTGAAGCAGGTAGGGCCAAGGGAGCAGGCAAAGTAAAAAATCACAAGGTCATCAAAAATGTGTGAATGTCCCTGCGTATTCACAAAAGGAAAGCAGGAATTTTCAAAATCTCAAACACGACTATCTGTTCAGAAGGTGGTTTTAAATGGTCAACAGACCTAGAAACAGGCCCTCTTCCACTGATAAATGTAGCCCAACCCTGAGGAGAGAGAGCAGACAGGAACAATAGCAATGTGGGGATGGGGGTCACACTGGTCCAGTCTACAGCTTTCTGGGTGGTCTTGAGTCCCCTTTTACCATCCATTCTTTCTATGATGTAAATAAAGCTACTGACTGACCTCACTAAGAGCATCCCAGACACAGCTGCTAATACATGGTCACCTATTCATGTTGTAGAGTGGGGAGGATTAATGATATAAGAGGGTCTGATATTCTCCATTAGGAGTTTAATTTAGTTCAAGTAGCATTTTTTTTTAGTTGCATAAGGCACCAGAAATTAAAAAAAAGACCCCTGTCCTCAAGGAATTTACTTTCTATTATGCAGATATAAACATATGCACAAATAATCAGAAAAAAAAGGCAATGTTAGGAGGGAGAAAACATGAACCACTGATGGTAATGGGCAAATCAAAGAAGGTTTTATGGAGGAGGTGATTCCTGAGTTATGCCTTTATGGATTCTGGGAGTTAGAGAGGAGAAGGGAGTGTATTTCAGGCATGAAGAAAGGGGTTGTGCAAATGCCTGGAGAAAGAAATGGAATGCCAAGTTCAAGAAAGAATTAATAGTTCAGTTTGGCTGAAATTTTTTTTTTAAATTCTACCAACATGCATTTATTAAGTACTTACTGTGCTCCAGAACTGTCTTTAAAAAAAAAAAAAGACAAATAGCCCCTTCTCTTAAGAAGCTCCCGCATATTTTGATTGGGAAAGGGTTGGGGGTAGAGACACATGCAATCAGCTGTTTATATATAGGAACCATACAAAGTAAGTCAGAGAAGTTAAGTTCAAGGGAAGGCATTTGGGGAAGGGATATAGGAGAAGGGATGCTCCCAGGAAAGGCCTCTTGCTAAAGGTGGGACTTGAGCTGAGATGAAGAAAGTCATAGAAGCCAGGAGAGAGAACATTCTAGACATGGCCCAGCAAGTGGAGAGAAAGAGTTTTCCTGTTCAAGAAAATTCAAATAGAACAGTGTAGTTTAATGGTGAAATCTATTGAGGGGAATAAATCCAAGAAGCCTAGAAATGTAGGAAAAGACCAAGCTATAAAGGGCTTTCAAAGGCCAGAGGATTTTATATTTGATCCTGCAGGTAATAGGGAGCCACTGGAGTTTATTGAGTAGGGGAGTGACACAATCAGACTTGTACTCGAAGATCAGTTTGGTAGCTAAATGAAAAAGAGACTAGAGTGTAGAGACTTGAGGTCACACCTCAGGCTATTGCAAGGCCAGGTGTGGGGTGATGAGGGCCAGTACCAGGGTGGGTCAGAGAAGAAAGGGGAGACACACAAGAGGTGTTGTGGAGTAAGAAACAATTCAGCAACAGAACTGGATAGGTTGGGTGAGTGCAAATGAGGCGTTGAAGATGACAGTAAAGCCCAATGAACCTGGCCGACTGAGAGTGTTGGTCCCTTCACCAGTAATAGGGAAGTTAGGAAGAGGGGAGGCTTTGGGGAGAAAAATAAAGAGTTTTATTTTGGATATACTGAATTTAAGAGGTCTGTGGGACATCTTAAAGGCAGAGGCAGCTGGTGGCACAGTGGTTAGAGCGCCAGGCCTGGAGTCACTGAGTTCAAATCCAGTCTCAGACACTTCCTGGACACGTGACTCTGGGCAAGTCACTTAACCCTGTTTGCCTCAGTTTCCTCATTTGTAAAATGAGCTGGAAAAGGAGATGGCAAAGCACTCCAGGATCTTTGCCAAGAAAACCCTAAATGGGGTCAGTAGGTTTAGACAGGACTGAAACAACTCAACAACAATAAGACATCCAGCTCAAGATGTTCATTTTCCAAATCAGTGAAATCACAGGTTCAATCCCCAATCCCTAAAATGTTCATTATCATTGTCTTAGCCAAGTGGAGGGAAAATCTTATCTGAAAGTCCCCGATACTTCATCAGATTCCCTCTGTCTATCTCAGTTTCCTTAACTGTAAAACTGGGATAATAAAACCATCTGCCTTCCACTACTGTTTTGAAGACCAAATGAAATATTTGTAAATGTACTTAGTATAGTACCCATCGAATAGTAAACCCTTAATAAGTCCTTCCTCTCTTCCTCCTTCATTACATCTTCCTTCCTTCCTCTTTCCCTTCCTCTCTCCCTGCTTCATTACATCCTCCCTTCCTTCCTTCCTTCCTTCCTTCCTTCCTTCCTTCCTCCCTCCCTTCCTTCTATCCTTCCTTCCTTCCTTTCATCCTTCCTTCCTTCCTTTCATCCTTTCTTCCTACCTCCCTCCCTTCCTTTTATCCTTCTTTCCTTCCTTCCTTCCTTCCTCCCTCCCTTCTCTCTCTCCCTCCCTTTTTCCTTCCTTCCTTCCTCCCTTCCTTCCTTCTTCCCTTCCTTCCTTCCTCCTTTCTTTCCTTCCTTCCTTCTTCCTTCCTCCCTTCCTTCCTTCCTTCTTTCCATTCATCCTTCCTACATACAAGACTTTCATTAGTTTCATCTCCTTTCCTATCTTTCTTCTCCCCTTCATGCAAAACCCTTCTTGAAGGCCAAGTCATTCATAGGAGACTGATTTTAAAAGTTTTTCTCCTGATTTCCCAAGTTGTTTTTCCCGGGACAACCAGGATGAAAATTCCCTTGGTGCTGCCTGGGAGCTTCCCTGCTCTCCCACCCAGCCTGAGCACTGTGCTAATAAGGCCACTGGTCATGAGGGAAGACACTATGCTCTATTACACAGACAGATGTTACACCATCTCCCAGTGTGCTTACGTCTTTCATCACAAGAAGCAATGGGTAAAAGAAGGACAATTCATAGACTAACAACCCAAAGCAGGGGGCGCCATCTTTATGTATGAACTCAGGGTATTTTATCTCTACCCTACCCTGTAATTTTCAAAGTTCTGGGTTTGTTGAGAAACCTGAACTAGCCTGGCAAACAGTAGATTGGTTTACAAGGAGTTCTAGCCCAGTTTGGACTTTATACTCTCTATCATCCTTCTTCATTAACACTGTTTCCAAAGTTAAATGGTATTGTCACTCTTATTTTTAAAGTTTCAAATGCCTAAATTCTCTGTTTTGTCCTTGCTCTCCATTCGTTTTATTGTTAACCATAAAAATCCTTGGAAGAAAAGCAAATGACTAACAAACCGACTTTAGAACCAGAAAGGCTTGGGTTCAAGTTCTGACATGCCAGTTGAGTGACTATGGGCAAGTCACTTAACTACTTAGGACCGTAGGAAATTCTCGAAGAATATCTGATGCACAGAAGGTACTGACCTGCAGTAGGAGAGGGAATTTCTTCATCTACAATTTCCCTGTATCAATGAAATCACAAGTCCGGTTTCTTCCCTAAGGAAATGTGTAATTGTGTTTTTCTACTGAGTTGCGTTAATGAAGTATTTCAGCAGCTAAAATTAGCAGGGGATCTCCATTTTCTCACCATATACCAGGAAATCAGCTTCTCTCCTCCCACTTCCAGACCTCTATTAGATTAATACCAGAAGTATGAAGTAACTTTTAACAGGAAAATATTGCATTTTTTTTGAGAATTTTGGCCGCAGGAGATGATGAATTGAGGGTGAATAAAAGTCAGAGCTTTCATTTGAAAAAAAAATAGACCTATAAAATCAAATCAACCTGTACTTTATGGCCAGAAATAAATTTTTATTTCATTGTTTTATGAGATGATACATAAGCATGGTAAGTGACAAAATGACAAATTCTACTTTCTGTCATGTTGTTTTTATGTCCAGAATTCAACCTTACAAGTATGAGATAAGGTTCCATAGCTAAAGAGAAGTTTGTCTGACAATGAACTTGGGGTTCTAGTGGACCGTAAACTCAACACAAGTCAATAGTACAACACGAAAGCCAAAAAGAAATCCATTTTGGTTGTAGGCTTCAGAAGACATCTAACATTCATTCAAGACAAGGAAGATGGGAGCCCTGATCCATTCTGCCATAGCTACACCTGATCTAGAATACTGTGTTTTGTTCTGGAAAAACAATTTAAGAGAAAATACTTGACAATCTAGATACTGGGAACTAAACAAAGGCATGGTAAAGAGCCTAATAATCATGTCATGTAACATTGGTCTAAGGAACTGAGGCTCTAATTTAGCCTAGAGAAGATTTAGAGGGAACATAGGAGGTGACTTTCAAGCATTTGAAGGTCTAACTTATAGAAAAAAGATTAGAATTGACCTACTTCTCCCTTTTAGGAAACAGAACTAAGAATAATTAACAGGGAGAAGTAGCAAGAGGTTCAATTTTGAATAGATGTAATGAAAAATTGGGCAGCTAGGTAAAGCAGTGGATGGAGCGCCAGGCCTGAAGTCAGAAAGACTCACGAATTCAAATCTATCCTCAGATACTTTATAGCTTGTGTGATTTTGGACAAGTCACTTAACCCCGTTTGCCTCAGTTTCCTCATCTGTAAAATGAACTGGAGGAGGAAATGGCAAAGCACTCCAGTATCTTTGCCAAGAAAACCTGAAATGGGGTTGCAAAGAGTCAAACACGACTGAAATGTCTGAACGACAACTACAAACAATGAAATTAGAGCTGTGCAAAATTAGAATTGGCTGCCTCAGGATTTATTAGGCTCTCTCATACAGAAAGTCTTCAAGCAAGGTTGGATGGCTAAATAGCAATCCAGCCAAGTGGGGGATGTTTAAAAGGAGAATTTCATTCAGGTACTAATTGTCCTAAAGAGTCTTGAAGTCCTTCCTAGCTTTGTGACTCTGTGATTCTTTGATTCCCTGTAGGTCTAAATCTTGTCCTTAATGTTTATCAGTATGGGAAATGGGAAGGAGAGGAAGTGTAGTAAACTAGTCCAAATATATCATTCTAAGCCTGAACTATTATGCAAATAACTTAGCCCCCCATATCTCAATTTATCCATCTATATAATGGGGATATATATCTAACTGTCGTAATTTTTCCTATTACTATAGCCTTTCAGAAACTACATTTAATAAAAACTGAATGGTTTCAGCATTAAAATGAGGGGAGTGGTACTAAGTAATTTTGTGTATCTTTTTTGGTTCTAATATTCTATAATTCTATCAAGAAGCAAGAACAGAATGGGAAATTGGGCATGCAGCAATCAATGGAAAATGTCTGAAGAGCTAAGTAAAATATATTGTTTTTGAATAATTAGTAGAAATAAGCACTAAATAATTCTTATTCCATGCTTTCTCTTGTTGACCTTATTAACTCTCATGAGTTTAATTATTATCTCTATGCCAATGACACATATTTATATATTCAGTCCCCGACTCTTCTCTGAGCTCCAATCCCATATCCCCAATTGTCCACTGGATTCAAATTAAATGTTCCCAAGGCATTTCAAACTCTATGTGTCCAAAACATAACTGATTATCGTTTCCCCAAAACCCACCCCTCTGCTGAACTCTATTTCTGCCAAGGACACCATCATTCTTCCAAAATCCCAGCTTAGCAACCTCAGTGTTAGTTAGACTCACCACTCTTTTTCACCAGTTATATCCCTTAGTTGCCAAATCTGACTATTTTGTCCTCTTACAGTATTTCTCATATGACTACTACTTTTTTCTACCTACCCACTCACCACCTTAGTTCAGGTTTTCATCACCTCTAACCTAATCTTTTGCAATGGTCTCCTACTTGGTTTCCCTGTCATAAGTCCTTTCCCACTGCAATCCATCTTACGAAGAGTTGTCAAAGTGATTTTCCTTAAGCACAGACCATAATAAGTCTCTTCCTACTCAATCAACTCCAATGACTTCCTATTGTTTCTAAGATAAAATATTAACTTTTAATGACTTTCAGAACCTAGTCCCAAGCTATCTTTCTAGCCTTATTGTGCATCACTCTTTTCAATTCTGTGAGACAGCTAAACTAGTATTCTCTCTGTTATTCACATAGAATATTCTATCTCTTATCTCTGTGCATTTGCATTAGCTAGCCCCTTCTCTGCAATCCACTTCCTTTTTATCTCTACTTCCTAAAATCCTTCTCTTCCTTCAGAAACTCAGTTCAAATACCAACTTCTACTTTAAATCTTTTCTGATTCCCCCCACCAAAAGGCAAGTGGGTTAGTGGCCTCCCTCTCTAACAACTGTATTTCTTTTATATTTATTATCTGTATATTTACCAGTATATACATATGTATGTATATATTTAAATATATATGTTTGTATGTGTATATACATGTAGATAGATAGATGATAGATAGATAGATAGATAGATAGATGATAGATAGATAAATAGATAGATGATAGATAGATAGATGATAGACAGACAGGGAGCCAGGTAGATAGATAGATAGACAGACAGACAGACAGACAGACAGATAAATAAATAGATAGATGATAGACAGACAGACAGATAAATAGATAGATGATAGACAGGCAGAGACAGACAGACAGATAGATGATAGATAGATAGATAGATGATAGTTGATAGACAGATGGACAGATAGATAGACAGACAGATAGATAGATAGATAGATAGATAGAGACAGTTTCCCAGACAGAATATAGGTTCCTTGTGATTAGAGTTTCTTTCTTCCTTTCTCTCTCTCTCTCTGTCTCTCTGTCTGTCTGTCTGTCTGTCTGTCTCTCTCTGTATTCCAGTAACTAGCACAGTGTCTAGCACTTAATAAATAAATACTTACTGATTGATGAATTGACTGCTGTTCTTGATTTAAAAATTATAGTAGTGGAGATTGGTTCCTATCTAAAAGAATCACAAACCATTAGTCATGCAATTAAAACGTTTAATAAAATGCATAAGTCCTATCAGACTCAAGTTTAGGGCTCTTTTTTTTCTTTAAAAAAAATCTCAGAAGCTCATGTAAAGAGGGGATGGTCATTCTAGGTGGCTAGAGGAAGTCCCTTTTGCAAATATTTCAAAGAATGACAGATCTTAGAAGTTTACACATAAAGAAGCCATAATCTAGAGGGATCAAGTGAACATTATAATAAGTATTGGAGCCAAGATTCAAGATATTTCATATCACTTTGAAATAGTCACACTAGAAAGTAAAAATCACTCCAAAATTGCTTTTTATTGGTAGAGACTGATGGCCATACATAAGATGGCTTTTTCATTTGAGAGTAAATAAATAGACCAGGAAATCACCATTACTATCAGCCATATGTTGGCCTTGTGACACAGGAAACAACCTTGTAACACAGGACCAGATGTTATAATGGTGTTTTTAGACTGAGGGATTCTATCCATGTGATTTCCCAGCTCATTAGATACTCTATTGAGTGAGATAACCTAGTGTAATGAAAAGAGCCATAAGGTTTGCCTTCTGTTTACAGCTTTGCCATTCAGTAGCAGAGTGATCCCCAAGGAGTCACTCACCTGCCCTGAAGCCCAGCTTTCCTATCTATAAAATTTGCATATCTCTCCTTCCTGCCTCATACCTTGCTATTAAGCTCAAATGAGATAATGCCTGCACAGTGTTTTATAAATTGTAAAATGCAATATATATTTCAGTTTTCATTCTTCCTATTCTTACAAGAAAAAAAATCTGGTTAATTTAAATTCTTTTTTTCTAGGCCTTTGTATTTTTAATTTTATGGGTTTAAAAATTCTGAAGCTGTTGTTGTTGGGCCTCTGAACAGTACCAATGACATCCCAAGCGTGATGTCTTGACTCGTTTGTGAACTGTATTTGAGTGAGGCAGAGTTTCAAAAAGTCCTCAACCTCCTTCTGTCCTCCAAAGTCACCAGAACCTAATGGCAAGGCAAAGGTCAAGAGGACTGGTGAGAGCCCAGGATGAAGTGGGTGATCTTGGCCTTTCTAAATTAAGGACTTTCCCAGGTCTCAGTTTGTCTGAGGTCACACCCATTCAATGACTGAGGGCTAGGTAAGAATTGAGACAAAAGATGATCCAATTTACCATCCCAAAGATATTAAACATCTGAAGTACAGTAGAATGTCAACACTTTGAGGGTAAGAACTAGTTCATTTTTGTCTTTGTATCCTTATCCTATATCACTGTATTGGTTCAGGATTGGGTCCTGATTGACTCAGAGTGAATGTAACTAGAAATTATTTTGGTTTTGTTGCAGAAACCCTGAGGGTCTTCCCCACCCAGACTGATGTGCATTTTTTTTAACTAGGTAAAAGAGGCCATTCTCTGCCTCTTTTCTCATTCTCTGCCTCCCGTCTCTTACCTAGCCTTAATCACTAAATTGCCTCAGTTAAACTGAGACCTATTAAAGAAAACATTTAAGTGCCTACTACGTGCTTCCAGACACTGTAGCTAAGTGCTGAAAATGCAAACACAAAAAGAAAAAATGACCCGTACCCTCAATGAACTTACCATCTACTGGGGAAGACAACACAGAAGATGCTGAAATAGATGGGGGAGGGAAGATGGACAATTAAGAGACATCCATGAGAGTACAACCAAGTGAGGAAGGAGATGCTCTGAGCTGAGCTCCCTCCTTAACTGGAGACTGTGGAGCTCCTGGCTCCACTCTCTAATCAGAGGGATAGACAGCACTGATATTTCACAGAAGCATAGAATATTGGAGATGGAAGGGACATCCCCACTTTTGGGCTAAGCATTTTATCTCCCTCGTCCTCATTGCCCTTCAGTGAAAAATGAGAGAGTTGGATTAGATTATTCCTGAGGTACCTTCAAGTTCCATATCCAAGATCCTGAGATCTTACTCTTCTTCCTCATTTCTCCACAGTCTTTCATAGATCATTGACAATGGCTCTGCAGTGACACCTGTCATTTCTTTCCTTATCCTAGAATGTCATTTGTCTTGATCTGGTGAGAGCAGAACCAGCGGCACCAGCACAAGCACCAGCACCAGCAGCACAAGTAGCACCAGCACCAGCACCAGCACCAGCAGCACCATGCTGGTTACTCAGTAGATAGAACACTGGGTAGGAGGTCAGGATGATCTGAGTTCAAAGTCAGCTTCAGACACTTACTAACTACCTTGGCCAAGTCACTTAACCTCTGTTTGCTTGTTTCCTTAACTACAAAATGGGCATAACAGCATCTACCTCAGGTTTATTTTAAGAATCAAATGAGATGATGTTTGTTAAAGCAAACAAACACAAAAATTTAGCACAGTCCCGGGCATGTTGTGGGTGATAATGTTTATTTCCTCCCTTCTAAAAATAATAATAATAATAATAGTAACTAGCATTTGCATAGCACTTTAAAGTTTACAAAGTGGTTTACTAATGCTGTCTCATTTTGTCTTTACAATACCCCTGGGAGGTAGGTGCTACTATTATCCCCATTTTATGAATGAGGGAATTGAGGCATACATAGGTTGAGTGACTTGCTCAGAGTTTCACAGCTAGGTAAGTATCTGAGGGTGGATTTGAATTGAAGCCTTCCTGACTCCAGATCTGGCACTCTCTCCTCCACTGATGTCAACTGGCTTTTTTTTTTTTTATCTTAATTTTAATTTATTTTCTTGGTTACATCATTCATTTCCACAAGGTTTTGAGTTACAAATTTTCTCCCCTTTTTGTCCCTACCCCCCAGCCCAGAACATTGA
>CM053596.1:246664216-246682031 GCA_028646575.1 Pseudocheirus occidentalis | reverse complement strand
ACATTGAATTTAAGTTATAGAAATAAATTTACCTTTGGAGGGCAGATATTGCCAAAGAAAATAAAAGTTGTGTACATCAGTAGCTTAAACTCACCCTTAATTTATTATAAATGTGACACATTTTGCTGCTTCCTTCTGTTTTGCCAATCACCATACATAATTGTCTTATAAAGCTATAATTTTACCTAATTTTACTGTTTTCTCTTATTTTCTGATTCTAAGCAAAATTTTTCATTGGCTTCTTTATTTCTGGGTCCATCTCATCGATAATGTCATCGTAGTATGGATCTCTAACCCCCATAAGTCTTTTCCATTTTCTGCATAATCTGGGAAGAAATTCTCTCTGTTGCATAATTCCTGAAACTTTTCTTGATAATCTGGATCAGCAGCAATAAAAGGAATGCCACAAGATGTATAAAATGTAGGTTTCTACATAAAATAATAAGGATCATTTTCAGGTGTTGATTCTCTATATGTTAAGGTGGCATGAACTTTACCCCAGTTGCTTGATCAGAGTTCTACTAGCTTCAGAAGCATCTTTTTCACATTTCTACTGCAGTCCACATCTGGGAAAATGTTTTCAATCCTCTGAATCACTTCTTCCATATCTGTCTTTCTTTTTTCCTTCCATGAATTTTCCAAAACTGATCCTATCAGCTTCAGTCATTCATCCTACTACACAAATGAAATTGCTATCCATGGGATTAGAGAAAATGGCATTCAGCAATTCTCAAGAAGCAATCTGAAGAATATCTGCTCTTTCAAGTTCACCCAAGAAGAGTACAAAGGAAGAAAATTGTTTTCTGGTAGTTTCATCTCCTTTCGCAGCCTGATCTTTGTTGCCATACTCGGGTCTACATCTTTTAAGTAGTAACTGCTGGAAACATCTACTTTGTGTAGTAAAGGTTAGATGATAAGACAAATAATTGCACAACTGTGCTCCTATGTAAGAGAAGTGTGGCACAATTATGACCTGCTGGTAGATGAGTATCATGAGGTCATACAAAGCATCAAAAGTAGTGACCCAGCTATTTAGAGTCTCTGTAAATTGATGAATTTCAGTTTTAAAACTTTCTGGTTGTTCTGTAGGGTGATTAAAAACTCTTGTACAAATTCTCTAAGAGCACAATAACCATCACATCATCTTCATAGGTAAAAAAAATCTGTATAATTAAAAGTAAAACCTGATGGAGAAAATCCTGGAGCATTCATAGACAAATTTGATGTTTACCTGGGTGTCACAATTACCTGGGGCTTAGCCATTATTGAAGTAGAAGAAAAGATTTTATCTTGTGAACCAGGTGGAGCTCTCCTAGGCTTTGGATGTTCTGCAGGAGGCCTACCTGGCCTCCAAAACAGACTTACTATACATAGAAGAAAAAGCACAAACATGGGTATGGATTTAAACGCTGATGAAATTTGTCAGAAAATATTTCAGGCTGCTAGGTGGCACAGTGGATAAAAATGGGGACTAGGAGGCAGGAAGACCTGAGCTAGAATCCTGCATCTGATTCTGTCTAGCTGTATAACCCTGGACAAGTCAGTTAACCTCTTTGGGTCTCAGTTTCCATGTCTGTAAAATTGGGTGATGGAAGCATCAACCTCATGGGTTGGTTGTGATAATCAACTGAATTAACATAAAGTGTTTTGCAAACCTTAAAGTGTTAAAGAAATGTAAATTATTTTAATTTAATCATAGTTTTTATTGCACTTGAAGAGATACTTCCTCAAAAGCTAAGAGGTCACAGGATAGGAACAGGCAGTTTTCAAAAGAAAAAATGCTAGTTGTCATCAAAATAGTAAAGAATACTCAAATATCAAAGGATACATTTACAATAATCAAAATGTCATGTCAAAGGCTTCTTTTCACCCTTCAAAACTGATAAAGATGAAAAAAGATGGAAATAATGTTGGAAGGTGAAAATAATTCATGCTGGAAGGGCTAGAGAAAGATAGCCACACAGATGCATTGTTGGTGGGTAATGATTTGATGGAGTCATTCTGGAAAGTAGTTTGGAATTGTATTTTGACAAACTTGAGTGACTCAAATTTCAATATCCTTTGACTCAACGATTCCATTGCTAAACATATATCCCAAGAGAGTTAAGGACAAAATGAAAGGTTGCATAGAGATGAAAATATTTCCTGCAGCACTTTTTGTGGTAGAAGAGAGCTGGAAACAAAGCAGATGCCCATTGATTGGGGGATGGCTAAACAAGTAGTGATACTGATTGCAACAGAATATTACTGTGCTATAAAAAACTACTAATATGGGGCGGCTAAGTGGCGCAAAGAATGGAGTACCTGAGTTCAGATCCGGCCTTAGACACTTAACACACAAAAAAACTAGCCGTGTGACCTTGGGCAAGTCACTTAACCCCAACTGCCCTCCAAAAAAAATTAAAAAAAAAGAAACTACTAATATGAAAAATACATAGAAGCATGGAAAGACATAAATTGATACAAAGTAAGCAGAGTCAGGGGAACAGTATACATAATGACTAGAACAATTTAAATGGAAAAGACAAAAATACATCAAAATGGTCACCATTGCGTGCTGCAAAATTATAATGACGAATCTTGGCTCCAAGGAACAGATATGAGATGATATCTCTCCCTCTATCTTTGTAGATGTGGGGGCCATGGGTTTGGAACACTGTGTATAATGTCAGACTTTTTAAAGTTTTTTTTTCATTGTAGAGTGGTTTCTCTCAGAGAAGATGAAGGTAAGGTCACAAGAGAACATGTAGATGATGCAAAAAGAAAAGATATGATAAAAATTATTTTTGAAAAAGAAGAAGTTAGTTTATGCCCTCAAGGACCTTATATTCCACAAGAGAGAAGCAAGGCAAATGCAGAACTGTGGAGATCTAGCTATGTATGTCACTCTGATCTGAGAGGGAATATGTCCAGGAGTTTGGGTCCTTGTTCCCAGTCATATATACTACTAATATATGCCAATCCCCCATAAAACTACATCACCATGAGAGATTCATGATACATCACAACATTATAACTATGTTAGCCATTATACTTGTGTAAATTATTAAAACAACATACCTTGTTTGAGGACAAATGTCTTGTTTGTTGAGTTTACAATAACATCGGCCTCTTCCTTAGTGATGTCTCCAGAAGCAACCTGGAAGGTGATGGATCCAATCTTCCTTTCATATACTCCCTTTTCAGGGTTAGAAATTTTGTCAAGGGGATCTAAGAAGAATAAAAAAGAGCTCAAGGACCAAATATGATTTTGTCACTGTTCTGTTGTATGTATCAGGTTCTGTTGTATGACTCTCTCTTCTCTTTTAGACAGTCTATCTTCTTTACTGTGCCAAATCCTCTAATTATCTATGTGTAAAAGCTTCTCTATTGGAAGAAAGATATTTCCAAATAACATATGGGCCATATGTAGCATTAATTGAATAACCACATTGGATGAGCTAAAAACAATTAGATGGTTGAGTTTAAGTTAATCTTTTTGAAAGTGATTTTGACTGTGGTGAGAAAAATATTGGTCTCATCCCATATCAATCAGTAAACTGGCCTCATAAATGATAATTTGGTCTGACTCATGATTGAGAAAAATGACTAGCAGTTAGCATAGAGCCTGTCATACAATAAACAGTTAATTAAAAAAAACTTTATCTGCTCATCATCGACATATGTAGTATTTTATGACTGGAAATATTCCATATGATTGTATATGTTCTCCATTACTTGTCTATTTTTTATATAAGTCATTATATTGGTCTGCATTTAGACTACCACTAAATCACTAGTAAACAATGGCAAACAATTTTTAAGAAAATAACTTTACTAAACCTTGTATATCACTGGTGTTGGAAACTCTGCCACTGGTACTATTTCCACTGGTATATTTCCAGAATTCTGTTTCAAATGCCTGAAAAAAGAAAGGCAACTGCTGAATATAACAATTATCAGTATAAATATTAATCGGATTTTTTAGAGAGACATAGGGAGCAAGAAAATGAGGACATTCTAATGGCTGGTGATTACAATGACATATTCCCAGTAGAAATTCCATTCCTAAAATAAGATGATATAAAAAAAATCCTAAAGGATACTAGCAGTTAAGGAGAAGAGTCAGGATCTTATTCCAAAGGGTGCTGCATTAGAAGTCAAAAGATCTGACCTAGATTTGTGGCTTTTGGACTTACTTCCTGTGTGGTCTTTGACAATCCGCGTAATATCTCTAAGGTCTCAAATTCTTGAATTATAAAATGAGGAGTTGTATTAGATGACCTCTAATGTCCCTTCTAGCTTTCAATCTATTGTCATCTAACTGACACATAATTAATAAATCTTTAAGGAAGACTTGGAGCATTTTTTTTCATATGGTTGTTGCTAGTTTAGATTTCTTTCTTTCAGAAAATTCTTTCAGAAATGCCTGTTGTATTTCTTTGACCATTTAAACATTATGTCCTTATATATTTGACTACCTTACTTACATAGCTTGGATAAGATACCTTCATCAGAGACACTTTTTGCAAAGTCTTTTTAAAATTTTAATTAATATTGGCTTTGACAGCACAAAGACTTTTTAATTTTGAGAAATCAAATATGTTCATTCTTTCTTCTTCAGTTTTAAATTTTTCCTCTAAGTATAGGTGTGGACAGTATTCTATTCATTGTTTCTCTAATTTATTTATGACGTACCTTTTATATCTGACATTAATCAGGTTAGAACTTTTCTTGGTGTATGGTATGAGATGTAGGTTTTACCCTGATTTCTACCAGATTCTTTTCCAACAGTCTCAGCAATTTTTGTCAAGTAGTGAAACCTAATCCTAGGAGTTAAGACATTTTGGCTTGTTGGTTTGTCTGTTTTTGTATACTGCATACCTTATCTGTTCTATTGGTCAACCTCTCTAGTTTTAGATTTTTTTTTGGTGTTTGTTTCAGTTGTGTTCAACTCTTTGTGAGCCCGTTCAGGGTTTTCTTGGCAAAGATACTAAGGTAATTTGCCATTTTCTTCTCCAGATCATTTTATAGGTGAGGAATTAACATTTACCAGGGCTGTCTTACTTAGGGTCACACAGCTGAGAAGTATCTGAATTTGGATTTCAACTCATGAAGACTAGATCTTCCTGATTCTAAGCCCTGTGCTCTGACTACTGTAGAACTTTGCTGTTCTGATCTTTTAATCAGTACCAAACAATTTTGGTGATTCCTGCTTTGTAGCCTAGTTCAAATCCTGGGCTGCTAAGCCTCTATCCTTCCATTTGTTTCATTATATTCCCAGAAATGAATTTTATTACTTTTTCAAGTTATGTAAATTTGTCCTTTTGTAGTCTATTTGGTATAGAAATGATCAAATATATTATTTTAAGGACTACTCTCATTTTCATTATATTGGTCCAAACTAATCATGGATAATTAATATTTCTCCAATTAGTTAGGTCTGTCTTCATTTTTGTAAAGATTGCTTTGTATTTTATTAACACAATTCCTCTGTGTCTTGGTAGGTAGACTATCAAATATTTTACATATTCTATAGTTATTCTGAATGAAATTTCTCTTTCTATTCTGAAGGAACATTATTTGACAGGCTGTATTTTCAAAGGGGTTATGTGTATGCGTGTGTGTGTGTGTATAATGTATGTACATATATATGTGTTCACACATATTTATATATCCATGTATATATATATTAGAACAATGTGTGTATTATATATGACACGTGCACACACACACACATACATGAATAAACTTTCAAAAAATATTTCTATCCTGAAACAGTTATGGGTTGGTGGTTTTGCAAAATTCTCTTCTCAATTTTATATATACATACTCACAACCACATATTAAATATGTTTTATCTCTGTACTTTAAAAATACCATCTCTCAAATGTAACTTTCTTTCCTTCTAGATAAAAAGAGCATACAGATTGATAGGGTGAAAAGACACTTGTTTTATTTTTCTAGAGGCATAAATTTAAAGCCCTTTAGGCAAATTAATTCCAAAAAATCCTACTATTACCTGAATGTTGTCAATATCACTGGGATGCAACAGGAAATATACTTCTTTTAGAGTCTTCAAAGGTTTTGAGCTACTGAATTTGAACACCTGGGAAAGGATTAATTTTGCAAAAATCGTTTTTGGAAATCTCAAGTTTCCTGTTCCAATTGCTGGAAAAGTGATTGATGTTAAAGACAGGAAGGCAGCAGTTTCCAGGCATTCCATGATAATGCCTTCCATGATCTGAAAAATAGCAAAAAATGTTCTTGTAAATCAGAGGTTAGCATTATAATTGGAAGATGCTGCAAAGGGAGAATTAGGGGTGCTCCCCTGGCTGCAGGGACACTCAGTTGTCATTTGGTCTCTAGGAGTGTGTGTGTGTGATGGAGAATGACACATATAAATATCTAGTGATAAGAGGAAGAAGAAAGAAATACAACTTGTAATATCTCTGACTAACTGAGTTGCTTGCTGCTTTTGTGAAGAACTGAGGGAGTTAGGAGGGAAAAGGGAGGAAGAAGAAAAGAATGGCTCAGAGCAACCACTTCAGAGGACTGATTTACTGGTGAGTCCCACCCGTTACAGCTTAATTGGCAACAATGTCTAACAAATCATATATGATTGAAATTCACAGATTCATTAAGTGCAAACCAAACACACACACAAAACTAGAGAAAAAGCCACAATCTTCAAAAGAAATAGTTGAACATTAGAAATGTATCCTACCTAGATGCAGGGTACAGCCTGCACATGCTACCTTCTGAGATCATGACTTCAACTTATGTGACAGTGACAGGTAATGATGGTCCTGCCTGTCTCACATCTCCAGGATAGAAGGAAAACCCAAAGGACTGACTCTGAAGGAAGCCGCAATGGGCAGCCCTTCCATCTGTCCATCTGATTAATTTTAGTCCTGAAGGCATGGAAAGAGATTTCATGTTTTGTGAAAGAAGAAAGTGAGTTGGACCAAAGTGAATCTAGTTGTCAGAATTAACTTTGAACCTGTACCTAGGTCCTGGGAAACTACAAAATGCAATTAATCAGAATGACCTGTGTGTGTGTGTGTGTGTCCCTCCGTGTGTGTGTGTTTGTATGTGTATTTAAAAGATTTTTATTTACTCATGGCACAGTTTTAAATATATATGAATAAACAAGTGTTTAAAAGCTCAAAAAATAAGGAAAATTAAAAGAGTCATTGAGGAAAGTACAAAGTATCCTCCAGAGAACTTCAAATTTTTTAAAGGGGAAAAGGGTATAAAGTTAGAAACAAGTTAGACCTTCTAAAAGACATATGATCACACTCTGACTGACTCTGCCATTTTCATAGCTCATACATCCCTTTTTCCTTAATGAAATATGACTGCCAGCATCATTAATACCAATTGATGCTGCTATTACTACTAATGGCTTATGACTTTATGCCCTTGCCTGTTGTTGACCAAACTGCAGAAAGAGTTAATTTCATTATTGTAAGCAAAAAAATGAAGGACTCTCCTGTGTCTGCTAGTTTGAGTTGCCAAGATACATTTAAGCCATGATGATGCTGAAATAAAATTTAGTATGGCCTCCAAATGGACTGGAGATAATATGATGATGATGATGATGATGATGATGATGAAGATGAAGAAGAAAAAGGAGAAGAAACAACAACAATAAATGATTACACTGATAATATTTTTGTAGCACTTGCAGTGTTCCAGATGGAGTGCTAAATGCTTTATAAATATTAATGTCACTTGATCGTCATAACAACTGTGGGAGGTAGACACTATTGTTAATTCTTATTTTACAGTTGAGGGAACTGAGACAGGTAAAGGTTTAGTGACTTATCCAGGGTCACACAGCTAGTTAGTGTCAAGAGTTAGAGTAGAACTCTTACCTTCCTGACTTGAGGCCCAGCACTCTATATCCACCTCACCACTTAGCTGCCAACTCTTCTATTTTCATTGAAAGCTGATCCCAACCAATCACGGCCTATCTCTACATGCCTACTGCATATGATGCCCTTTCACATACTCTGCAGCCAAACCAGACTATTATCTGTTCCTTGTGAATGATGACGTATCTCCCACTTCCATGACTTCACGGGTTATCTCCTCATGTCTGGGGTATACCCTTAAACTATCTCCACGTGAAGGAATTCTTAGCTCCCTTCAAAGCTGTGCTCAGATTCCACCTTCTATGTGAGACATTCTTAGATTTCAGCTTCTGGTGCTCCTTCCTCTCCTAATTACTTTCTATTTATTTTCATACTTTTTGGGCTTACTTATATGTGTACATGTTTCTCCCATGATAGAAGGTAAGCATGTGAGGGCAAGGACTTTCAATTTTATTGTCTTTGTATACACAATGCCCAGCATAGTACCTGGCATAGAGTAGGAGGTTAATAAGTGCTTCTTGATTGAGAACTTTAACATTTCTCTACCTTTTGTGAATTCCCTGATTTAGCATCCCAGGCAGGAGCCACCACATGCAGCACACATCTACAGTCCAGATTATAGCCTCTTGTCTTCAGAACATCGCCTGCTTTCACTGATGTTTTTCCAAATGTATTTAATTCTTCCTGGAGTTCTGAGCCAGCTTTCTTCAATAAGGCCTGAGAAAGTGGCCCATTGTCAAGATGAAGATCCCTAGGAATGGAATTTACAATAATATCAGTCTAAAATGAAAACACACCTTGTTAAAAAGAAAATCACATCAAGAAATCTTTGTGTGCAAAGCAATGTGAAAGATACAAAGAAATATTGCTTAGTTCCTACTTTCCAAAACTTACAATCTAGTTCGGGAGTAAGGCCCTACATGTAAAAAGTTAAATAACAGTAAAATATTTACATGAAAGCTGAAGACAACATATAACATATAAGTAAAGACCTAGAAGAGTTTAAACTTAAGTGCTTAATAATTATTCCAGTAGTAATTGCTCTAGTATAGAGATGACCAATAGCTGCTTCCACCAGACACCCCAGTGGCAAGGAAAGTGCCGAAGGAAAGGAATAAGCCTTTATCAGGCACCTATTATATTGTAGATTCTGTGCTTAGTGACTTACAAATACTGCCTTTTTGATCTCCATAAGGACCCTGGGAGGCAGATCCCTATTTTAAAGTTGAGGAAGCAGAGGCATCTCATCTTCTACAGGAAATCATTCCCAACCTGGCACAGGCAGTCACATAATAAGTGTTTATGGACTGACTGAGGCAGGCAAGGGTTAAGTAACCTACCCAGGGTCACATAGGTAGTAACTGTATGAAGTTAGATTTGAATTCAGGGCTTCCTAACTTAAGGCCCAGGAGAGCTATTTCTCAGGCATCCAGCTTCCCCTTCCCTGCCCCTCCAGCCCAACAATAGACTGCTGAAAGACAGAAGCATCACTTTCAATGACTGAGGGAAGCCTTAAACATTTCCCTTCCCCAGCTAACTTTCATTATTCCTTTGTCTAGGGTCAAGTGGGCTCAAGATGCCCATTGTTATCTGGTTGATTCTTATGTGGTTATCTCTGCTTGATGTAATCCAGAGCCCAACACCACTCTAATCTTTGCATCCACTGTCTTCTTGGCAGGGCACCATCTATTTTACCATTATGCCCTGAGGTCCTTTGGGTCTTACCACCCAACCCAGTACTTTCTCTGCCCAAATACTATCTGGCTTTTTAATATGCTAGGAACCAAATAGCACAATGGCAAACTACTATAAACCCTCTTTTATTTGTTCTCTCCCTCATTAGAATGTCAACTCAGTGAGAGGAAAGACTGTCTTGACTTTTATTTGTATGACAAAACAACGTAATTTTACACATAGTGTTTTCACAAATGCCTTTCAATTCCATGCCACTGTTATAGACTGGATAATCATGGACATCTTTATAAAGAATGTGGAATTTGAGGAGGGTCTTGAAATAGAAGGACTTTTTGAAGAAATGAATACAAAGGGAAAGCTTAAGAGCAATGTGTTTGTAAGTGAAGGGCTTGGGTTTTAATATTTTAAAAAAATAAACTAAAATATATAAGAACAAAAACTAGTCCTCACAAAAAAGTATTCCAAAGAAAACTTCAAATGTTGAATAACCATAGGAGACAAACAAAATTATATTTGTAATAAGAAATATACTTCATATTCATCAAAGAAAAGTTTTTACTTTTTACAAAAACAGTCAGTATTAGAGGATCCAGGGAAGCTGCTCATTCATACTGGTAAGATAATTAGGGGAGTTATGAATTTCCAGTCACATGGGAAAACAATTTGCAAATGTGTGAGAATAGTCAATAAACTGTTCAGAACCTTTGATCCAGCAAAACTGTTGTTGGGTTCAGACCTTAGAGAAGTTTGAAATCCAGAATAGAACAAAGCAATCTCTCACATTTGACCTTACTTAAATGTGAGAGAGACAAGCAGGGCAATTCTGTTATGATAGTGCCTAGTGTCATATGCCTTTAAAAACCCCAGCTAAACTTGCCTGAGATAAATTCACAGTTTCATATATGATGTTTTTCTGCCTCTTTCTGTGTCAGTATATTAATGTTGATTGCTATTTGTGAGATTCTTAAGAAAGACAAAAAGCAATTTTTGAAAGATAAACTAAAAATATGACTGGGGCAGCTAGGTGATTCAGTGGATAGATTGCTGACTTCGGAGTCAGAAGGACCAGAGTGGAAAATGAGTCTTAGAAACCAGCTGTGCCACACAGGGCAAGACATTGAATTGTTTGCCTTAGGTTTCCTCATCTGTAAAAGGAGCTGGAAGAGGAAATGGCAAACTACTCCAATATCTTTGCCAAGAAAACCCCAAATGGGATCACAGACAATTGGACATGACTGAAAAATGGCAGTACTAGATAAAGTCAGCTCTTGGCTCATTGCAGCAATGGAAAGGGGCAGACATTGGACCATCAAAAATTTCTTTTTGAAGGCAGCATGGTATAAAGAATAGGGCACTGGATTTGTAGATAGGAAGAGTAAGGTTCAAACCTGCCTTCACTGCCCTGCCTAAGTCTTTTGACTTATATACAACTGCCGCACACTGAAGGGCATAGAGTTTTAGTCTTAGACTAAATCTGCTTTAACTTTACAAGGATCATATTGTGAAAATATATATGATCCCAGTAACATGGGAATTAGGCTGCTTAAATGTCAAAATAACCTCCTGTGGTGTTTGGCAAATGGTAATACCCACCTGCACATCCTGGACATCCCCTGTCATTAAGATGATGCTCAAGTGCTCACTGGTTTGAATGGAGTCTAACACATTTCTATGTTCAGTACTTTTTCTCAAGGTGGTTTTCTGATTTTCTGATGGTGTATGGGACAGTGAATTGTTTTTAGGTAATGCATCTTTAAAGATGGTCTTTACAGCTTTAGAAAAAGCCTCAATTGTCTCCTCAGATGAATCTCTTTCAAACTATGTTTATTTTGGGAGTTCTGGAAGTTTTCCTTGATGGACTGGAGAATGGTCTCAGCACACTCTTTTAAGGGAAAGCCAAATATCCCAGAGCTGAGAGCTGGGATAGCTATTGAAGTATGCCCATAAACTCCAGCCAGATGAAGACTTTCTGTGATAGCATTTTTTAGTAGCTGCACACACCTGTGAGCATCTTGTTGTGTCCATCTGGGGCCAACAGCATGAATCACTTGCTGATATGGGAGCTGTCCAGCAGCTGAGACAACAGCACAGCCAGGAGGAATCTTACCCAGTTTCTGGATTATCTGGTCACAGTCCCTCTGTAGCTCTGGGCCTGCTGCTTTAGAGAGTGCAGCTGCCAAGCCTCGAAAGTGCTTTAGGTCCTCATTTGCTGCATTCACCACCACATCTGCTGTGAACTGGGTTAAATTATCTTTCTTAATAGTTAATAAGATGCCGCATTCTAAGGTTATCTGGACATTCTGTCCACCAATACTGCCCGCACTGCTTTTGTCTCCATCTTCTTGTAGCCAAATCAAACAATTATACCTCTGTTTGGCTTCCCTTGTATAATAATCTTCTTTGTCTTTAAATAAGGATTTGGCCCCTGGTTTATCAATGCTAAAATTTTTAACATGTATTGAACCTAGTGCTTGTTTAACCAAGTCCACTCCTCTTACCACTTCCCCTTTTGGACCACTCAGTGAAATGCCTCTTGGGTTGACCAGAGTTTTGAAATCAACCTTCACATGGTTTTTCTTTAGTTTTTTCCAGATTTGCTTTTTTTCTTCCTTCATGTACTGGATAAACTGTAGGAGAATTCACAGCAACCAACTCTTGCATTTTTGTGTTTTTTTCTATAAATTCATTAAGTTCCTGGTAGCTTTCATATACTGGACTAACACAATCAGCAATGATTATCTGAATGCCAGTGTCTGAGTTTTGCTGCTCTATTATTACGGTCTTTGAGGAGCAGTTGTATTTCTCATTTAATTCATCAGTGAGTCTTTTCCAACGAGAATCAATAAGAATCCCACTGTCTACCCCACTGATGCACTCAAAGTTCAAGACTTTCTTCATATGTTCCTCAGCTTCTGAAAGAATTTGGGGAGAGGAGCCGACTAGCACAATTGTTTCACCCTCCAACTCATAAGCAGCAGGAATTTTCTCTACTCCAAAAAGAGATTCAGAGAATGTCTCACAGTTTACGTGCTGCAGAAACTGAATCATCTCAGAAGGAAGACAGAGAGATTTCTGAACCAAGCTCTGTAGCTTCTCCAGAATTTCACTCTTTGCTTTGTACACATCTGCAGGCAATCCACTGAGGCAAAAGCTCTTTGTGAGGGTGTTGTAAGTGACTTCCAGTTCTGGGTATTCCTTGTGGAGAGTCTCTTCTAACCCAATACTGTGTAAAATTGAAAACCTTCCAGGAAACATTGTCATATTCTCACTTATACTTTGTTTATCCCTTTCTATTTTTTGCATGAGCCTTTCTATTAGAGTCCTTTTTTGTGGTTCAGTACTTTTCACATCCTCCAGTCTCCCTGCTATCACCATTGTCTCTTGAAGCTTATCAAACTCAGTCAAAATGCTTTTATTTTCTATGCTGTCTCTAATGTCTTCCCACATCACTGGGTCTACATTATACTTCCTAACCTGGTATTCAGACAGGAGGCAAGAGAATCTCATGGAAACATCCTCACTCCATGTCTTGATTATGCTGCTCTTTGTTCTTCTTTGGCTGACTAAGGAGGCTGAAGGTCTGAGTATAATTTCTGGCTCTTTAACATTGGGTCCTGGCTACGTTAGCTCACAATGACTGCTCTCCATGGTGCTAGTTATCTCTCCAATTACTTGATCATCTTTCTGAAAGAACTTCAATAGATAAGGCTCCATTTGAAAACTTAAGGGCTCTGGTAGTTTCACAGATGGTTTTGCCTTTCCATATAAAGCAGTACCCAAACTGTGATAGTACGGGAACATTGAAATGGGATTGTTGATGAAGAGAAGGTTCTTTGTCAATATGGCTTTGACAGATAAAAGAAAAGAAAATAAATAAACGCAAATTTTTACAATTGATATAAAATTAATTAAACTGTGTTACATCTAAATTCAGGCAGACTTTGCCTTAGTAGGAAGAAAAGGAATATTCCTCAAAATTGTGAAATAACTGTCATTATTCTAAAATAGTGTTCTCATTAGAGAGACAAACTAATGCAATACAGGTATTCCACTTAAAGAATGAGCTATACTCTCCCAACATTTATTGTAAAATGGAATTTTGTCAAGGTATTATTTTCCAGCTTAATCATATTAAAACACTGGAGTGTAAGATTTTGTTTAGTAAAAAAAATGGTTATTTTGAAATTTAATAAACTATTCTTTTGTCACATTTTAAATACAATTTTGAGTTCCAAAATTTATCCTTCCCTTATTTCCCTACCCCTTTTGTAGGACTGTCTCCAATGTGATCTATTTTTTATTTCCAATCATGTAAAACATATTCCCATAACAGTAATGTTGTAGAAAGGGAAACAGTATGCAAAATTTAAAAAAAAAACCATGAAAACATAAAGTGAAAATAATATACTTCATTGTGCATTCAGTTCTTTCTCTGGATTTGGATAGCATTTTCCATCAAGAATATTTGGGAATTGTTTTGGATCACTGCATTGCTGAAAAGAGCTAAGTCAATCATACAAATATGATGAACATACAAAGTTGCTGTTACTGTGTAGTATGTTCTCCTGGCTCTGCTCACTTCACTTTGCATCCACACCCAAAAGTTTTTCCAGGATTTTCTGAAGTCTGCCTGCTCATAATTTCTTATGGAACAATAGTATTCCATTACATTCATATATCACAAATTGTTCAACTATTCCCCAATTGATGGGGATCCCTTCAATTTCTACTTCAAAAAATCATTAAGAATGTAATAAATATTCAACATCTTGTTTAAAGGGAAATCCATCATGATTGAAAAAGACAAATGCAATGAGATTTAGAATAAAAATGATATGGCAAGGTACACATTAAAAAGGCCACAGTATCTGGTGGAATATTAGGCATTCTGGCTGTATGATCTCCCACCCTTTACTGTCTAATGGCATGCTTTGCTGTTAAGGCAAAACCTGGGCTCAATATTTACCCCTTGGCACTTCTTATTTTACAAATTAGTTAACTGTTTATTTTGTACTTCCCTAAGACTATTCAGAGGGTCAATAACGAAGGTGCAATTTGAAACCAGGTCCTCTAGCTCTGAATGCCGTACCCTTTCTCCCTCCCATGTTACTTTCCTCACCTGAATTTGGCTGCCTTTTCCTGACATGTTTGTTGCTGTACCCTTAGACCATAAGAGATAATAGTACTTAAAGCCTGAAGTGACCCATTCACCAAACATTTATTAAGTGTCTAGAGGGATAAGATAATGCACCAAGCTCTTATCCATGTTAAGAGATCCTAATGTCTTCTTTGCCATACAAAGATAATTTCAAGGCAGGAACTTGGAGTCAGTAGGCCTGGGTTTGAGCTTCATGACTCCAACTGTCAGCTTTTCCTCATCTATAAAATGGTGATTCTCAATCCTTGTGTACCTACTTCACTGGTAAGAACAATGAGGAAAGTGCTTTGTAAACTCCAAAGTGTTATGTAAAGGTGTGTTGGTATTATTGTGTGGGATGATAATAGTAAGGAAATTAGTATTAGTGACACATATAGAATATATTCATCAGACTGCTCCAAATGAAAGGATTCATTTAGATAATAAATGCCAAGAAAACCAATGTCAACAATAAACACCAACAGAGTCAGTTATTTAAAAAAAACCTTTGTGTAGTGAGCATTTGGGCCTCTTAGAACTTCTTGAGTCGAATCTAGAAGTATTCACTGTTGCACATTAGCTTGCAATGGAGTGTGTTAATTAGAATGGAAATATAAGCATCAGACAACAGACAACACAGAGTCATAGATCCCTCTGTGAGTTTTGGAAGGTCGTGGTATTGCCAAAGGTGAATGTGTGATTTCCCCAAATTCCTAAAAGTTAAGGATTCTGCTGAGATACAGCTGTATTTAAGTGTAGCTTCAGCTGAATCTCACAATGTCTCGTGAGATTATTGTCATTCTGAACTTGCTAGGACATGACTGCATCAGGCACCATGACCACAATTATATGAAACGTGCAGACCTTTGTGTAGCTGTATATGGCATATGCTTGGCACAGTACCACAGGTGGTCAGTATATTTGGGGATGCATTTGACTGACTTTTGCAAAGGGAATTGGAAGTAACATCAAAATATGTTTATGACATTGGCTTCCTTGCTATTCTACCGACAAGACACTGCATCTCTCAGCTCTGGGCATTTTCTTTGGCTGTCCATCATGCTTAGAATTCTCTCCTTACTTTTCTCTGCCTCCTGGCATCCACATCTTTCTTGAAGTCCTAACTAAAATCCTATCTTCTACAGGAAGCATTTCCCAATCCCCTTTTATTCTAATGTGTTCCCTCAACTGGTTATTTCTTCCTTATCCCGCACATAGTTTGTTTGTACATTTTTGGGTGTTTGCTGTCTTCTCAGTTAGACCTCGAACTGCTGAAGAGCAAGGACTGTTTTTTGTTTTCTTTGTATCCTCAGTACTTAGATCCTGGCACATAGTAGGTGGTTACTAAATACTGCTGGACTGAGTGAATATTGACATAGGAGCAGAAAACCTTTCTGAATGGAAAATGTTGAAGCTTTTCCACTACCACACACTTTACTTCCTAGCCAGTCACTGGCTCTCCTTAGAAGCACAAAAGGAAGCCCCTTCTTGATAATGATTTAGGCCTCTTCTCCCCTCTTCTTCATTTCCTATCATGCCACCTTCTGCCACTCTCTCCTCATTCATCTATGTCTCACATGATAAAGCAGACATATTCCTTTCCAAGGCTAACCTCTCTACTTATTTAAGTGATCTCATTTCACTCTATCACCCCTGAGAGATTGCCTGCGCTTTCATCTCCACTCTTACTTATTTCCTTTCTTATTCTGTCTACTGGCTCCTTGCCTACTATCTACAAATGTAGATTTTTCTCCTCCATCCTGAAAAAGTCCCCCCTCACTCCCTGCTGTTGTCAAATATGTCTTCTGAGCTTTGTAGCTAAACTTCTCAGAAAGGCCATTTGTAATAGATGCCTCCACTTTCTCTCTGCCCTCTCTCCTCTTAACCTCTTAGGAGTCAGTTTCTGCCTTTCTCATTCCACTAAAATGGCTTTCCAAAGTTACTAATGATCTTTTAGTTGCCAAGTTCATTGACTTCTTTTCTATCCTCATTCTCTTTGACCTCTTGGCAGCCTTTGACCCTGTTAACCACTCTGTTCTCCTTGAAACTTTCTTCTCTCCAGGCTTTTGGGACACTATTTCACCCCAATTTTCATACTGACCATTCCTTCTCCATCTCCTTTGCTGGATCCTTTCCCAGTTCACAGCCTCTAACAGGGACAAAGTGATACCAGATACTTTCTTAGGTGCCATTCAGCTCATGAATCCTAGGATTATTTAATGGCATACAGTGTGATATTAGGAAAGACCATTGAATTAGGGGCCAGGGCACCTGAGTGGTTGTCCCAGGACCACCGATGGACAAGAGTGACACTGGGCAAGTAAATACTGCTCTGGGTATTATTTAATCTGTCAAATGAGGGTGTTGTCTTTTACTGATATTCCTCATGGTGCTAAAATTCTAGGATTATACCTTTTCTTGGTTGTTATTTCATCATTTTCTTGAATATTAATTATCATCTGACAGAGTCTTTAAAATGTTAAAGCACAGAGTACAGAGGGTTTTCTTCCATGCCATGTAACTTCTTGTCCTATATAAATGGATTACTTTAACAGAGGGAGGTTTAATGGATATAACATTGATCTAGCAATCATATTTGGGTTCAGATTCCATCCTGGGTTTTAACTAGTTCTATTACCATAGGCAAGTCACTTTACATAGAAAAGGCTCAGTTTTTTTTTTAATCTGTAAAAATGATGATAATACTTTGAACTGCTTACAGAGATATTATGAGAAAAGTACTTCAGGACCTGCAATGTACTTTCCAAATTTGACTTCCTATTAGGGGACACTTAGTTATTGTGTTATCTTAATGTAAGGTGTACAAGGGGAATTATTAAGGACAAACTGAAATACACATTACATTAAAATTCTCTAGAGACCATAGTCAACATCTTTCTTCTCTGAAAACATATCCAGTCTTTCTGCTGCTGGCTGACACTAGGCAGAGGGAAACCCACCACAAACAGTGGTTTATGCACTCCCTATCTTAGCAAAGAGATTACATATTGAGTAGGGAAGAGAGAGAGAGAGAGAGAGAGAGAGAGAGAGAGAGAGAGAGAGAGAGAAAGAAAGAAAGAAAGAAAGAAAGAAAGAAAGAAAGAAAGAAAGAAAGAAAGAAAGA
>CM053596.1:246622249-246663716 GCA_028646575.1 Pseudocheirus occidentalis | reverse complement strand
AGAGAGGCTGGTAGAACTTAGATCTTGATGGGTTTCTACTTCTGTGCATTCATCAAAAGCAGGAAAACCATTCAATTAGCTCCCATTGACATAGCATTGTGAGTTTTATAAAGAGAATCTGGGGTTACTTTCTAAGATTATACATTGCAAAGTTTCAGAGCAACTGCCAGTCTGCATTGGTAGGAGTCAGGTTTTTGGTTTATTGTTGTTGTGGTTTGTTTTGTTTTATTTTTTTAGGTTTCAAAAATTAATGTAATTCCTATGTGAAATGAAAATGGGATGGCTTGTGGGGACATGCTCACACCCACTCTCTCTCATATTTGGTCTCTACAATGTAAAACAATGTGGTTGGATGAGCTGGACATGTTAAGATCCTTGACCCTAGGGCTTCAAGTGAGGAGGAGAAGGTGGCATTGCACATCCTAGACCACCCTCTTAACATACACATTCAAGGTACAAGTTATTTTCCCTACATCTTTTAATAGGCCAATGGGAAGGAAGCATGCAAGCAGTGGGCTAGGGAAAAACAGAGGGTGGTATTTGAGACTATGCAAATCATAGGCTTTTCCTGGGGAGGAAGGAGGGCAGAGGGAACTACTAAAAAATGTAGCTTTATTTTTTTCAGGTATATTTGGGAAATAAATATGATTCTGTCAAAACCAGCCCAGCTTTTTTTTTAAGCAGGTGTGAGATTTTATTTGGAAAAATTATTCAAACATTAAATGGAGACAAATTTTTTTTTCAGTCCAAGATTATGCTTACCTTCCATCCCAAGCTTTTATCCCATCTGGACAATTTAATAGAACTGTTATGAACTGTCAAATTTTACCATCATTATTATTATTCATAATAAGAATAATAATAAACTTAAGAATTGTGCAAACAGTAACAAACCAAGTACAGAGTAAATTACCAAATAAAACCTAGGATTGGAATGATTTATATTTTATTTAAAATAAATATTATAGCCAATATTTTATACTCTGTAAAAAGGAGAGCCTGAATTAACCTAGAGGGGCTGTTCCATGGAACACACTCAGAAGTGCCATTGCTGGTTCTGATGGGTAATCCTGGGCATGCTCCATGTAATGGTCCTTATAGGCTGGGTCCATCTCACTAGACTCCATTATTTAATAAATGAATCCATGATCTCACCAGTGCAAGTATGCCTTCCAGTGGTATCCATTGCAAACTATGTATCTATTCCTTCTCAACATTTGAGATTCAGGGTCATGTTCTCTCAACTCCTGTACATTTTTGTGGGTGCTAGTCCACCTGTTACCCCTCATTTCTACACAACCAGCATGCCTCCTTTTCTGATCATGCATTCCCTGGATGAAATCTTCTGTGATACTTCTTTCATTCCAGTCATTATTGCCAATATGCCACCACTTCCTAATGCCCAGTATGCATCTCTCCCTTATCCTTTAGGTCACTCACAATTTTAATTTGTTTTTCATCTGATTTGTATGGACAAGAAAATCCTTCTGTAGTAATACAAGTAGCCAGAGAGTATGAAGAAGAACATGGGTGAGTATAATGTTTGAGCACCTGCTATTAGCCTTTGGGGGCCATATGATGGAGGCTTCGTGCTATCCTTTCAACCCGCACTTGTATTGTAGTCCCAACACGTAGGATGAACAAGCATCTCTTCCCTTTTCTTCTAGGAACTGGAGTTGGGGTGTGGTGGTGGAAATAATGTAGAAACAAGGAGAACGCTAACAAAATTCAATTTGAAGGAACTCTTCCCATTGGATGAGAATTTCCACTAAATGGCCATGTCTAAATCTAAAAAAAGGTAGTGCTGAATTAGAAATCAAGACCTGAGTTAAAATCTCAACTCAGAAACTGTCTACCTCTATTACCATAGAGCCTTAACATCTCAAATTTTGTTTCTCTGTAATGAACATAATAAACTTGTACTATCTACTTCAAAGAGTTGTGGTGAGGAAAGTATTTTTCAAACCTTTGTGTTTTATATAAATAAAGAGACCTGTAGAGGCAGCTAGGTGGTGCAATGAATAGCGCACCAGCCCTGGAGTCAGGAGAAACTGAGTTCGAATCCAGTCTCAGACACTTAACACTTACTAGCTGTGACCTTGGGCAAGTCACCCAATTGCCCTGCCTTCCTCCTCCAAAAAATTTTTTTAGAAACACCAAGCATAAAGAGACCTATGCATTGATCAGTATAGGGATTTCCAGGTGAGAAAAACTACTCCCAGTGCAGATTGGCAAATGTCCTGCAAGTTACAGACTGAGAGAATTGCTTGTGGGCCCTGAGAAGGGTCATTCATGTGTCAGTATTAGTCAAAGGAAGGAGCTGAACCCAGGTTTTCCTGCCTCTGAAGCCATCTCTCTGCCCACTCTGCTATCCTGCCTTGCTTTATATACTGTTTTATGAATATGAATTGCTATTATTTTCTGGACCAGAATTGTGATTTCTTCAATATTGGGAGCTCCAGATGAGGAAATTTCCTACATTGAAAGGCTAGCACAAATTTATATATAATTCAATGCAATTGAAAAATTACTATTGACCTTCTTGCCCTACATCAGGCACCAGGCTCGAAAGTCACTGCTTTCAAGGAGATTCCATTCCGCGGTTATATGTAGGGGGAAAGGCTCTAGCAATCCTGTTCTTCTGCAGACATTTGGTTCTGTTTACCTTCAGCTGGGTTGAACTGATATAAGCTCTGTATAGAAAATTTTTGTTATGTAGCTGCAAAGAATGCAGATTGACTTCACACTGTGTGATTCAGAAAGATTGTTTTCTGGAGAGGTTTTTTGGTTTGTTTTTCGGTTTGTAATTCGGTAGCACAGCTAACGCATTGGCTAGGTGATCTGTTAATGGAAATATTATTGAATAAAGATGACTTGAAAGAGGCTAATGAATATAGCTCAATAACCAGATGCCAATATTTGTAGTAAAGAGAGTCATTATCACTAATATTGTTTTCCTGGATTTTGAAGAGACTGTATATAAAGCAGGCAGTGAGGTGGTACAGTGGATAAAGTACCAGGCCTGGAGTCAGGAAGACTCATCTACAAATCTGACCATAGATATCTACTGTGTGATATCTAGCCATGTGACCCTAGGCAAGTCACTTAACCCTGTTTGCCTCCGTTTCCTCATCTGAAAATGGGCTAGAGAAGGAAAGGGCAAATCACTTCAATATCTTTGCCAAGAAAATCCCAAATGAGGTCACAAAGATCCAGACACAACTGAAAAATGACTGAAATATTTAAGGCCGGTCTAAATCAGTTGATAAGGATTCTAACATCTGTTAGAAACTGGGGACAATTTTATCTTAAGTCACACAAGGACAGAATTAGAGAGGAGCAAAGGACCGGAGCATGTATTTAGTCCAACCTACACAGCATAGGATCCTTCATTATTCCATTCCCAAGTGGCTGTCCAGTCTCTCAAGGCAGCCAGTGCCACTTTGATGCAACTCTCACTGCTAGACATTTCTGCCGACCTCAAGCTTAAGTCTGCTTTTCTGCAACTTCCACTCATTTTTCCATGTTCTGCTCCAGAGGACCAGGTTGAATGTCTAAACCTTCTTCTGTATCATGTCCCTTCAAATACTTGAAGAAACCTTTTAGGGACACTCCCTTCACCAGCCTCTCCATCCCTCTACCCTCTCCAGTTTTCTGTTCTCTAGCCTAACCATGCTCAGATCTTCTAAAAAAAAGTTTTAATTTTTTTAATTAACATTTTCTCTCCTTCATATCTCCTATTGGTGAAAAAAGGAAAAAAAACTTGTAATAAATTCTCAGTTAAACAAAATAAATTCCTGCTTTAGTCATGTTAAAAAAAGAGAGGGGGGGAGACAGAGGAAAAATGGTGGAGTGAAAACAGGAATTCACCTGAGCTTTCCCACAAACCCCTTCAACACCTCTAAAAAATGAATCTGAACAAATTCTAGAGTGGCAGAATCCACAAAGAGACAGAGGGTGGCAGATTTTGAGCCCAAGACCACCTGGAAGGCCGACAGGAAGATTCTGTTGCCCTGAGCTGGGAGAAGAGTGCAGTGTAGCACTCAGGCTGCAGCAGCCAAACCCAGGGGACTGAATCACTGGCAGCAGGTGATTCCCAGACCTCTCAGCTGGGGGAGGGGGGGGAGAAGGGGGGGCGGGGGGAGGAGTGTCCTGTTGGAACTGGAAGAGTGAGAAGTGGTCCTGAGCAGGGCCTGTGGCAGCAGCAGCAGCTACTCCTAGGGCTATCAACCCACAGATTGAATGTTTGAAAATCATCTATTTAAACTTCCAGGACCCCAGAAGGCAGAGAATGCAGTTAAGTCACTTTTACCTTCCCTTACAGACTTTAAAAAACCCAGAAAATACTGCCCCAGGAAAAATCCTGGAATAGTGGAATAAGCAGAAAGATGGCTGCAACAGTCTTTTAGCTCAGAAAGTTAGGAGGATTGACAAGAAATGTCCCTCTTGCTGTGGCGGAAGGGGACAAGTACAGAACAAGAGATACCCCAGAAAGCCAGCAGCAAGCCACTCCTCAGCAAACCAGCAAGAGATCCTGTGCCCCAGGGTGGAGGCGCAGGCAAGAGCCAGCACCAGGCACCCACCAGCTACCACGAGGAGCTCCAGCTCAGCACCAGGTAAACCACGAGACCACTATAACATCCAGCTGCCAGCACCTGAAATCCCAGGACAGAAAACCAGTAACCAGGCCCCTAGTTCCCAGCACAAGAAATCTGGGACAGTGTCCCCTGGGCCCCAGAAGCCGAGATCAAATTTAAAAGCCAGATTAGAAAGGCAAATAAAATGAGCAAGAGCAATCAAAGGAAAACAATGACCCTAGAGAAGTATCTCAGTGACAGGAAAGATCAAGACACAAATTCAGGAGAGGACAACATGGTAAATATACCTACATTTGAAACCTCAAAGGGGAATATGAACTGATGTGAAGCCCAACAGGCCTTCTTGGAAGAGCACAAGAAGGATTTTAAAAGTCAGTTAAGAAAGGTAGAAGAAAAATTGAACAATTCCTTTAAACATACAATTGACTAAATGGAAAAAAAGCACATTGAAGAAAAAAACAAAAACAAAACAAAAAAATTCTTTCTCGTTCTTCATCTTGAATCCATTACTTCTCTGACAAGGAAGATGAAACAGAACAAGCACTTAATCAAGTGCCTTCTATGTGCCAGACACTGTGCTGTGTTTTATGGATACTGTCTCATGGGGTCCTTGCAACAGTCCTGGGAGGCAGGTGCTTTCATAATCCCTCTCTACAGTTGAGGAAACAGGCAGACAGAGGTTAAGTAACTTGCTCAAGGTCAGGTAACAAACAATTGTCCGTGGTTGGGTTTGAGTTCAGATCTTCCTCACCCCAGGTTTCTCACTCTATCTGCTGCACCACCTGATAAATAACAGTCAATCAGTCTTCAGAATCATGGCTGGTCATTGCATTTATCAGATGGTTTCAGAGAAACCTGGTAATACTTGAATAGGCAGATGTGAAGTGAAGTCAGCAGAACCAGGAGAACAATTTGTATGATAACAACATAGTAAAGACAAATGACTTATCTTTATATCACATGGACTGAAGACCTTTCCACATCCTGGCTCCTCTCCTCTGGTTAATATCTGGCTTGCCAATGTCCTTTCTAAATCATGACACCCAGAAGTGAGCACAATAGTCCAGATGAGATCTGATAAGGACAGTATAATCTCTTTCAAGCTTCTTCTTGTTGTTCAGTTATGCCTGACTCTCCATGACCCCTTTTGGCATTTTCTTGGCAGAAAAAGGAGTGCTTTGCCATTTCCTTCTCCAGCTCATTTTACAAATGAGGAAACTAAGAAAAACAGGGTTAACTGACTTGCCCAGGCTCACACAGCTTGTAAGTGTTGGAGGCTACATTTGAATTCTTCTTGACTCCAGGCCTGATTCTCTCTCCATTGTGCTACCTAGCTGCCTACCTTATCGCTGTTATTTCCCCATATTTTTCTGCTGTCCACCAGGGACCTTACATCTAGAACTGGAATGGATTTTAAAAGTTATCTAGTCCCACCTCCTCATTTTACAGATGAAGAAACTGAAACTCAGAGAAGTCAAATGATTTACCAAAGTAGCACAGGAAGAATGTGGTACAACTGGTATTTGAACTCCACATTCAGCACTCTCTCTGCCGTACCTTCCACCCTGACTTTTCTCACCTTCCTTTGCTACGGGCCATGTAGCCCTAAATCTAAAAGCAGAAAACCTGAATTTGAATGCTGACGTGGTCACTTCCTGTCTTCAGTACTCTGGACAAGCCATTCAATCCCCCTTGGCTTCCGTTTTTCTAAATCTAAAATGGTAAAGCTTTTGCTCAGAAACCACTCTCTTCTTAAAGAGCCACAGGGCTATCTAAGAGGATGTGTAGGAGAAAGGCAGGCTGGGGATTTCCGTTAAGTCTCATTTATATAACGGCCACTGCACAGTGACAGAAGTTAGGCTGAGCTCAAGAAATTCTGCTCCTAGTCAAAGTATTGGCCACCAGCCAAGGAGGAACTATCTTGGTCAGCATAAAACAAGACTAATTTAAGAGAATGAATGAGGAAAGTAGAGGGGAAAGTCCTGTAATCCTTGTACTTTTGGTCAATTAATATGTTCCTGTGAGAAGGGAGGGGGAGTAATCAAATCTATAAATCAATCTACTATTTCTTGTTGCTAGGCAGAGTATTTCTTTGTAATTCTGTACCCTATAGCACTAAGGTAATGGAGTGCATTTTTAAATTGAAGATAAAAATATAACCTACAGTGATCTCCCATTTGTTAAATGGTTCTTTTAGCTATTGGATACATAGGGGCTATATTTGTGATTTCTTGGGTAGAGAGAACTGCCAGGTAAGGAAACTTCCCCTACCAAGGCAAGTCAGAACCATTTCTACCAAAGTTACAGTTTTAGAGGGTTGCTTAGAACGTCCAGAAGTCAAATAACTCATCCAGAACCACACAGTCAGTGTATAAAGAAACTGGACTTGAACTCAGGTCTTTGAGGTTAGGTCGCATTCCACTATACCACATTGCCTCTCCTAAAGAAAAAAAATTATGAAAAATTAGACTGGTTCACAATTACTATACATGATTTTCCTAGCTTATACTAATTTATTACCTTTTTATTCTTATTTTCTAATTTCTTATTTTATTAATGCTATTATTAAATTGTAGTATATATTATATGTTATAATATATCATATTTATCTATCATGTATCATATTTATCATTTAATTCTTATTTCTTATTTTTATTCTTATTTTCTAATTTCTTATTTTTTATATTATTATTAAAGTATAGTATATATTATATGTTATAATATATCATATGTATCTATTGTATCTATTATTTATTTATCATTTAATTCTTATTTCTTATTCTTTATATTCTTATTTTCTTTATGGTCTTCCTGGCTTTATTTTCTAGAACCCCCCTTCACTGGAAAATTTTGTGTCTTTCTCCTATAGGACAGCACCTAAAAACATACACACAAGCAGATATACTTTTTCTCAAAAAGAATGTGGCTTTTTTTTAAAAGTAAGTTTTCCTTGTAACTTTTGTTTTTAGGTCACAATCGCTTCTATATGCCTCTTTCCCCTCCCCAAAGTTGAATAAAGGAAAGTAGTTTAAAATCACCTGCAGAATTAAAGAGTTTGCTCTGTAGACTATTGAGAGGAGGGAGGTAAGACCAGGATTTTGATCACTCTGTAATGGAACCTTATGCTTTCGCACTTACTAATTAGAAATAAACCTCAGCTACAAACCGCATAGCTTCCTGTCTAGTGCTCATTTCCTGGAGCATTGCCAAACGATAAGCATCCTCTTATATGTCTTAGACTTAGGGTATTTTTTTTCTCTTATGGAACAAATTAGTTTATTTACTCTAGTAGAAATAACCAATTCACTCCTAACACCATAATGGAACAACTGATGTAGGCGGTTTCAGAAACAATGGAGAAGAAATCTACCTATGGAATTATTTATTCATTCATCCAGATACATATTGTCTGGGGTAAGCCTCCTAGCTGTACTTGGTTGTCAGATGGCTATTTTTATGGGTTTTTAAGGGAAATGGGGCCTTTGTTTATTTTTTAAAAGAACCTGTAAATGTTTATGAAAATGGATCACTAAGAAGAAAACCATTAACAACATCTCTAAGAGTATATATTTATTGGTTCAGTGGATAGACGAGTAGCCCTGGAAGACTTCTTCCAGAGTTCAAATCTGACCTCAAACACTTGCTAGCTGTGTGGCTGTGGGCAAGTCATTTAACCTTACTTGCCTCAGTTTCCTCATCTGTAAAATGAGCTGAAGAAGGAAATGGAAAACTGCTCCAGTATCTTTGCCAAGAAAACCCCAAATGGGGTCACAAAAAGTTAGACATGATTGAACAACATCTCCCATCTTGACTTATAGATGTCATATCTCAGTTTGAAAAAGAGTAGAAAGTGATCTTTTTTCTCTGCTGTAAGACATTTTCACCTACTCTTTGCTAAGAAGAACTTCTAGAGTAATTTAAGAAATTATGTCTTCTATTGGCTGAAATATTCTCTGAACGATAGAATAACTCTAAAACACCGGGGGGAAAATCATATTTCTGGAGATATAGAGAGACTCCTTAACAACGTTTCCTCTCCTAAGTATCTTTTTAATATTAAAAAAGGCACTTCTCCAAATACAAGGGTCCTTGGGAGTTAAGCGTATCTTGGACTTTAATGAGGTATGTGCTGTAGTGGACCTGGGAGACAAAATAGAGCATCCTTATGTCAGTAGGAACTTGAGACTCAAGAGCCACATTTAAAAATAGAAAGGAGAAAAATACGTTTTGCATTCCATAATATGTATATATTAAAGTGTGCCCCAATATCTCTGGAATTAGCTAAATTATTCAGATAGACCATAATGACTAGGAAATATTTAAGGGGAATTTCTGTATCAAAGAGGACATAGCATAATAACAATTATAGAACAAAATAAAAACTAAAAACAGGCTAGTTGTGAGGCACCATATTCTTCTCTGGGAGTGACATTACATTACAGTAAACTCTGGCTATCCCCAATTTTCTCATCTATAAAAGTCTGACTATTCTTTTTTGCCAAAAACTCTCACTTGATCTCAGTTGTTTGCTGTTTAAAAAAACAGTTTTCTGCTGTGTATTTAGGTCATATTTACTATAATATTTCAGTACTCAGTGGTGAGTACTAAACTAAGGTAAATGCTATTATCTAGGGCCCTGTGAAAAGTTTCACTATTTAAACTCACCATTTGAAAGCACCCTTTTAAAAATTCCTCCCCTGGCCTCATCCTCAACAGAAATCTTTCTTTGATGTCTCATTATGGTGTAAACATAGCCCTGGGTCTGCCAAAGTTATGTAGGTCTGCCTAAAATAAGGTTGGTGGGTCGTATCAAGCTGGAACAATTTTAAATAAGGAAGGAGCAGCCCCATTTTGTAAGGAAACTTGAGAAATGTGGATTCTTTTCTAAGACTTCAGATGGGTGAGCCAGAGTAGGTAGTACTGGTGAATTGGATTTAAAAATTTTTCTTTTTATTGTGGATTTAACAATCCAACTCATACTAATTGGATTAATTTTCAAGGTTAGCCTTTCAGCTAAATCTTCCACTTCTTCCTCCTTAGTACCTTGAACAGGGAGGATGGAACATGGGAGACTCTGTAATGATTGTTTTGATAAAGATAATGTTATCCCCTCTAGAACAGAGTCCTTAATCTTTGCATGTATGTATGTGTGTGTGTGTGTGTGTGTGTGTGTTTTAGATCCCTTTAGCAATCTGATGAAGCCTATGGAGCCTTTCTCAAAATGATGTTTTTAAATATAGAAAATAATAGTATTATAAAGGAAAATAATTATATTGAAATACATTTATCAAAATACATTTTCTAAAGTTCAAAGGCCTCAAGTTTAGAACCCCTCATCTAGATATTCTATTAGGTATCTCAATTTTCTAAATGTTAGACTTTCATCCAAAATTTGCTATGTTGCATAATATTACATATGTGTCTATTTAATTTGATTTATACATAATTAATATGTTGCAAAATATGTTGTATCATATGTAGTTCTAAAATTTAAATCAATCCAATCTAGTCCAACAAGCATTTAATGTTTTGTGCTAAGCCCTACGTAAGGCGCATGGGATATGAAGACAAGACAAAAATTGTTCCTACCCTCAAAGTGATGACATTCTCCTGGAGTGGTGGGTTGGAAATAATATGCTGAACAGCTAAGTCTATATGTGATGATTTAGGATGAAGAGCAATAAATTAATAAACAGACAAACAAATAAAGAAAAATAGCATCAGGAAAGGTTTCCTGTAGATAAAGTTTGGACTAAGCCTTGAAGGAAGCTAAGGATTCCAAGAATTGGGGGAAAGGATGTGATGCATTCTAGGAAGGTGCAGAAAGCCTTTGTTGCTTGTCTTTTCTTCTCAAAGAGGACCATGACAGCAGAAACGTGATGTGTTGACCTGCAAACGAATTGGATGTAACCAACCTCACTTTTGTTTCTGGAGCCATCTGGATCCAGTGGCCGGATATAGATCAGGACGACTGGGGATGGCTCCAGCTATAGTGGGAGACCTTGGCCTGACCAAGTCACACATGTAAAAGATAGAATGTTGGGTTTGAGCAAGTGTCAGTTCAGATGAAACTTAGAGTACATTAAGGGGAGTGCTGTGCAAGGAGCCTTTAAACACAAGCCAAAGCCAAATTATTTAGTGACTTAAATGTCAAGTTGAGCAACTTCCATTTTCCTAGAGACATCAGAGAGCCACTGATGTTTCTTTGCAGAAGGCTTGAATAACCAGACTTCTGTTTCAAAATATTTTTAAAATTAAATTTTTTTTCAATGAACAAAAATAGTTTCTCTTCCTCACATATTGCTTTTCTCTTGCGATGAAAAAGAAAAATAATACCCTTGTAACAAATATGCACAGTGAAGTGAAACAAGTTATTCCTTTGTCCATGTTCAAAAAGTCCATCTCAATCTGCATGTCAAGTCTACCACCTCTCTGACAGGGGGTATAAAGCATGTTCCACTGTCAGTCCTCCAGGATCATGGTCAGTCATTAAGAGATTATTTTGGCAGCTTCTGTGGAAGGTGGATTGGATCAGGGAGAAGCTAAGTACCAGAAGTCCAACTACAATCTGTTATAACAGATCAGGAACCAGGTAGAGTAGTGTAAAGGCAATCAATTTAGCAGATACTTAGCACTTAGTAATTGATTATTGTATTGTATTGTGAATTGATTGAATAATTAAGTATTGATTTGTCCCATTAGTAGAAGACTGATGATTGTATTGTGTATTGATTGAATGATTGAGTATTAATTACTGTATTGTGAATTGATTGAATTCTTTGTTGTAAATATTGTGGCCACTGTAGTGAAAACTGTGTGGCCATTCTAACGTTAAACTGTTATGAATACTATATTGTGATTTTCTGTGATAAGATGTAATGTCATGAATATTATATTGTGATTTATAATGAATGTTTGCCTTGATTTGTAATGGAATAAATGGAGTGTTCATTATACTATGTAATCTGAAACTTAAAAGCTGTTCACATGTTCACAGTAGTATTCTTTTGGGAATCTGCTGGTGCATGGCATTACATTAGGGCCTGAATAAAGGCTGTAGACATATAAGTGGAGAAAAGGGGATAGATATTCCGGATGCTGTGAAGGTAGAATTGACAATACCAAGCAAATGAATAGTTGTACAAAGAGAAGGTGAGGAGGGAAGGCACAAAGGTAGCAAACATTAGTGTCTGGAAGGATAGTGTTACTCTCAGTGGACATAGAAAATACATTAACAAACCAAGGAAATAAACAACCTTGAATTTTAAATTTTTCTTATCAAGGACTGTGTCATTCTTATTTTCAAACAGGCTGAATTAGATGAAAAGACAAATAATTTTTTACCAACTCATTCCTAGCTAAGTGGATGAGTTGGCACAACCTATCCTGACACTAAGTCCTCTGAGCCACCCAGATTCCTCCCTACCACCATAAAAACAAAAAGAGTCCTTATGCTGATGAGTTCCACCAGTTTCATCAGCAATCTCAGAAACTGGTCTTGATGGCCAAGGAAAAGTGAACCAGATGAACTGATGCTTGTTATTCTTTTCTTTTAGGCTTTTTAGAAAGAACCTTTGATGAAAGAAAAGTCATCTATGCTTCTCCCGGCATGGATGTGAACTTGACATGTCAGACGCAGAAGAGCAGCATCTTGGTGCAAACACAATGGTCCAAGATCACCAATATCACAGAAATGATAGCTCTCTACCACCCTCAGCATGGCTATCACTGTAGTGCTCACAAGTCTTGTGATTCCTTAGTATCATTCACCAAATTGTCACCAAATGTTTCAGAATGGGCTTTGCACTTGAGAAATGTGTCTGCTGAAATGAGTGGGAAATACGAATGTAGCTTTACATTGTATCCAGAGGGCACCTGGACAAGGGTCCAGAACTTCCTTGTGCAGACCAAAGGTAAGAAATAGAAATTAAGCACAATAAGTTTGAAAGAGGTGGTTGTGCCTTCTTGTATTATTTCAAATTAAGGAAAGAGCATGATATAGTGGGTAGAGACCTGACCTTTAAGCTAGAAAGATCTGGGTCCAAATTCTGCCCCTAATACTTATTATATGTGTAACCCTGTGCAAATATGTGACTTAAATGCTTGGTATTCTTGGCCAGTGATGTCAAACTCAAATTGAAACAGATCCCTGCTGAAAGTATATTGACTTAGAAAAATCTCAAATCAACATTTTCTATATTTTGTTGTCTTTTAATTATTTTTTCATGTTTACCATTACACTTCAATCTAGTCTCAGAGCATCAAGGAGCCCACCAGCCAGGGTTTAACTTCTCTACTCTAGGCAATTCTCTAGGTTGGTAAATTGCAAGGAAGGTGCTGATCTGCGTGAGTAGACAGTGTTCCCATCCAGGAATTCCCTTTACTAATGAAATCATAGATCCAGACTTAATCCTTATCCTTAAGGTACAGTAGAGGGGGAGGGGAGCCCTATCCCTTTAATCAGAAGATCTGGACTCAAATTCTGCCTCTGATGATGACCAAATATGTGATTTGGGGCAGGTCACTTATTCTCCCAGGCTTCAGTGTCTTTGTCTATAAAATGAGGATGTTAGGGGAGATGACCTCTGGGATCCCTTATAGCTCTGAAACTATTATCCTATGAAATTCACAGTCATCAGCTTCAGCTTTATATTTGCTCCAAGGATGGTTTTGAGGTCTGATGTAGTCTTCCCCAATTACATTCATGTTAGAGGAGGCTGCCATGTCAATGATGCTGCTGATTCAAGACTGTTGTTATTTAATTTATTAGTCATGTTCAACAATTTGTGACCCCATTTGGAGTTTTCTTGGCAAAGATACTAGAATGCTTTGCCATTTCCTGCTCCAGTTCATTTTATAGATGAGGAAACTGAGGCAAATAGAGTTACGTGACTTGCTTAGGATCACACAGCTAATAAATGTCTGAGGCCTGATTGGAACTTAGGAAAGTAAGTCCTTCTGACTTCAAGCCTGGTTCTCTCTCCACTGTACCACTTCACTGCCACATGAGCTAGAGAAGAAAATGACAAACCATTCCAGTATCTTTGCCAAGAAAGCCCTACATGGGATAATGGGGAGTCAGAGATGATTAATTGACTATAAACAACAATTCAAGACTAAGGAAGTCAGAATGTATGAGGCCAAGAATGCAGTCAGATGTATTTGCTTTTTGTCTGGTAAGTGGAGAAGCCATGGGAAGGAAAAAGACAGGATTAATGGAAAGGAGACTGCTTCAACATGACATTAAAAACAACAACAACAACAACAACAACAGGGAATGCCCAGAGGAAATACAGGAAGCCCATTTTCAGTCAAATAATCCGACTTCCATAGAAACACTAAAAGAGCTTTCTACAGAAAGTTTCTTAATACATTGTCTAGGAAAGGGGTTCAAATCCTACTTCCAACACTTACTACTTGTGTGACTTTAAGGAAATCACTTGCTCTTTTGGGCTCTGTTTCCTTATCTCTGTAATGAGGGAACTGGACTTGATGACTCCTGAGGTCCTTTGCATATCCAAATTTAGAATCCTATGATAAGAAAAACAGGAAGCCTTGCATTTAACTCAAGTCACTCACCTTCTCATCCCCAGCAGTTGCAAATGTCAGATAGACTGACAGCCATCTTTGTTGAGTCATCAATATAAAGTGAGTCAATTGTTTTAGGATGGAAATAAAAGGGAGTCCTCTCTTTTAAGATGTAAAAAATAAAATGTGAGTGAGTGAGTGACAGAGAGAGAGAGAGAGAGAGACAGAGAGAGACAGAGAGAGAGACAGAGAGACAGAGAGAGAGAGAGAGAGAGAGAGAGAGAGAGAGAAGAGAGAGGAGAGAGAAATAAAGAGGAAAGAAAAAAGAAAGAGCAAGAGGGAGGAGAGAAGAAAGAGATAAAATAAAAGAGAGAAAGAGAAGAGTGAGAAGAGAGAAAGATAAAGAGCAAGAGAAGGGGAGAGAAGAAAGAAAGAGAAGAGAGAGAAAAGATAAAAGAGAGAGAAAGAGAAGAGTGAGAGGAAAGAGGAAAGAGCAAGAGAAGGAGGGAGAAAAAAGAAAGAGAGAAAAGAACAAAAATGAGAAAGAGAAGAGAGGAAGAATAAATGAAGAGAGAGAGAGAAGAGAGAGGAAGAGAAAAGAAAGAAGAGAGAGTGAGGAGAGAGAAAAGAAAAGCTAGAGAAAAAAAGTAAAGAAAGAGAGAAGAGAGGAAATTGAAAGTGCAATGTAGTAGCGAGCCTTGGATTAGGAGTCAAAGGTACCTTGGGGTTAGAATCTGGATTACCTTGCTACCTGTGAGACCTTGTACAAGTCACAACTTCTTTAGGTCTCAATTTCCTCATCTATAAAATGAAGAAGTTATATTGAGCACCATTCCATCTTAATATGTATGATCAATTAACTCTTCAGAGAGGGCTCACTCTAAAAGCAGAAAGTATTTGCCAGAATCAAGCATTAAAACAAAATATCTAACAAGACAACAGAAGTCACCCTTAACTGGCCACATATAATTAGTAAGAATAATAACTACCATTTCTATAGTGCTTGCAATGTGCAGACCCTTTGTTCTTTGCTATTCTTTGGAATTCTTTGTTCCTTGTGCTAAGTTCTTTGCAATTCTTATCTCATTGTTGTTCACAGCCCTCCCTGGAAAGTGCAATTATTGTCCCCATTTTACAGATGAGGAAACAGGCAAACAGAGGTTAAGTGACTTACTCAGGTTCACATAGCTAGTAAGAGTTTGAGTCAAGATCTGAACTCGGGTCTTCCTGGCTCCTGAATCCATATATGCACTCTACTACTTAGATGAAAAGTCAAAGAAAGATGATAAATTAGGGAGGAGGGAGGAAGGATAAACAAGTCATATCATCTCCTTATCAGACTTGCCAACTACAATATTAGGAATTAATATGTAAGTAATGCTTTACGTTTTGCAAAGCACTTTACATATATTATGTCACTCAATTCTCATAGGTGCCTGCCCAATGAAGTAGGTATGGGAAATTATTCTTATTTTAAAGTCAAGGAAAGCTGTGGGGTTAAATGCCTTGCCCATAGTCACACAGTTAGGAAGTGTCTGAGGTAGGATTCAAACTCATGGCTTGGTCACACTAAGCCCACGGTTTTATATAGCCAGGTGATGCAGTGGATAGAGCACTTGGCCTCAAAAATCAGGAAGACCTGAGTACAAATATAGCCTCCGTTATTTATGAGCTGTGAGACTCTGGGTAAGTCATTTAACCTCTTCCTGCCTCAATTCCCTCAACTGTAAAATGGGGATAATGAGAGCATCTACTTCCCAAAGTTGTTGGGAGAATCAAAGAAATAATATCTATAATACCTTTAGCACAGTGCCTAACACAGAGAGAGCACATAATAAATGCTTGTCTCTTTCCTTCTTATTCATTGCATCAGCTAACTGCCTCTTAACAATGGAATCCAAGATTAGGAATCAAGGTATCCAGGGACCTGATTGCTTTGTTTGCCTGACCTTGCTCAAAGAAAGGTCTTTCATTGATTTGGCAGGTAATCAAAGAAGAGGAAGAATGCCTTGAGAATAGATCCTCTGTAACTTTAATCAAGAAAGTCTAGCTTAACTTTAAAGTTCTAGAGCCAACTTTTCTCTGACTCTCCCTGCCACTATTAGTCGTTTGACAAGTCATTTGGCCTGTCATTGTCTTAGCTTTCCTATTACTTTGTCCGTTAGGGTCTTTCACAGCATTTTCAATTGTTAATGGTAATCAGATTCTGCAAATAAGAAGTTTGGAGACCCTCCCTCCCTTTGAAAATACTAAATAGGATGACAAGCAAAAGAGGGGCTCAAACACCATCTAAAAATACTGATTCACCACAGCAAGATGGATGGTGGACCCTGAAAGGAATACAAATCAATCCCACCTCTCCAGCACACGTGGTGTCGTACATAAAGCTTTAACCTTGAAGTCAGAGAGACTTTACTTCGAAACTTCCCTCATATCTCACTAATTGTGTAAGACTGGGCAGGCCACATCACCTCTGCTCTCCTCACTCTCTTTCCCTGTAAATTGAGGGGTTTGGATTAGATGACTTCTTAATGTCCTTTCAACTCTGTGTCTATATAATGACTAATAAATGTGAGTCAAAGACATCCTTATGGTTTTTCTTTTTTGTGGGGGGAGGAGGAGAGGAGGGCAGGGTCTCCAAAAGCATATAGGTAATGAGGTGGAAATTTCATGATCTAAGCAGATTGCATACATTCGGAACTATTTACCTAGATGAACTATTTATTTAAATGTTGCAAACATTCACATGTCTATGCTAACTAGCTGTATGACCAAGGGGAAGTTACTTAGACTCTGTGATCTTAATTTCCTCAATCTGTAAAATGAGAATAAAATCTGCTGTTGGTACCTACCTATCTTACAGAATTATTGTGAAGTTCAAGTGAATTGAAGTATGTAAAATTCTTGGTGAACCTTTATTATGGGAATCTGAAGATCTTCCCTGCCCTGAGGCCCTTTGATAGACTTAAGTGGCTCTGATTTGAAAGTATACTCTGCTGCCTAATAGGCTGAATGTGGTCACATAGAGCCTGTGGCTGGAGGCTTGCTCTTCAGGATGCCCACACCTTATTACTTTATGATTGGGCAGTGGGTCAAGAGGGCTGTGACATTCTACCATCCAGGAGAAGGCTATATATACCTTGATGTGAGTTTTTGCTTTGGGGCTCACAGTGGGAAGAGTTGTATGATTTGGCCAGATGAGACTCTGGGAAGCCATTGAACCCCCCAGCTTTGAAAAACCCAGATGTTGATGTTTCCCTCTCTGGTAACTCACTAGGTATAGATGTAATGGTCAGACGGTTGAAAGCCCTGTCCGCTGATCTGTTTGTTTGCTTGTGACTTCTGCTTGTAACTGTTTGTATTCTCTGAAGTTCGGGATGCTAACTTTTTCCCCTGAACTATGTAAATGATGTATGTTTGATTGATTAAAGTGAGACTGTTAACCCATTTTGAGTTCCTTTCCTTTAGAAAAGCAGATCTAAGAATCTGTGCTAGCAGCCACCCTGGGTATGCTGCTACAACCTTAAAGCCCCATATAAATTTCATTCTATCTATTCATTCATTTATCTATTGATCTACCTATCCATATTTGTACACATTTATATATTTGTATGTATATATGTAAACACATATACAGTCAAATTTATATATGCATGTACCTGTGTGTATGTGTAGATACACACAGGTATACATGAATATATATGTATAAATATATGCATGCACAGATGTGTAGGAATATGTAAATATATGTATATGTATATATCTGTGTACTGTGTATCTATGTATATATGTGTGTGTACACACATATACGCATATATATATATTTTTTTTTCTCCATATCTTTTGCCCAATACTTCTGTTACTGGATATTTCAGACTGTATGTAGTAACAGAAGTACCAGGCAAGAGATGTGGAGAAATCCCACTGGAATCTAGTTCTAGGAGATGCTGGTTTCAAGTGCTATCCAAGCAATTTCTAAAGCAATGCAATAGGAGCATCTCAGATCCCTAGTTCTACCTTGGAATAAATATGACTATATTAGCTACATTGGGAGGGAGAGACAAACATACAGAAAGAGACAAAGAGAGACAGAAAGAAACAGAAAAACTCAGAGACAGGCACGAATACAAACAGACAGATAGAGGCAGATACAAGGAAAGACTGAGACAGACAGCTATAAATAAAAAAAAAGGAAGCTTAGAGGCATTGACAGAGAGATGGGGAAATCCAGAGAGACTCCAGAGACAGAGATAGACAGAGAGAAAGACAGATAGAGAAAGAGAGCATAGCTTAATGCTATACTATAAATTGCTATGGATTTGGAGTCAAGAGAATCTGGATTTGAATCCTAGCTTTGGTATTTATTACCTCTGTGATATTGGTTACTCTCTAAACCTCAGTTTTCTCATCTGTAAAATGGAGTTGAATGAGAAGACCCTTAAGCTCTTTTCCAAATCTCAACACTATCATTCTAAATGGAAAACAACTGACCAAAAAAAAATCTGAAAAATATAATGAAATCTATTTTTATAACCAAAGGATATGAACCTAAGAGACTGTGACAGCATGCAGCTCCATTCATTATTGCCCGCCCCTTACATCACAGATGTTTCTGGTTTGGTTCTAAGGCCATAAGATTGGTACAGATTGGGTCACTCTTCCTAAACATCCCACTTAGTGAATTCTGCTCCCATTGAATTCAGAGAAAGATGTCTGGTGGGACAGGGAGGAGGGAGTGGATTACAAACCCTGCCCGCCCTTTCATTTCTCAATGCTTAATTTTGTTCATAAGACATAGTTTATAAGAGCCTAGATTCTGAACTTTAAGGGAGGTTAGAGGTCATCCAGTCCAATCTACCTCCTTTTACAGATGAGGAACTGAGGCCCATAATATGGCTTTCCAGAGCCTCATAGGTATTAAGTGTCAGAGCTGGGATTCAAACTCTCTTCCCCTTTCTCTAAATCCAGTGTTCTTTCTACACGTCAAAATTGAAAGAGAGCACAAGAAGAGATAATTCACACCTTGCATAAGAGTCAAGAGGACAAAAATGATTTATATGGTCTGGAATGAAGGTCGGCTTGAACGAGATGAATGTTAATAGCAATAAAGGGAAAGCCCTATATTTAAGTTTAAAAAAAAATAATTCTATCTGCACGGTGTATGTCTAGATGGCAGTACATGTGAAAAAAAAAGACCTGGGATTTATGAAACAGCAAACTCAATATGAATTAACTGTGTAACATCACAGTCAAAAAGAAATCCCCCAAATCAAAAATTAATGTGATCTTAGGCTGTACTAAAAGAAATATGGCATCCAATAAAAAACAGGTGATAGTTCCACTGTATTCTACCTTTCTTAGACCACATAGGAACTATTATATTGAGTTCTAGAGACCACATTTTAAAAACAAACCACAGTTTCTACAGTGACCCATAGCTAGGAGAGTGAGAGGATTTGAAACTGTTTCACCCAAGTACTACCTTGAAGAACTGGGGATGTTTATCCTAGAGAAAAGAGGACTTAGAGCTAGGGGGATACAATTCTCATGTTTAAACAGTTGAATAACTATCATGAGGAAAAGAGACTGGATATTTTTGCTTAAATCCAGAGAGCAGAACTACAACCAATGGGTGCAAATTATAAGGAATCAGTCCGCTTTTGATGCCATTTATGGAAGAACTTTATTAAAAATGCAGATTTCTAAAAATGGAATGGTCTTTTCTTGGAAGGGAGTGAGTTCTTTGTCAGTACAGATCTCCAAGAAGAGACTGAATGACAATTTATCATTAATTTTATGGAGGAATGTTGCATGCTTTAGGCAGAAGTTGAAGTAGATGACCTTTCTGGTACCTTCTATCTTCATAAATCATAGTTTAGAAATTAGTTATTCCTCGTTCATTTCCTGATAATGATCTACATGGTTTTTATGAAAGTGGACACCAGTGTCTTCTCTCTTGTCTTCATTCTTGCCATTTAAAAATCTGCAGTCCTGACCAAGTCATGATACTATTTTATTTAGCATCAGCAACTTGAATCAATTCACCATCCAGAAAGAGGGCATGTGGTGGTTCAGATGGAAAGAAGCAGTAGATGGTAGTTGACATGTTAAAAAGAAAGGAGAGGGGCAGCTAGGTGGTGCAGTGGTTAGAGCACCCACCCTGGAGTCAGGAGGACCTGCATGCAAATCTGGCCTCATACACTTACTAGCTGTGTGACCCTGGGCAAGTCATTTAACTCTGATTTCCAGGAAGCAAGGAGAGAAAATATTATACACCTTTAAGCAAAGTACATTCTTGATTAAAAAAAAAATACAATGTGAACCTAGATGCCTGAAGCTGGTAACTATCCAAAACCTCCTCCAACCATGAGAGAGATAGAAGCCACAGACATGGAGGCAGAATTAATGTCATACTTTTCATACTGTAACTTAACAGCAGATCAGTTTCAAAGCCATGGTCTGAACCTTTTGAAAATGGTCCTGCTTTAGAGACAGGACCAGACAAGCAATCAACATTAGCTTGAAAGCTGTGATATTGGCAAAGGGAGAGGATGTCAGGCAGTTGATTTGAGTCCTAGGTAGGAACACTATGGTATAGGAGAAAGCATATTGGATTCGGAACCGAAGGAGTCTGGGTTCACATGCTCCCTTTCCCACTTACTGCCTATGACTTCAGGGAACTAGGTGGTTCAGTGAATAGAGTGCCTGGTCTGAAGTCAGGAAGATTCATTTTCCTGAGTTCAAATCCAGTCTCAGACACTTGGTATCTGTGTGACCCTGAGCAAGTCACTTAACCCTTATTTTTCTCAGTTTCCTCATCTGTAAAATGAGCCAGAGGAGGAAATGGCAAATCACTCCAGTATCTTTGCCAAGAAGACTCCAAATGGGATCATGAAGAGTAAGACATGCCTGAAAATGACCGAACCACAACAGCCTATAACTTTGAGCTATTCCTTCATTTTTAGATAAAGAGAATGAACTATATATGACTTTAAAGATACTTCCATATTTAAATCTATGATCCTATTATATGCCACCAGAGGTTCTTATGTATTAGCTTCCTACCAAAAGGACTTCTCTCCCTTTTCCCTCTAGCTTCCTTTTCTTCCTTTTTTCCCCCACTTCATCAGGCAAAATAATCTCTGGGATGGTCTTTCCTCAACTCCAAAATGAGTAAAATAAGAGATTGATCTAGATAATCTTGAAGCTGCATTTGACTCTATACCTATGAGCCAGTGAGCTTTTCTTTCCCCTCTTTTCCCCCCATTTTTTCTAACCTGAGCCTCAGGGTTTCTAGGCAAGAGATGGCCCTTCCCTGTCACTGTGTCTTGTGACTCATGAGGCTTCTGATTCCTGTACTAGACAGTGGCAAAAAAAACGGATGAGCCATTTACTTGGTCACCCACCTTCCTGGTGAGTCAACAGTAGTTATTGAGCATTGATAGACGTGCTGCCTTCTGGGAATTTGCAAGCTGACTGGGTGGGTAAACCTTGTGTGGAGTAAAATTACTCCTAAAGTACTTACAGACAAATGTATATACAAATGCATGTGGAAGTAGTGAGCCACCAATGACATGCATCAGTGCTTAGGTGTTTGAAGTTCATCAGAATTTGCTGTTTGCTTTCCAAGTGATTTGTATCTCTCTGCCTCTCCTCTGTTTATAAAGCATTAATATGTGCCTGAGAGATCAGCCCTGGGTTCTGTCTTTGAGAAGCCATTCTGTTCTCTTCTCTCTCCCATAAGGTCTTCCAGATAGCATGTTATTTATGTTTATCCCCTGTGCAATGGTCCTGTAGGACTAGTGTGAAAATATAGAAGTCTATGCATAGCAGAATGGGTAGCTAGATGGTAAAGATAGGCCTAGAGTCAGGGAGATTCATCTTCCTGAATTTGAATCCAGCCTCAGACGACTAGCTGTGTGACCCTGGGTGAGTCATTTAACCTTGTTTTCCTCAGTTTCCTAATCTGAAAAAAGAACTGGAGAAGTTAAAGGCAAACCACTCCAGTATCTTTGCCAAGAAAACCCTAAACATAGTAGTGAAATGTCTGAACAACAACACTTAGCTCCATGTCAAGGTGCTGAAAACTTGGCATGTGTGTTTTCTCAGGATCCTGAAAGGAAATTGTTCCTCTCTTCCCACCCCATAGCAGAGTAATTTCCACAATGATCCCGAGAGCTGCATTTCAGGCACTTGGTACATAGTTGTGCACCAAAGATTCTCTGATTTGCATCTAGGCAAATTGGGCTCTCAGGTTTATACATATACCTAGATAGAGATAAAGACAGAGATGGAGACAGAGATATGGAAAGGTAGAGATAGATATATATGTGTACACACACACGTGTGTATATATACACACACACACACACACATCTGAAAATTCGAGTATAAGTTTTGTTGCAGTAGTTTTCCCAGTTATTACTAAAACTTTAGAGATGTTTTCTCTTCTTGGTCTCCTTCTTAACATGGCTGATCTTCTTTACTCCTTGATCTGTAAGCTATTAGGAATTTGAGGACAAATCCTCCTGCTGCTTTTGCCCGGGAAGTATGCTTTGATGGATCTGTGATCGCATCCATGTGAATATAAAAATTACAACTCTAAAAGCAAAGACATCCATTTCCAAAGTTGTAAAGTCCTCATCCGTAAGAGAGAGTAGAGACAAAAACAGAGACAGAGACAGAGAAAGGAAGAGTAAGAGAGAAACAGAAACTGAAATAGAAAAGGAGAGACAGAAAGAGAGGAGAGAGAGAGAGAGAGAGAGAGAGAGAGAGAGAGAGAAGAATTGGGTAAGGGAAGAAGGAGAGAGAAAAGGAGAAGGAAAGGAATGAGATGAAAGGTATTTTATAATTTATTTTAATTTAATTTTAGTTTTCAGCATTCATTTCCACAACATTTTGATTTACAAATATTCTCCCCATCTTTCCCCTACCCCTCACCCCAAGATAAAAAGTATGCTGAATACTTCTTCCCCCATAACCCCTCTAACTTTCTACTAGGGCAAGATGGATTTCTATACCCCAGTACCTGTATATGTTATTTCCCAGTTGCATGTAAAAAATTATTTTTTTAACGTTTGTTTTTAAAACTTTGATTTCCAGATTCTCTCCTTTCTTCTCTCCTTACCCACCCCCACTGGGAAGATAAGCAATTCAATATAAGTTGTACATGTGTAGTTATACAAAACGTTTCCATAGTAGTTATATTGTGAAAGACTAACTGTATTTCCCTCCATCCTATCCCCCCCCCACACACTTATTCTACTTTCTCCTTTGACCCTATACCTTTCCAAAAGTGTCTGCTTTTGATTACCCTCCCCCAGTCTGCCCTCCCTTCCATCATCTCCCCTCTTATCCCCTTCCAGTCTTCCACCCTACTTTCCTTTAGGGTAAGATACCCAAATAAGTGTGTATGTTATTCCATCCTTGGAATTCAATGAGAGTAAGGTTGACCCATTCCCTTTTACCTTCCTGTTCTTCCCCTCCATTGTAACAGTTTTCTCTTGCTTATTTTATATGAGATAATTTACCCTTTTATATCTCTCCCTTTCAAGGAAAGGCATTTAAATTTATTGTGTATTACTTGAATAGGAGATTTCCACATAGCTCCATAACATGAAAGTATCATGCCTTAAAAATAATGTCTTTGGTTGTACCCTCTACATAGAACAAAAAAACACTCAACACCTTTGGGCCAGCTCAGCTTTGTTCTTGTATTTCTACTTCCTAATGGTTGTGTATGTGCACGTAGATGCACACACAATGGTTGAACATGTGTGTGTAGATGCACACACGTGCATTATTCCTACTTTTAATTGAAGGGGCAAAATGAGTCCTGGGTTAAAAGATAAAATACTTTTTTGTGAACCTGGCAAATGTGACCAAAGACTTGATAATTAATTCAGGGTCGAGACTGAGTAGAGAGTGCTGCTGAATTTCCATTTGGGTTCTCTTCTCTTCCACCTGTGTTTTTCAGTCTTACATTTACAACTTATTTTGCTTCTTGACAGCTCAGTTTTATACTTGCAAAGTGTGAGGTGATAGTCCTTGTCTCCCCTCTATTTTATAGGAATGCTCTGAGGATTAATGTATCACACTTTGTGAAAGTATCCATGTTCTTTGGATGAAAGAAATTTTATAAGCTTAGTATATGATTGTCACCATTTTCTTTTTTCTTCTTTCACTTTGCTACAGTTGCACAAAATGAGAGAAGAGGCAATTATACAGCCGAAGTATTATTCAACCACACACTGGAAATCCCATGTTTTCAAAATATGTCCTCAGTTATTTCATCTGGGATTACTGTTGCCTGGCTGATGGTAAGCATTTCCTTTTTCAATGAACAGGTGATTGAAGTTTACATACTGATTGTTTTAAAAGTGTAAATAATTAATAGTAATATTCATTTAATTAGCAAGCATTTATTTTGTGCCTTCAATGTGCCAGGCAATGGGCAAGGTACTGGAGAGTCAGTGACAAAAATTAAAGAATTTCTACCTTCTAGAAACTTACATACTTTTCAGAAAGACTGTGTGTACATATGTAAGCATAGGAAAAATACATTAAAAATGAATTAAGTGTAATTTGCAGGGAGGTGGGAAAAGAAGAGGGAGGACTAAAAAATTACTCGTTCTTGAGTCGAATCTTAGAGTAAACTAGAGATTCTCAGAGAATAAGCAAAGGAGGAAATACATCCCAGATGTGGGGAGACAAACAGTGCAAAGCCCTGGAGATAAGAGGTAGAGCAATGGTTCTCTACCTTCCTAGTGCCACAAACCCTTTAATACTCGTATGTGGGTATATATGCATGTAGGCAGACCTGCCTGGGGACTGATAGAGGAGCGGTGTCTCAGTTTCTAAGACCATCAGAAATATGTGTTTTCTGATGGTCTTAGGCAACCTCTGTGAAAGGGGTTGCAACCTACAGGTTGAGAACTGCTGACTGGTAGAATACAATGTGAGAGGAACAGCAAAAATGCCTACTTGGTTTTTTTGCTTTTCTGGAGGGCAGTTGGGGTTAAGTGACTTGCCCAAAGTCACATGGCTAGTAAGTGTGTTAAGTGTCTGAGGCCGGATAAAACTCTAATTCCTTTTTTTTTTTTTTTTGCTTTGTTAAAGGGCAATTGGGGTTAAGGGACTTACTTGCCTGAGGTCACACAGCTAGTTTTTTGTATGTTAAGTATCTGAGTGCAGATTTGAACTCAGGGCCTTGTGACTCCAGGGCCAGTGCTCTATTCACTGTGCCACCTAGCCACCCAAAAATGCCTACTTGAAATGGAGAAATATATGTAAGTCTAGTCATTGTTCCAATTATTCCAAATTTTGAACTACTTCACTGTGCACTAATGTGTATTTGCTGTATTATTGCTTCACAGTGTTCTTTCCTGATGGACATAGAGTAGGATGTTTCACCAAATAAGGTTTTATTTTCATTTTGCTCCCAACACCTCAACCACTTCACCCCATAGAGTGACCCTTTACTGTGCTATATATAGTTGGAGAAGAATAGTGTTTTGAATGAACAGGAACTCACTGACTAGCTAACTCTTTCATCTAATACTTTAGGCCTTAGCTCAATATCCTGCTGAGACATCTCCTTAGATAAATGGAGGAGGTAAGGAAAGATCAAATGCCTTTCTGAAGGTCACACAGTGAAAGGATGGGGGAAGCAAATTTCAGAGCTCTATCTTTCCTTGATTCTGCTACCAGACCAGAAGTCTGCCTGTACATAAATTTAAAAAAAAAAAAAGAGGATGATACTGTACCTTAGAGGAGTCTCTTTGGAAGAAACTCTGCTTTAAATGATCTTTGCATTGACACGTTTGGTAATTAAATGCCTTCTGTACTTCCTTGTGCCAAAAAAAAAAAAGTCTGCTCAAATTTTAAGTCCTTGTTTCTAATTGATAGCTATGGGATTGAGAGAGTTGAATGCGAAACAACTTATTTTCATCCTATCGTAGAATAAAATGTGCCTTTTCATTTTATGGTAGTTAATCTCCCTCAAAAGACTTACAATCTCTAAAATATAACCTTGGGAGGTATTTTATTGCCAATTAAATTAATATTATTATGAGTCCAATATTAGTGACTATTATCTATGCATGTTGGCTAGATATTTTATAGAAGATGTGTGAAGTGGGGAGTGAGGAGGGAGGGGGGACAGGGAAGTATGGACAAGAATTGAATGAAATGAGAAGGTAATCTGCCTTGGCTGAAGAAATATTTACAGCAAAGATGTCATGAATCATGTATATTGTCCCCCTGAGGATGACCTCACCCCAAGACCAACTCAATGATTGCTCATTCTCCGGTCTGCTCCACTTCCACACTGGCTGCCCTGCCCCCCACCTTCCAGAAACCTCCTTCCCTCCCTATCTTTTTTCCCCCTTACATCTTCCATTTATATTTTGTATCCCTGATTCTTAGCACTGTGCTTGGTACATAGTAGTCTTTAATAAATGCTCACTCTATCTATCTATCTATCTATCTATCTGTCTGTCTGTCTGTCTGTCTGTCTATCTGTCATCTATCTACCTATCTCTATTCATTTCTATCTGTCTGTCTATCTATCATCTATCTCTCTCTGTCTCTATATCTCTCTATTTGTCTGTCTGTCTATCTACCTCTCTGTCTATCTGTCTATCTATCTATCTATGTCTATCTATGTAGCTAGCTAGCTAACTATCCCCCATCTAGGTGCCCATCCTAGAAATAGTCCTAAAGAAAGAGAATGAGTAGGAGGGGTAGGGTGAGGGTGGGGAAGAAACCCTCTGCTTCTGCACTATCCATGCCTCTCTCCAGAGTCCTAGACCATCTGGCTAAGTGTGATATCTGACTTAACTCTAGCATCTCCTGTCAAATACTTCACTCCCTCTTGCTCAGCCTAACAATTCATGACATTTGAGAGCAGGAGCTATATTTTTGACTCTCTTGGTATCACAAGTACTTACCACAATGCCTGACACATGATAAGAGTTCAATAAGTGGTTGTTGACTGACTGATGGATTACATAACCGCTGCTTTCAGTTCCAAATATATACTCTCAATCCTCCATCTTGTTACCTGGAATACACAAGTCCTAGGTAAAAGAGGCCATTTTTTGCCTCATTTCTTACCTAACTTTAATCACTGAATGCGCGTTGCCTCAGTCAAACTTAGACCTGAGAAACACCTCAACTTAAAAGAGTCCAAGGTCTCTCACTGCATCCAGGGCCATCTCTGGTCATCCTGATCTGTATCTTATCAATGGACCCAGATGACTTTGGAGGAGAAAGAGAGGCTGGTGACTTTGTACAGTCCTCTCTCGTTTAATTCCAACTCACTTGAAAGTCAGGGCATCACCTTCCTGATGTCATAGTTTTCTTTGAGAACAAAGAACAAGCAACAACAGAAATCATCATTCCAGGTCGTCTCCCATTCATCTGCCAAAGTGATCTTCCTAAAGCTCACCACTCAGTAAACAGGTTGCTACCTATATTGCCTTCAGGATCAAATATAAATCCTCCATTTGCCATTTTAAGTCCTTCATCGCCTTTCATAACCTCCTACCTTTTCAGTCTTTTTTACATCTTGTATCCCCCTCACATATGCTATATTTCACTGACATTGGCCTTTTGCACAAGACATTCCTTCCTCCCCTAACTCTGAACATTTTAGCTGACTCTTACCTATCACCAGAATTCTCTCCCTCCTCATCACAACCTCCTGGTTCCTGGCTCCCTTCAAATCCCAGCTAAAATTCTACCTTCCATTGGCAGTCTTCTCTAAGGCCCCCATAATTCTAATGCTTCCCTATGTTGATTATTTCAAATTTATTCTGTATATAGCTTGTGTGGATGGATAGATAGATTGACAGACAGATAGATAAATAGACAGATAGATAGATAGATAGATACATACATACATACATACATACATAGATGATAGATGGATAGATAAAAAGATAGATAGACAGAGAGACAGACAGAAGATAGGGAGATAATGTATAGGTGTGTATGCTTATATCTTATGTGTATATGTGTATTTGTTGTTTACACATGTATTTGTCATTTACACATTGTCTCTCCCGTTAGACTATGAGCTCCTTGAGAGCAGGGATTATTTTTTTTATCTACTTTTGTATCTCCATTGCTTAGCACAGAGTATGGCACAGATTAAGCGCTTAGTAAATATTTATTGACTGACTGCCTACCCATATACTTATGTAACAAAAAGCTTGCTATACATGCCTGCTGTTTTCAGGCAGAGGTTTCTCAGGGTCTCCTCCTCAACTGCTTTGAGTTTTACCTCTTAACCTTGGCCCTGTAGGGGCCTGGCTTTGACAAATTAGATCCTTCCATTCTAAGGCATTGTAGGGGGAAGAGGAAAAAGTCTGGGACTTGATAGAGTCAGTGGCAGACTGTAGGGAGCCTGATAGGGGAAGCCATAGAGGGAAGTTCCCACTAATTACTTATTGCCTGATTCTAGGATTGAGTCTGTGGGTGTGTTGTGAACTGGATATATGTGGGCTAACCTTTTGCTTCAGATAAATTCTCTTTGGCTTACATATGGAACCTGGTGATTTTCATATCTTCCCCCTCAGATTCTCTCTCCCCTTTCCCCTTGCTTTACAAAGATTTGAGATTTGATGCCTCTCCTTGGAGAGAGATGCTTCTTCTGAGTCTTAAAAATTTGTTTACCTTTCTGTGTTTAAATGTTTACTTTTTCTCCCCAAGTAGCAACTGTGCTCAATGCTGCCAATCTATACACGTTACTATTATTTCTCAAATGTAGCAGCAATTGGGGAACCTGGAGAGAGAAAGACAGAAGTAGGACGATAAGATTTTGCCATATTGAGGTCTCTGGATGGGGGTTCAGGGCAGAGAGAATGCTTATACTGGGGTTCCCCTAGGCCATGATTCATGCAGCAGTGTCTGCTGTTATTAGCTAAATAGTATTAGAGGCAGGGCCTCTGCTATCTTGCCCAGGCTAAATTTGAGAGGGAAGTCACTTGTTGAGGAGAGGAGCTGAGAGAGTAGCTTAGGAAAGTCATTGTAAAAGGAGGAGTAGTGCAGCTCACAAAAAGGTAGGAGAGTGGGAGTATAGGTGATTGACAGCTCTGCCTGCAGGCTAGCCAGCATAACTACCACACCAATACCATTGATGAACTTGGATGCTCTCCCTAGAAATGATGAACACTCATGGAGAGCAAAGACTGCTACATTTTTGTATTTGCATCCCTAGCAGTCTAGCATGTTGCCGGACAAATATAAGACTTCATTGATGCTTGTTGATAGATTGATGTGATAATGGAAATCAAATCAAATGATACTCTCAACAGGAGGAAAATGGAATGCAAGAAACTCTTATTATCCAAAACAACACCTTTCTGAAGAACAGAGTTATCCTCCTTAGAGACCATGGACTCTACCTGTCATCAGTTGAAATCTTTGATGACGACAGAAGGTTTTCCTGCCATGTTACATTCCAATCTGGGAAAACCCTGAAGAGTGTCACCAGAATTAAAGTTTTTGGTAAGAACTTTTTGCTTCTCCTTTCAACCTCACAGATATTTTCAGGTGGATCTCCTGTGTTTAACTTTGCCTTTCATTGTGGAGGACAAGATTAGGTTGTGAGTAGTCTGATCAAAAACTGTTTTGTTGCTCCTGTTTCTCTATTTTGGATCAGGAAGTTAACAACAGCCAAAAAATCAGTTAACAAAACAGAATGAAGTAAAAAGCTGCAGTGTTCACTTGTTAGTCAGCTCATTTGTAACTCCACTTTTTTTCCCCAGTAGTACTGGAAATCACCAGAAATTGTACTTGCTAAAAACCTAATCATATGGCATTGCTTGGTGAAGCACCAAGGCATAGCTGTAGAAAAAGACCATTGCTTTATCTCCCCCTATACCCAGCCTCAAGCAGCTCTTGCAGGACCAATTCCAGATATGCTAGAATGAATAAATACCCAAGCTCTTCCAGAAAAGTGACCTGTCAAGATTCCCATTTTATCATCTCTTGAGTCTTAGGAATATGTAATTCAGCTCTAACCATTCACTGTGGCCTGACTTACAATTCAAAGATTTAGCAATTTCATCAGACAAGGAGAAAATTCTGTTTGACCATGTCATCCAGTGATGCAAGGAAAAATTAATAAGCGGAAATGCTCGGTTTTGATTTCTCTCCATCCCCATGTTAACAAGGAATTAAATTTTAAAATGTGAATGTTGGGAGAGAAAGGGTAGAGAGAAAAGTAAAACAGTAATGTGAAATATCAATTATTTTAAAATATTGAGAGACAAAAATATGCTTCTATAATTGCAAATATTGTTAGAGAGTTATTGCTTTCTTTTGACCCTATGTGTGAAAGAGCTGACCAAAAATTCCTTACCTTTATTTAGAATCTTACTCATTTCTTGTTATGTATTCCCAAGGTGCTATGGAAGTTAGAGTGTTGGGCCTGGAGTCATAAAGACTTATCTTCCTAAATTCAAAATCTGGCCTCAGACATTTGCCAGCTACGTAACTATGGGCAAGTCACTTAACCCTGCTTGCCTCAGTTTCCTCATCTGTAAAATGATCTGGAGAAGAAAATGCCAAACCATTCCAGTATCTTTGCCAAGAAAACCTCAAATAGGGTTATGATGAATCAAACACAGCTGGAACCACTGAATAACAAAGAAGGAAAAAAGCAATCACAGCTTTAGAAGGGGATGGGAGGCAAGTTGTAGTTAAATCTCAAATTGCTTCACCTTTATTCGGAGCAATAACTAGGCTGTGAAAGCTGGGGCTTTGTCCCAGGCAAGAAATTTCTAAGCTTATGACCTCATCCTGCTTGCTCTGCCCCTGATGTCAGTGGTTCTGGTTCTGTCCATCATCACCCTTCCTCCCTACCCCATAAACTGTTCCCTTAGCAGTGTCATTTATTTTCTGACTGCTGTTCTTTCAACAATATGAAAACTTTAGACTGTTCCAGGATACATTTTATTCACCTGAATAACCTTCATCCCACCACTTGCCTTAAATAAAAAAACATTGTGATGCATGTACACATGCATGCACACAAGTGTGTGTACAGACACACACACACACACACACACACACACTTTTTTTCCTTCCTCACATTATCTTAAATCATTGGATTTAGGAGTAGTGGTATGCATCAGGTCTCTGAGAAGAGATTTTTTTAAGCAAAAAAAAAAAGTTCAGGATTGCCACCATTTCATAATTATCATTGACTTATTTACTCAAGTCTGTCAGACTCCTGAAATGAAGTTTTACCATAATGCAATATTCTCTCCATTTTTACAAATAGACCAAAGCCATCCTCCAGAATATGGATAAAATCTAAATTTTTCATTTTGGCAGCATAGTCTTCATTAGCTAACATTTCTCTGACTATAGCTCAAAGCAGTAATACTTCTGACATTTAAACTTCCTATTTTTTTGTAAAGATACATTTCTATCATTACTGATGTTTTCCATCAGTTTTTACTATGTTTAATCTCTCTACTTTTATTGTCTGTCTCCACAGCATTCCCATTCTTTTTATAAAATATTGTTATCAGGCCAATCTCTGCCTGACATTTTAATTTGTTTTTATATCTGGCTTTACCCATTTGCATATAGGCAAGTCAAATTATGATCATGCAGAGGTTCCCATATGGTTCCATCACATATCCATCCATGCATGTGAATTCCCTGAATCTGCTTTGAAAAGCCAAATCCCCTGTGGAAATTTGTTGGTGAAGATGGGCGGGTGACATGAAGGTGTGAGTGATGAGGATTGTAAGGGGAGAGTTTAACAAGATAAGAACTTCCCTGTGTATGTGTGTGTATCCATATAGATCTATATGTGTGTGTGCCTATGTGTGTGTGTGTGTGTGTGTGTGTGTGTGTGTGTGTGTGTGGTTAGTTACATATTAAAGTAACTATTACACAGTGATAACAGGAATGCTTTGGTGAAAACCTAATCCACGTACTGTGGTGCATTAGACAGAGTACTAGATTTGACACAGTCAATTGCCTAATGAAGGCTCTTATCACCTTACAACTAGATTATTCCCATAGCCTACTGTGGGTCTACCTGCCTCAAGTCTCCCTCGACTTCAATCCATCCTCAATTCAGCCACTAAAATAATTTTCCTAAAGGACAAGTCTCAATCGCATCACACATAACTGCTACCCTCCCCCACCCCATTCAGTAATCTCCACCGGCTTCCTATTGCCTCCAGAAACAAATAAAAAGGCTCTGTTCGGCATTTGAAGCCCTATATAATTTAGCCTCACCTATTTTTCAGGCTTCTTCAGCCTATTCCCCGTACTCGCCTTACTCCCTTTTTGATCTAGTGACACTGGCCTCTTTCTTGGCTGTTCTATGAACAAGATTCGTCATCTCTTGACTCCAGACATTTTCTCTGACTGTTCCCCATGCCTGGTACACTCCCCCTCCTCTGCTTCAACTACTGACTTCTTTGGTTTTCTTTTAAGTCCCAACTAAAATCCCACCTTCTATAGGAAGCCTTCCCCAACCCTTTCTAATTCTAGTACTTTCTTTCTGTTAAATATTTATCCTGCAGAGAGTTTGCTTTGTATATATCTGTTTGCATGCTTCCCATTAGATTGTAACCTCCTTGAGGGCAGAGACTGTCTTTGCCTCTTTTTATCCCTCAGCACTTAGCACAGTGCCTGGCACATGCTGTAGTCAGTCATTCTGTCATGAGTAATGCTTCATGACCCACAAACTAGACCACGCCAACACTGTCTATGGGGTTTTCTTGGAAAAATATTGGAACGGTTTGCCATTTGTATCTTTAGTTCATTTTGCAGATGAGGAAACTGAGTCAAAAGAGTTAAATTTCTCAGGGTCACACAGCTAGTGTATGAAGCCAGATTTGAAGTCAGGTTTTCCTGACTCCAAGGCCCACACTGTATCAACTGAGTCACTTCCGCAGGTCGTAGGTGTTAAATAAATGGTTATTGATTGGTTAACTGATGAATCTGTTTGGAGAAAAGAAGTCTTCAGATTTCTGGCTTTTCTTTTTTTTTTTTTGCTCGTGTGTGTGTGTGTGTGTGTGTGTGTGTGTGTGTCTATCTGTCTGTCTGTCTGTCTGTCATTAACCCTAAGACCCTAAGACCTTGGGCAAATTATTTCACCTCATCTCCCTCCTCTGTAAAGTGAGGTATTTCAACTAAGCTTCCTCCAGTTCTTTTTTTCTTATTAAACATATTTCCCCATTAGTCATGTTGTAAAAGACTACTCAGAACAAAAGAGAAAAGCCAGGAGAAAGAAAAAAAGAGAGAGAAAATAATGTGCTTCAATCTGCATTCAGATTGTGCAGTTCTTTGTCTGGATGTGGATAGCATAGTCAACCTTAGTCTTTTAGAATTGTCCTAGATTATTGTATTGCTGAGAAGAGGTAAGTTTATCAGTCTGTCATCGTGCAGTGTTGCTGTTACTATGTACAATGTTCTCCTGGTTCTGCTCACTTCCCTCAGCATCAGTTCATGCAAGTCTTTGCAGGTTTTTCTGAAATCTACTTACTTATCATTTCTTATGGAAAAAATAATATTCCATTACATTATTTTACCACAACTTCCATTCCCCTATTGATGAGCATTTCTTCAATTTCTACTTCTTTGCCACCACAAAAAAAGGAAAAAGCTGTTATAAATATTTTTGTACATGCAGGTCCTTTCCCCTTTTTTGTGATCTCTTTGGGACACAGACCTAGTAGTGGAATTGCTGGGTCAAAGAGTATGCAGTTTTATAGTCCTTTTGGCACAATTCCAAAGTACTCTTCAGAATGGGTGGTTTCATTCACAACTCCACCAACAATGCATTAGTGTTTCAGTTTTTCCACATCTCCAACATTTATCATTTTCTCTTTTTTTGTCATATTAGCCAATCTGATAGTTGTGAGGTCATACCTCAGAGATGTTTTAATTTGCATTTTACTAGTCAACAGTGATTTAGAACATTTTTTATATGACTATAGGTAGTTTTCATTTTTTTCATATCTGAAAACTGCCTGTTCATATCCTTTGATCATTTATCAATTGGGGAATGACTTGTATATTCTTATAAATTTGATTTTGGAAAGGATTTAGCAGTCCATCACAGGTTCGGCCCTGGAGCTCCAAATGAAATCAACCTCAGTCCAGGGACAGTCTGCTTCATTGATAAAGCTGATCCTTTTTTAATTTTGTAAAATGGTCCCATTCTACAATCGGTACATTGATCCTTTGATTATGCCAGTGGTCCTTTGCTAATGGACATGTTCAAGGATAGGCCCTTCTCTCATATCTCTTTAAAGTAGATACTAATATTAATCTCGGCATCAGTTTCATTCATGCAAATTAGTCTTTAACTAAGTAAAATACAAAGCTACCCCCTCCCATTGCTTCTATGGCACCAGATAGTCAGGCCATAGCTTACAACAAAGTATCTAGTCCTAGTTTTTAAAATGCCCTGACTCTCACAGCTGAAAGAATTCTGTCATATGATCCATTAAATCCTTAGAGCCTTGATGTGTTTTCAGGCGTTTCTCCTCAAGAGTTTTTGGCTTTACTCTGGAACCAACTTGAGCATTGCCACATAGATTGAACTAGAGGTCTTAACCTGGGGTCTGGGATCTTAGGATAGATAAAGACATGGATATGGATAGAGAGAAATACAGATGTGTATTATAGAGATAGAAAGATTTTTAGATATTTATATTTCAAATATATATTCTCATATTTTTATTTCAATATAAATAATTTCCTTTTCAATCCCACGTACATTATTTTATGCATTCAAGGACCCAAGAAGGGATCCACAGACTTCACTAGAGGACCAAAGGGATCCTATAACCCCCAAAAACTTATGAATTCTTCTTCTAAAGTGAGCTGTACTCCTGGGGGATTTCCAAATTACACTGGAGCCAGACCCATCCATAAGTTCTCAAATCAAGTCAGTCTCCCAGATGCCTAAAGAACAGAAGGATTCAAGCCAATGCAGTCCCTCTAGTTAGTTTGGCTGAGGCTGATCTGAATCAGACCTAGGCTCCTAATCCTCATCAGTAACTGCTAGGGCTAGGTTTGGGTCCACCCCAAACAAAATCAGATAGCTATCTGCTTTCAGAGAGCTTAGATGAAATCTCCTCTCTCCTTTGCCTTAGGCACATGTGCTTCTCTGTAGGATTTCTTCTGTAGGACTTCATTCAATTAGCTTCATTTCAATATTGTCATTCTGTGGTCTTTCAGTAAGGTTTCCATTGTTTTCAAAGATGTTTTGAGGTTTAGCTTTTTGTTGTTTGTTTTGGTTGTTAATGTTGTTTTTGTCCATTGTGGTGGGGATTATATATTTTCAGACTCTCTCACTGAAGTCTCCTTGGTTCATTTTCTCAAAACATTGGTTGGGATGGGGAATGCATTCTAAAAGTAAAGAACATATACGCACTCACACACATACACGCGCGTGCACACATACATGCACGCACACGTACACACACATATACATGTGCATGTGCATGTACACACACGAACAAGCACGTACACACTCACATATGTGTGTACATGTGTATACATACATGAACACATGTATACATAATGTAAGGGGGAAAGAATTTCTGTAGGACCTACTATATGCCAAGCACTCAGCTAAGTACTTTTACAAATAAAATCTCATTTGATCCTTAACTGATCAATCAATCCTTAATTCTGGGAGGTAGGTGCTTTTATTGCCCCCATTTCACAGTTAAAGAAACCAAGGCAAGCAGAAGTTTAGTGACTTGTCCAAGATCACATTAGCTAAGTATCTGAGACTAGATTTGAACTTAGGTCTTCTTGACTCCAGGCCCAGTCTGCTATCTGCTGTCCCACCAGCTAGCTGTCTCAAACATAGATATTTCCATCAGGTACATATATGCCTGCATGCACACTTGAACACAAACATGTATAGATGTACATATGTGTGTATGTTACGTGTTGAAAGGGAAATTGCTTAGACTTTTCACCCTGATGAGCAAGGCAAAACACAGGAAAAAGAGAGTTAAAAGGAGTTTAATGTATGTCAAGGTAGCAACACATTGACTGACAAATCACTGAAGATCTGAGATGGCTTCAAAGTGGGGTCAGCTTTTATTGATAACTTTTGTAATGAGATAAAGACTATTCAAATAGGTCCAGAATGGCAAAGAGCTTGGGCCTTTGAATCTCAGTTCTTCCCCAAAGCAGGAGTACAATTTCCAGGTACAAGTAGGGGGTGACTTGGTCATGTAATAAATATTAGATAATATAAAGCTGTAGATTTTGTGAGGCCTCCCCCAATGCTGATTGACAGGCAGACCTGGGAACAATGGGTCACTGAGTCAGCATAACCACCAGTTTTGAAAATATGAACCAAAGAGACGTCAGTGAGACAGTCTGAACACATAATCACCACCATAATTGGTAAGAACAATATTAACAACAAAAACAAATTTAAAAAAATCCAAACCTCAAAACATCTTTGAAAACAACGGAAACCGTGCTAAAAGACCAAAGAATAACAATATTAAAATTGAAGTAATTGAATGAAGTACTACAAGATAAATCCTACAGAGAAGCAGATGACCCTGGGGCAAATGACAGGAGATTTCATGTGCTTGTGTATACACACATATACATACATGTGTGTATGTATTACATTCTTGCATGTACTATGTATGTATATATGTACATGTATATATGTATGTACATATAAATATTTAAATTCCCTTAGGCATATGTATATATAAATACACAAATTTTATATGAAAGTAATCTTATCAAGCATTAACCTAGCCTATTGTCTTGGCTCCCTTAGCCACACTTTCTGATTCAACTTCCTAGCAGAGTCAAAAAGTCTAATCAGGAGTTCATTTGAGAGTGGAAGCTTTGTCTAAAAACTAATAAGAAACACAGCTTAGAAAAAAGTCACTTAACGTCTCTAGGCCTCAATGACCTCATCTTTAAAAGTAAGATGTTGGACAAGATCAGGAATAAAGCCTTTGATCTGTGAATTTGTTACTTGTATAATTGTATATTGGTTTTCATTATAATCTTATGTATTTTACTTTCTGTGTTTAGTCACATTATTCTGAGGAGGTGACCATAGACTTACCAGTCAACTCAACTAACATTTATTGAGCATTGAGCATTTACCATGTGCTAAGTATTGTACTAAGCTGGGAAAATATATACAAATAGAAAGACAATCTTTAAACACAAGGAACTTATATTCTAATGGCAAAAGACCCACATAAATGGAAGCTGAAGGAGGGGAAGACAAAAGGTATAGGAAGAATGGAGTACGGTCAAGAGATGAATGATACTTGACTGCATAAGGTACCCTCTTGAAATGCTAGCTCTGAGAAAAACCATCAGGTAGGAGGAGGAGACCACAGAGATACCAGAATGCCAGAGATGCTTTTGACACACAAAAAAGTTAAGAATCCTGGGCTAGGTGATCTTTACAAGGTCTCTTCTAACTCTAAATTCTATAATTATTTGTACTGTGATTACCTTTGAACTAGAGCCCCAGCCCAAGCTGCACTTCTCTGGGGTTGAGATCTCAGGAAATCTCTTTCCTGCCCACCACCATTACTACTTAGGATCCCCCTTGCCTTCTCCCTGCTCTTCCTTCTTGCTGCTATTGTTGAGGTTCCTTGTGTCTGTCTTGCCATTATGAGCTGAGAAGAAAAGATTCTACACTAAATAATTTAGAAAGAGGTTTATTAAGTCATCCAGCATAGGGGAGACCTGGAAAGGGCTGCCCACTGCTTTCAGAGTCTGTAGGCTACGTGTTCGTTATAGAGGATTTGTACAAGCAAAGAGTTATAGATTGGCCAAGACTCAGGCAGTTTCCAGATAAAACATATGGGCTGCTGGAGATATAAAATGGGAGAAAACTTTTCAATCCTTATTTCAATCTTTGATTCTGACTGTGTTTCTGATCAGCATAACCTACGTCCTAACTTAAACATTAAACAGATCTAGTCCCTAAGCAACACATCTGGTTTCTCAGCAGTGCCTGGCTAAGTCCAAACAATGCAATAAGGTTTTTCCACCACCTCCTAGGACTTCCACCAAAACTCACTTTCCTTCCCCAAATGGTAGACCTCAGCTTCAGTTCCTCATCCCAGAAAACTCTTAGTCCTTCCTCCCCAACTCTTTGCTACCCTAGAGTCTTTCTTCTCTCTCCTCCCTCCCATTCCATTGCTTGTCCCCCACTGCACCCTAACACCAAAGCCTGGTCCATTTCTCAGAGATCTCTCTTTTAAAATTACAGCATATGATTGTGATGGGATACTATTGTGCTATAAGAAATGGTGAGCTCAATGATCTTGGAAAAACATGGATAGATTTGCACAAAATAATGAAGAGCAAAATGAGCAGAACCAAGAGAACATTGTATACAGGAACAATGATACTGTTTTAAGAGTGACTTTGAGTGAATAAGTCATTTTGACTATTATAAATACCCAAATTAACTATAAAGGACACATGAAGAAAAACGCAATCTGCATCCAGAGAAAGAGCTGATAGATGTATAGAATAATTATATATATATATATATGTGTGTGTGTGTGTGTGTGTGTGTCTGTAATATTTATATATACCTACACATATAAATATATGTGTACATATATATGTATATGTATACACACTTATTTATGTCTAAGAGTATCCATTTTTGGGGGGGGGGAGAAAAAAAAGCAATTTACCTAGTGACTGTATTATACCTTTAAAAGGAATAGCAAGTTGTTTATAACAGATTTACAGTTTCATGGGCAATCATCTTTTTTATTATACTTATATATAATATATAATTAATATATATCATATTAAAATAAGAGAGAAAAGAGGGGGAAGGAAACTCATTCCCCTCTCACCAGTTTGGTTCATGGATTCCATGCTGGGTTCAGCAGATAGGAGATGTCAAAAGATGGCAGAGAAAAGAATGCATGTCTCAATCTTTCTATTTTTAAAGACACAGACAGTAGATTCCATATTAGGAAACTGAGCATTCTCAAAAGGCCCTTCAAAGCTGTTCCCAGGTTAGAAATCAGTGTGCCCAGAGAAGCTTGAGTTAAACTTTAATACCCTATGATTCCACTGGTATGGAATCTCACTCCATGGCTGCAGAATGAAACTGTCTCCATACCCGGGTAAACTTTCTTTGTGAGTTATTGTGGTTGAAATAATTCATTCTTTGGTACTGAGCTCCGTGGAGATGAGCCTCTCCAAATTTAGCCAGGCTGAGTCTTTCAGGACTGGCATACAGTGGGTCACCAGAACCATAGTCCAAGACTTTCCAGTTTTGGAAAGCTTTCCAGGGTTTGTCCTCCACTGCCATTGCCTTCAAGGACTTGAAGATAACTATCACACCATGACAAGGCTCTGGAAGAAGACTTTAGTAGAGGAAAGCAGACTTAAGTTCTAGATTTCCCAAACAAGAACAGAACATATACTTTTAATGAGATTTTACAAAATAAATATCCTTTGTCAAACCATATTTCTTAATTTGGGTTGACATTGTGATCACTGTTTCTGTGCAGGTTAAGGAGTGAGTTTTGCTAAAGTAGATGAGACAGAAGCCAGAAGCAAACAATGAGTGTAGTATAAAAGGAAATTCACCATTAAGGGAGTGGCATTTTCAATGACCACGCCAGACTGGGATAGTAGTGAGATGGCTGAGGAGCATTTTTACAAGAGGGATAGAGGATGTGTGGGATGCTTTTGGATTGAAGGGGATGAGAATTCAAGTGCAGGCAGCAATTAAATTAGATTTAAAAATATTTATGAAGCTCATATGGTGGGTAATTGGGATGGATACAACACTGAAAAATATAGCTCTGCTCTCAAATTTATATTCCATTTATTTTTTACTAAATTGAGCATTATCACTACTACAGAACTTGTTTGTATCAGGAAAAGGCAAGTGAATGAGGCATATAAAGAGAGAAGACATAATGGATCTAGAAGTCCAAGTAGGCACATATGGAACAGCAAGGAAAAGATCATGAGAGAAGGGAAACAGTAAAATACCATGTTTCCTGGGAAAAGGGAAATCAAGAGAGCCTGAACAATGGTCATAGAGAGAACATATTAGGAGACGGGACAGAAGGTGAAGAGGTGGAGGGTATAGGCTACAGAGGGTACATACACACACACACACACACACACACACACACACACACACACACACACACACACACACACACACACACACACACACTTGGGAGCTGACCCTAACAGGTTATATGAAATGATCTTCAGTACAACTGTGTTTGTATTTTCCTTTCAAGCTAAACCAGAAATTTCTATAAACATGCAGAAGAGCTCCATTGATGTCCTGGAAGAGGTAAGTAACCTAAAAGCTCTTAGGAAACCTTAATCACTACAACAGACCAAGATTTACATTCATCAGTCAAGAGCATTTCCACCAAATGATATGAGCATTCAGCATTATTATCAATTCATTGTTGAGGAAATCAGGAAATTGGAAAGAGACTGGCTGCATTGTCACTAGAAGAGATGAACCAGACCTGCTGGGGGTGTTGTTTACAAGGTGTCTGAGAACACTCCCTCCCCTCCCCACCAAGTTCTTTCATAAAGATAGCTTCTGTTGTTACATTCTTTGTTTTTGGTGGTAGATACAGAGTTGGACTTCCCTTCGTCTCAGTTTCCTTTTCTGTAAATGGAGATGATAATAGAATCTACTTCTCAGAGTTACTTTGAGGTTGTAAAATGAGATAAAAATTGTTAAATGCTTTGCAAACCTGAAAGCACTATACAGGGTGTCCCAAAAGTCTAAGTGCAATCGTAAGCTTTGGTAGCTGTTGTTATTTTAGCGAAGACAACATGGACTCAGTTGTGAGAATGAAGCTTTGGCTCAGATTGTATGAACACTGACTTTATCTCCTGTTTCTTCTTCCTGTTATATTAACTTGAATTGATAAGAGATGAACAGATCCTAGAATTTGGGTTCTTCTGTAGTGATACAGTTACAAGTTATAGGTTCTGGAGTGACTTATTTTTTTAGTTGAGGCAGCTGAGTGGTCCCATGAATTGAATTCTTGACATGGAATCAGGACAACCCGAGTTCAAATTTGACCTCAAACACTTACTAGCTGTGTGACCCTAGACAAGTCACCTAACTTCTGACTACCTCAATTTCCTCAAGGGTAAAATTGGGATGATAATGATAGCACCTAGCTCATAGGGTTCTGGTGAGGAGCAAATGGAATAAGATTTGTATGGCACTTTGCACAGTTCCTTTAAGTACTTAATGGATGCTTTGCTTCCTTCCTTCCTTCCCTCCTTCCTTCGTTCCTTCCTTCCTTCTTTCCTTCCTT
>CM053596.1:246597665-246621749 GCA_028646575.1 Pseudocheirus occidentalis | reverse complement strand
ACCCTGTCCAGCTGAGTCTTAGGCAGGGGTCCCATACTTTCACCCAAGCTCCAAAATCCCATCAGCATAGTGGATTCCATACCAACATGGCTGATATAAAGTGCATAAACACATTTGGCTCCTGGTAGACTCCACAAAGTTTCTTATGTGCACCCTGGAAACCATACATAAGGAAACATACAATGAACAGCAATTCAAAAAACATTCACTTTTCTTCTTCTGTTTAGACTTTCAATCAACTAAATCTTTCTTTTCTTTGCTGTTTTCATGATTCAACTTGATCATCTTTAAGAATGTTCTCATTTTTCACTCCAATTTTGGGGTAAAATTTAGAGAGGCCTAAAATTAAAAAAAAATCCATGTATTCTAATGATGAAAAGAAGGGGAAATTGAAACTGATGGGAAGAGCAAAGGAACTGTATTCAGTATATGAAAGTATATATATATATATATATATATATATATATATATATATATATTATGGAGTCAGGATAAATTTTAAAGATAACAAACAAAGAGAAAACATAACAACCAAAGAGAATGATTTTTTTAAAAATGCCACCTTAACCTGACAATGCTTCCTCCTCCACAATAAATAAATAAATGAAAATCACCCACCTAAAAGTTGTTTTGCATACATATAATATATATTATACATGCATATAAAAATATATAAATGCACATATATGTCTACACATACAGAATAAACATTTCAAAGACAGTGTTGTGTGGGATAATAAATGGCTCATATAATAGTATTGTGAGGATAAAAAATATTGTGAAACTCCTCAGTGTGAGGAGTGTCTACGCCCACCGAGGAATTCCCTTCATGAATGAAATTACAGTCTGGACCAAGAGTTGTTAATACATCAATAATATCAATGATGTATGTTTCACAGGCAAGTAAGAGTAAAAATAAAATTCTATGAGTCGTTAGGTTTCCATCCTTTTCCAGATTTTTTTTTTTTGGAGAGGGGAAGGCAGGGCAATTTGGGTTAAGTGACTTGCCCGAGGTCACAAAGCTAGTAAGTGTAAAGTATCTGATGTTTGATTTTAACTCAGGTCCTCCTGACTCCAAGGCCAGTGCTCTATTCACTGTGCCATCTATCTGCCTCCATCATCAAATTAGATAACCTTAAATAGTTCAAGCAGGTAAAGACCTTCCTGCTTTTTAGATGAGAGTCAGATCTTGAGTGGTCCATGACATATATTCAATGTCTTGCCCAAAAAACAAGCAAGCAAACAGAACACAGGCACTGAGGGGGAATTTAAAAACATAGAACACTGTTTCTTCAGTCAAGATGCTTCCTGGGAGAGGCACCATGAGTCTGGAAAGTATACTGAATTGGGAGTCAGAGGATGTGTGCTAAAATACCATCTCTGCCTTTATTACCCACGTGACCACAAGCAAACCACTGACCCTTTCTAGACATTAGTTCTTGATCTGTGAAAAAACAAGGCTGGACCATTATTCTCTAAGGCTCTTTCTCGCTCAAAATCTCTTGAGCTCTTACAATCTCGTTCTGTGTTTTCTCTGATGAGAATATTTCGATTTTCCGACATTGAAAGACATTTAAAGTGGATATGAGGGAAAATCAAGGGGGAATTTGGTGGGAAGGAAGCAAACTCCTCAACAATGGAAAATCAAATGAAAGGAAATTAATCAAAAACTCAGCTTACCTCAATGGGGAAACAGACTTATGGCTGAATTCTCTCTCCCCCATGTAACTATATAGAATATGCTTCATACTGAATTGCAAATGGGATAAATATGGCCACAAAAATGAACATAGAGAAATTTATAGGGGAAAAGTTGCTTTCCCCTCTAGGATCTTGCTTTCTCCTGGGGAGATAAAGCATCTTTGGATAAGTAAAGATAAAGTAATTTGAAGAGGGAGGAAATATAACAACTGTGGTGATCAGGAAAGGCATTCAATGAGAGGCATTACATTAGTCATGCTCAGAAGGATCCTAAGAAACAGAAATAAGGAAGGACTTCATTTCAGTCAAATGGACATTTTATATAAAGGCTAAGAATGAGGCTCACTGAGTAGACTGATATTACTGGAATAGAAAGTACTTTAAGGAAAGTGATGTCAAATCAACCTGGAAAGGCTGGCTGGCTTGAGATGGTAAAGGGCTTTATGTGTTAAGGGGAAGAGTTTGTATTTTCTCCTAAAGAAAATAGTGAACCCATGGCGACTTTTAAGCTGGGAATGACAAGATCAGAATTGTTTTATGAAGATTATTGTAGCAGCTGTGTGTAGAAAAAACTTGAAAGCAGAGACTGAAAGCAGGAAAAACAAAGCTGAGAAACAATAGGAGCCTGAAGCATCTGATACCTGTCTAAGAGTGGGGATATGGGGGCACATGACCTATATGATACATGTTCATTTGACAAGATGTAGCAACTTGTCACTCATTCAAATATGGCAGTGGTCTTTCATCCAACACAGTTTTTTCTCTGCCCTTTCCTTTACCTTTTCATTGATTTCTTAAGTCCAACAGAGATTTTTTAAATCTCTAAAGTGGTAGTCTAAAGGTGAAGTATGGGCTTCTTCCCTAATTATATTTGTCTTGAAGCATTAAGCAATTTCAACTTTCATTGTTTTTTTAATAGTATCTCTGGTATAGTCAGTCTGACAGTTATCTTGCATATATCTTGCATAGCTAAGCATATATTCTAATATCTACCCAATAAAAGGAATATTATGTGTATTTATAATTTATACTTTGATGTACATATGTAGAGATATATAGATCTATCTATCTATCTGTACATCTAATATAACCTAATATCTCCCCTCTAATCCCAACCAATAAAATTTAAGCTCCTTGACATCAGAGACTATTTTAGCCTATTTTATCTTTGTCCCTAGCATCCAGCATAGTAACTTTCACAAAATATGTCCTCAGTAAATGTTTGTTCAACTTATTGAACCATCATTTGTTTTCATTTATTACTCATATGGTGGATGCAGAGTTTGGATGGTAGAGTAGACCAGTGGTATAAAACTAAAACAGAAATTGTGGGCCATTAAATTGTATATAAGGATTCCTGCAGCTGCATATTGATGTAGAAAACCACATATTAACCTTGTTGTTCAGTCAAGTCTGACTCTTGGTGACCCCATTTGGGGCTTTCTTGGCAAAGATATTTGGAGTGGTTTGTCATTTCCTTCTGCAGTTTATTTTACAGAGAAAGAAACTGAGGCAAGCAGGGTTAAATGATTTATCCAGGGTCACACAGCTACTAAGTGTCTGAGGACAGACTTGTACTCAGAAAGATAAGTCTTCCTGACTCCAAGCTTGGTATTCTATCCGCTGTGCCACCTAGCTGCCCTCTATTCTTTTATCTATTTGTATTCCTAAGACTGTGCCATAGTAATCACTTAATAAATACTTGTTGACTTCACTTAGGATTTTTTTTTAATACAGCACTTATGCTGAGTGTCTGAGATCTGACTCGAACTCAGGTCCCACTGGCTCCAGGCCCAGCACTCTATCCATTGTACCACCTAACTGCCCCTCTTCATCTGCACTCAAAGCCTTTACCAGTTGTACCGGACCAGACAGGGCTTGTACTCTGGTGACATATACTTCAAGAGCCCAGAGTTACTTCCTGACTAGCACGAGTCATCAGAATAGAGTTTTATAGGTAGATTATTTCAAGTCCCACTTAAAAAGAAAGAGGAAAGGAAAGAGAAGAGGAGTTCAGAGCTTTTTGGAAACCCTGTGGTGAATGTTCACCCCTCACAGACCCAGTACAGAGTGACCTCCTATGCCTGCTCTTCCAGCATATTCCAGATCTGATCTGAGGAGGCTGCGTCTGAGAGTGAACAGATGGCATTCCCCCATGACTTTGTCAAGCCGGCATTTCCTCCTTGTTAATCGCTGTGTGGTTCCTGAATGACAGACAGTAAATTAAACTAAGGTCACAGACTCTGTGCTCATGGACCACTTAGTTGACCCTTCCCAACCTAGACACCTCCTGTTTTTCAACAAACAGAATATATCATGTACCATTACTGATAATGCTTGGAGTCGAGCACAATGAGCTCTGGATCGGGAAAGAAGTATGTAGTTACATGGCTTAGTTGACTAATGGCACCTAGATAGTGCACTGGATAGAACATTGGTCATGGAGTCAGGAAGACCTGAGTTCAAATCCTGCCTCAGATACTTACTAGTGATCCTGGGCAAGTCACATAACTTTCATCTGTGTCAGAGCCCTCAATTATAAAATGAGGATCACAATAGTACCTACCTCCAAAGGGTTGTTATAAGAATCAAATGAGACAATTTGTAAAGTGTTTGGCACATAATAGCTCCATTATAAATGCTCATTCCCTCTCCCCTGGTTCATTGTACAGAGAAGCAGACACAACTAAGAGACCTAAATTCTATCTGTAGTTCTGCTACTGATTTACATACATTAAGTGTCTCAGACAGGTCTAATTTCAATATGATGTTCTATAAAAATCTTCCTAAAACTTTGAGTCATCCAGAAGTGAAATGGGTAATCTCAGGAGGTGGTGAAGGGGAGATGGGATGGGGGGAATTCCTTTCATCCAAAGTCTTCAGGCAATGACTTTGGGTGACTAAGTCATCTTTACTACTATAAATACACAAATTAAAAATAAAGGACATAAGAAGAAAGAGACTATCGGCATCCAGAGGAAGAACTGGTAAATAGAAGTATGTGCAGAATAATTTTATATGCATATATACATATACCTGCACATAAACACATACTGATTTGTGTTTAATGGTAGCCATTTCTAAGGCAGGAGAGAAGAAAAAAAAGAAACTTACAGCAGTTTCGTGTGCAATCATTTTATTCATTGCATTATGTTATGAAAATACTTGTTTTGTCCTGTGAATTAAAAATAAAACAAAGCAAAAAGAAAGGTAAAAAAAAAAGTCAAAGTCTTCAAGCAAAGGTTGGTTGGTGAATTACAGAGTAATTCAGTCAATTTACAAACACTAGGCATGTCCTTTTCCCTGCTGCAAAGGTGACCATTAGGAAAAGAAAACATGAAGACATTAGAGAATAGATGGATTTAGAAGAGTTAGAGAGAGGAAAAACAACAACATGAAAAGCACTCATCTCATACACTTTGATCATTAAGCAGGAGTGGCAGGTAATATTATAATTGATATTAACAATTTTTCTGTCAATACCTAGGAATGACCCTGGACCAGGAAAAAAAAATGGCAAAATTCCTTTTTTTTTTCCTTTATATGGGATCTTCAAAGTAATACTGTTAGAGTATTTTAGCCACTTTTACTATAGTGGGATTGCAGTCAAGAAAACCTTGAGTTTCCATCCTCAGACACTATCTCTCAGAGACTTTCCTCATCTGCAACAGTGAGACAAATAGCTCCTACTTTATAGTATTGTCATTTGGATCAAATGAGATGATGCATGTCCAGGACTTGCAAACCTACTATTTTTGGTTATACAAATATTAGTTCTTATTTCATTGATATGGATATACTGATAGATCGATTGAATATGGTTTAAATATGCTTTTTTTGAGAGGCCGCATGATATAAAGGAAAGAGGAGCCAGAGCAAGGGCCCAGTCTTGACTTTGATGCTTGCCTGTGTGATAGGTCGTCCTGTCGTCATTGACCTCATTGTCCTCTTACCTCAACTTCTTCCTCTGTAAAATGGGGAGAATAATCCATAGATTACTGGAACTCTCTCAGGATTGTTGTAAGGAGAAGGGTATGACAAATTCCAAAGCAACCAACTTAAAAGCAAACATTTGGACACCCAAATGAGTTGGAAATTGTTTGAATATGGTGTCCTAAAAGTCAGCTAGGTGGCACAGTGTATACAGCACTGGACCTAGAATCAGGAAGACTCATCTTCCTGAGTTCAAATCTAGTCTCAGACATTTATTAACTTTGTGACCCTGGGCAAGTCACTTAACCCCGTCTGCCTCAGTTTCCTCATCTATAAAATGAGCTGGAAAAACAAATGGCAAATCTCTTTGATACCTTTGCCAAGAAAACTCCAAATGGAGTCACAGAGTTGGACATGACTGAAAGGACTGAACAAGAACAACATGGTCTTATGGGACACCCGATATTTATTAGACAGGATGTTGGGAAGAAAAATCTATTGGCTATAGAAGTGCCAAGCATCTAAGTGTTGTTACCGGAAGGACAAGAAGCCCCAACCCTCTATGCAATCAGAACATATCAATAATTGTCTCTGTGTTCCCTCTCTGCTGCAGAAAAATTTTAGCTGTTTGGTGAGGAATGTATTCCCCACGGCAAACCTCTCATGGTATACAGATGGAGAGCTTCTTCAAAATGAAAAAGGTAAGAAAATGTCTCAATGAAAACGTTTCTAGAAGACAGATGGGCTAGAGTAAGAGCCAATGTCATTGGCTAACCTGCTCTTGGCATTCAAGAATCATTCTGATTCCAAGAAAAACATATTATTGCCTGCCAGATGCTATTAGGTACCTCAGCCTACTCCTTCCAAGGAGGAAGAAAACATTTCCTAGACAAAAGAAGAATGGTTGAATTAATTAAACCCCAGGCAAATACGCTAATCCACTTTTTGTTTGTTTGTTTGTTTGCTTAACCATAAGTAAACTCTTTCAGAGACCTACAGGATTTCCTCAGGGTGATGATATTCAATTAAATAAGTGTTCATGGAATAATTACATTATTTGTAATTTAATTAACTATTGATTGTTTTAAACAAAATAAACAAGCAAACTGAAAACAGAACCCCATTTTTTTTCCTGGCAAAGAGTTATGAAGGCTGGGGAGGGATAAGGGACTCCACACTCCAAAGAGATAGGCACCTTTTGGGGCTATTCCTGGGACAAGGGACATCAAAAGGATTAAAAGGAGTGCTTGCTTCCACAGCACTTACACTAAAATTGGAACAATACGGAGAAGATTAGCATGCCCCTGCACTAGGATGACATGCAAATTAGTGAAGCATTACATATTTTTGGGTGGGTAGAGAGGGATGAAGGGAGAGAATTTGGAACTCAAAATTTTAAAAACAAATGTTAAAATTAGTTTTACATGGAACTAGGAAACAAGATATACAGGCAATGGGGTATAGAAATCTATCTTGCCCTACAAGAAACTAAGGGGGAAAGGAGATAAGAGAGGGGGATGGTGGAGTGATAGAAGGGAGGGTAGACTGGAGGAAGGAGGAATCAGAATGCACACAATCTTGGGGTTGGGAGGAGGAGAGAGATGGGGATAAAATTTGGAATTCAAAATCTTGTAGAAATGAATGTTAAAAAGAAAAATAAATTAATGTCTTTTTTAAAGGATTAAAAGGAGTGGCAGCTAGGCGGCACAATGAATTGAGCACCAACCCTAAAGTCAGCAGGCCCTGGGTTCAAATGTGAAATCAGACATTTACTAGTTATGTGATCTTGAGCAAGTCATTTAACCTAGATTGCCTCTTCCCGCCCCTATGTCCTTTCCAAAAACTTAAAAGGTGCTAAAAAGGAATGTACCTTGAAGATAAATTCAGCTGATGAGAAAGAAAAGTTTGTTTTCCACGGGTGGCCCAACATAACAGGTTGTTATATAAGAAGCATCTTGTTTCAGATGCTTCAAAGCATAATTCTTCTTCCATCAGTAATAATAATAATTTTTCCCCTTCTACTATTTTTCTCCCAATATCTAAAGTATGTTACCAGCAACAATCCTCATCCCTGACATGTAAATATTTTGTGTATATATGTATGTATATAAAACATATGAGTTATGTTTTGTTTTAAGAAAGAAACAAGCCCAGCCAATATGGCATAACAGGTAGAGTGTTCTACCTGTCAATCAGAAGGACCTAGATTCAAATTCTCTTTCAGAGACGTATTAGCTGTGTGACCCTGGGTTCAATCACTTAACCTTTGTAGGCCTCAGTTTCCTCATCTGTAGGAATAAGAGATTGGACTTGATGACCTCCAAGATCCCTCTTAGCTCTTTATCTATAAAGCTATGAGTTACTGTGAATGTCTCTGAAAGCTTTTCTCTACCATTACTAGCTGTATAATTAGTCAGCATAAAAAATAATCAGCCATAGCAGTGTTTCCCTAGATTCTGCAGTGAAAAGAAATGCTTTCATGGTCTATAATGATTCACTTCTCTTCAAGCCAGGAGTTGTGTGTGTGTGTGTGTGTGTGTGTGTCTGTGTGTGTCTGTGTCTGTGTATTAATAAAACTACAAAGGAAACTCATATATCAAAATATAGTTACCAATTTTTTTTTTATTTCCAGTTCCCATGAAATCTCCTTAGGGGTTTTATGGTCCTCAGGCTAAGAACCCATACTTGAAGCAAATCATATGAATGAAAACTGTCTGTGCCCTCAGTCTTTGCTCATTTTTAGGATATGTAGTTGTGGCTAAAAGGCTACAGGCAAACACCACCTATATTCTCTGCCTCCCCTAAATCCAGGCAAAATGTGGCAAAGCTGTAGGAAGAAAAGATCTGAAAGAAAAGGAAAGAAAAAACTTTCTTGACCAAACTGGGTTCATGTGCCCTCTGCCTAAAGAAGTGGTTTTTTCTGGTGTCAGGAAGTGATGGCTTATGGTGACAGGGCACTCTCCTGCTCCCTTATTTGTAGTGGATAGGTTATGGTTTGGCTACCTCTGGCATTTCTCCTTATCTCCACACTTGAGATAGTTTTTGTATTATAGTTCATACACTAAATGACACTAGTGGCTAACTAGCTTTCTCATTGTCTTCCAGGCATATACATTACCACTGGAAGGAGGAAAACTGATGAAGGCTTTTATGAACTAACATCTAAGTTGAGGGTTCTGAAGCCTAACCAACCAATTCAACCCAATAATTTGACAATTTGGTGCATGACTCTGTTTCCTGTCCCTGGAAATGAAGTATGGAATATCTCGTCCAGAAAAATTGATTTTTCCTTCGGTGAGTTACCTACCTAACAAGACCAATAAATATTTTCCTCCATCCAAAACGTGTCTCTTTGGGGCTGTCAGGTTACACATGATGCTTAGAATAAGTGATCATGCATAATTCATCTTTTTTAAATTTCAATTTGACTTCAATTCAATAGAAAACTTTACAGGCAAGTATAATTCTAAGCAGAAAAATTCCTCCAAATTGGAGGGTTTCCATGCAGAAAGGGCTACAGTATTTGCAGCTGAACCCATGGAATAATCCATGAGGTTTCCATTATTCCCTAATTGGCCATCACTCTAGAATTGTCATGGTTATCTGCCTCTGCTTTCTCTGCCTATGTCTGTCTGTTTATATCTCTTTCCTCCTCTCCTCAACACATCCTCAACATTATTACCTAGCTTTTGGGAAACTGATCCTACCAGATCTACTGGACCAGGCATCATCTAGGGTCCGTCCCTTCTTCATCTAAATCTATGATACTATGAGTTACAGAGCATGGAAATCTCATCTTAGGTGTAAGATGTGCCTGCCCAATGGATTATCTAAATGCGGATGGCATAGATATGATCTGAGACCTGGCTTACCTCCAGACAGAGGAGAAGGGCCCGGAGAAGGGAGAGCCTAAACCACCAGCACTGCAGATTCAGAGAAAGAGAAAGATCAGGCTGCAGGAATCCAGGAGGCTGCCTGCTCTTTTCTCCATCTCCAAGAGGAATATTGGGCTACAATTAGGTCTATCTTTCCCCTTCAAATATCTCTGTACTAATAGCATGAATTTGAGTTCAGAGGAACAACTACTTCCTTGGTTGCTCTAAAGGGAGAAGGTAACCCTTAGCTTAAATTTTCCAGGTTAGTTCCTTACCGCTATGAGATGACTACACAAAAAACAGGTTGCATACACATGTAATAGATACTGAAGAAGCCTACTTCTTCAAACAAAACAGCAAACAGAAATTCAAGAGGCTCCACACTTTAGAATATACCAGGAAATATATGTAATGCAGTACTGAAGCCCAATGATTTGGAACTCTCTTCTTACTGATGTTACATATATAAGAATGAAGAATCTGAGAATTAGATGATATCTCAGCTCAAACCAAGAGATAGTGCTCAATCTCACTCAAAGTAGCCTATTCTAGCCTCCTAGGGAAGTAAACTGGAAATCTGGAATAGTTGAGGGGTCAGCTTCCCCTACATGATACTACTTCTCTTTCCACATCTCTCCCAAGGAGCATTTGGATTTAATTTCTCACTAAAATATTCCAGAATCCATTCAGCAAGACTCTTACAGTGGTGGTGCCATTGCACATGGAGAAATACTAAGGGGGTGAGGCTAAAGAGTCTCTTTGAAAAGAGTTTACAGACTGCCAGCTATTTTTCATACATCAAATTTTCCCTTCTAAAAAATCCCAACCACATGGTCTTAGGATTCTCTCTGTCCCAAAGTCATATCTCCTCCCTTCCTCCCTCCCTCCCTCCTGCCTTCCTTCCTTCTCTTTATTTCCTTCTTTTTTCTTTCTCTTTCTCTCCTTTCCTTCCTTCCTTCCTTCCTTGTTTCCTTCCTTCCTTCCTTTCTTCCTTATTTCCTTCCTTCCTTCCTTTCTTCCTTATTTCCTTCCTTCCTTCCTTCCTTCCTTCCTTTCTTCCTTATTTCCTTCCTTCCTTCCTTTCTTCCTTATTTCCTTCCTTCCTTCCTTTCTTCCTTATTTCCTTCCTTCTTTCCTTCCTTCCTTCCTTCCTTCCTTCCTTCCTTCCTTCCTTCCTTCCTTCCTTCTTTCCTTTCTTCCTTTCCTTCAAAATCATCCAACAAATATTTATGGTACACCTCCTGTGTGCAAAGTACTATGGTAAGCACTACAGGGATACAAAGAGATTTGAGACATAGTCCCTGGCCCCAAGGAACTTAGACTCTAGTTGAGAAGACAAACAAACAGATGAAAAGGCAAATAAAACAAGGTACAAATAATGGATTAGACAATAAATAATGCTACAAGATGCTACATTCTAAGTGTATTCTTCAGCATTTGCAGCAGCACAGAAAACATCTAAGACTGGTTGGAAGTCTGATTACTTAAGATATGCCCAGATAGTCCTTGTCCTCAAGGAGCTTACATTCTAATGGGGAAAGACAATACATAAAAGAGAACTAGAAAGAGGTGGTGGGGTAAAGGGAAGAGTGTGAAGCACAGGGTGGAGGCTGTTGGTGAGAAGATGGAGAAGTTAATGCATATACGTGTTTGCTGTTATTATTGTAGCTTATGCAAATACTCCAACAGATCCATCCAATGTAAAGGTATCTACTTTCTCCACTTTTACATCTCCCCATCAGCAGCACACGCATAGGATGTAGGAAGGCTTTCACATGATTTTTCTGTAAGAGAAAGAACTACTATTCACTAATTAACCATATAAAAAATATATATTGGGCAGCTAGGTGGTACAGTGGATAGAGAGCCAGGTTTGGAGTCAGGAAGTCTCATCTTCCTGAGTTCAAATGTGACCTCAGACACTTAACTAGCTGTATGACCTTGCAAAAGAAACTCCCTCTATCTGAGCCTTACACAATCCTAGTATCAATGAGTGACCCCCAAAACTTTTCTATCACATCTGGATCTAATTAGGAATGCCCCTTCCCACATCTGGCGCTGACTACCTGCTTTCCACCAAGCCCATTTTTAAGGTACTGTATATAACTACCTAGTTTAAGCCTCAACTTTGAGCATGTCCTCTCCCGACACAGCCCCTCCCCCTCTCACTGGTCGAGTTTCCTGTATCTATGGGGCCCAACCTCTGTCTGTATTATAGAATGTGTGGGTGAATGTATGTGGGGGAGGGATGGGCTGAGGTTGTAGGTGTGTGTTGGGGGGAGGTGTATTTTGGGGGGTTTTTTGGTGTGCTTGATGCTCTACTTAATAATAAAGTTCTTGTTAGTACTGATTTCTTGTAAATTCTCAACCCCAGCCCTTTGCTTTAAACTGAGCCATGAGGCCAAATAAAGCAACTGGGTTTCTTATGTCAAACCTGATAGGAGTGTGGCAGCCCCTCAGTGGCCTAATCCCACACCTGATCAGTACCTGTCTTTGACTTTACTCTATCTCCAACCTGGACCAGTTCATCTCTTCTTAAGCATCATTGTGGCACCTCCTATTCCCAGGGGCTTACCGCATTGGTTCCAGACTTAATGTGGATGCCTGAACAACTTAACTTATTGTAGTTCAGAATTGCCAAGTTCAAGCTACCAACCAACCTCAGCCTCCCCAGGAGCAAGGATTACAGGAATATCACCAGCTAAGCATTACAAAGCTTTTTTCATACATTATCTCATTTGACCTATACAATGGCCTATGAATAGGTGATAATAATTCTCATTTATATAAAGCTTTAAGGTTCACAAAACACTTGGCTCACAACATCCACATGAGGTAAACAATGCAAATATTATTAGCCCCATTTGACAGATGAGGAGACTAAGGCTGAGGAAAATTAACTTCCCCAGGTCACAGAGCTAATAATTGGCAGAGACATGATTCAGACCCAAGTCTTTTAATTTAAAGTCCAGTGCTTTCTTCTACTTTTGTCCAGAAATGCAATAGTAGAACTATAAATGCTCTGTTTGCTGCTTTCATTGCAGGTCATGTAGCTGTTCCAACAGATCCATCTATAGCACCTCCCATCTCCATCATTGCCCGCTCTCTCAGCAGCACAGGCAGGGCAGGTAAGGAAGCTTCTGTCACACTATTTTTATTTAAGAGGAAGAGCTAGGGGCAGCCAAGTGTATACAGAGGCTTGTCATAGGATAGTGGATCTGGTGATAGGCTGGACCTCAAAGCTATCTAGTCCAGAGGTGGGGAACCTGTGACCTCAAGGCAACATGTGGCCCTCTAGGTCCTCAAGTGCTGCCATTTGGAGTCAATCAAAGAGCTGCACTTGAGGACCTAGAGGGCCACATGTGACCTCAAGGCTGCACGTTCCCCACCCCTGAATTCTAGTCCTAAGACACTACGAAATACCCTTATGCACTTATTATATAAAGGAAAGAGTGCTATGCTTGGAGTCAAATGGCCTGACCTGTTACTCATTATTCTCATGAGTTTGGGTTAGTCACCAACTTTCTAGTATCAGTTTTCTTTTCTAGCTTAATCCAATTCAACTGAATCTAACAGGACAGCTAAGTGGTACAGTGGATAGAGTGCTGGATCTGGAATCAGGAAGACCTGAATTCAAATCTAGCTCAGACACTTACCAGCCATGTGACCCTGAGCAAGTCATTTAGCCCCATTCCATTTTTGATGTATTGAGCTTGAGAGGACTTCAGGCATCTAGTTGGAAGCATACAGTTTGCAAGTGATGATATAGGAATGGATGGAACTGAGGCAAGAGATTAAGGCTGGATATACAACACCAGGAATCATTTGCATAGACATAATCATTGAAACTATGGGAGCTGATAGTATGACTAAGAGAGAGGATACAAAAAAAGAAGAAAACACACATGCACATGGGTATACACACACACAAACACACAGCCCTAGGGACACTAATGGTTAAATGTTAGGTATGTATGATACTTAGCCAAATGGATTGAGAAGGCACAGTTAGGAAGAGAACAAGGGAAAAGGGGTGTGATTAAAAATTATGGGAAAGATGGTGCTAGGAAGAATGATCATTGAACCTGTAAAATGGTACAGAGAGGTCAAGAAGGTAAGAATTGAGAAAGGTCCTTAGATTTAGCAATCAAGGCATCATTGGGAACCTTAGAGAAAACATCTTCTATTGAGTGGTGAGGTCTGATGCCAGATTGCCAGAGGCAGAGAAGTAAAGAGGAGGAGGAGAACAAGTGGAAAGTGGGAGTATAAATCTTTTTTTCCCCTGAGAGTTGAGGTGAAGAAAGGAGGAGAGACACAGGATTAAGGTTTGAGGGATGGTAGAGTCAAGTCAATGTTTTTTAGAGGATGGAGGACCTGGGCATATTTGTAGACAGCATGAAGGAAGACCAGGGATAGGGAGATATTGAGGATTCATGACAGAGGATTAGATAGACTAGTGAACAACCAAAGGGGTAAGCTCCTAGAGAAGTCAGGAAGGGAGGATCATGGGTACAAGTAGAGGGGGTAACCATGGTAGAGAGAACAGTAACTTCTTATTCAGAGATTGGAGCAAAGGAGGACATCAAGGGGGGGCAGCACTGAGAGGCTTTCAGGTGTGGGAAGAGAAAAATGGGAAACTCATGCCAACATCTTGGTAAAGTAGGTGGCAATCTTCTCTTCAGAGAGAGAAAAGGGCAAGGGGTGGTAAAGGAGGATTGAGCAGAAAAAAAAGACCTACAACAGTTACTATGGGAAGTGAGATAGTCCATTAGGGAGAAATGAAAGGATTGCCATGTTGCAATGAGGACCTCATAGAGATTACCTAACATAAATGCCTGGATCCAATTGTCATACTTGTGTGACTTTGGTGGCATTCAGTAGCCTGGGGACTCTAGGTTGCCCAGTGCATAGAGCACTAGGTTTGGAGTCAGGAACTCTCATCTTTCTGAGCTCAAATCTGGTCTCAGACACATATTAGCTGTGTGACCCTAGGCAAGTCACTTAACCCTGTTTGCCTCAGTTTCCTCATCTGTGAACTAGAGAAGGAAATGGCGAACCACTCCAGTATCTTTGCCAAGAAAACTCCAAATGGGGACATGAAGAGTAGGACGCATTTGAAACAACTGAACAACAAACATTCAGCAGTCTGTGGTTAAAAACAAAGAAGGCAGTGGGTAGCCCAGGGTCAGAGTTTTACAGAAGATAAATAGAAATAGGATGGGGGGGGGAAGGGAGCGGGGCAAGCAAAGAACTCAAATGTAGAAGACAGTGTGAAGTTGAAATAGTTAACTGGAGCTGGGTGATGCAGTGAACAGAGTGCTGAACCTGGAAACAGAAAGAAAGACCTGACTTCAAATCTTGCTTCAGACAAAGCCTCTCTGTGTCTTACTTCCTTAGGTAAGCCATTTAACCCCTGACGACAGCCTCAGCTTCCCGATCTGTAAAAATGAGGACAATAGCACTTTACCTCTCCAACTTGTTACAAGGACAAAATGCAATATTTATGAAGCACTTTGCAAATCTTAAAGCTCTGAGGGTCAAGACTGTCGATGAATGAAAGTGAAGCATGAGGATGAGGTCGTGGTAATGACTTGGGAGAGGACTGAGGAATATATGGGAGGTCCAAGTGAGGATGAAGAGTAGATTTAAGAGGGATGACGGACAGAGAAGAGAGAGGAACACTTACCCCCCCCCCCAACTCTTCTCCTTACTTACTTCCCTCTGCATTTTCTTCGACTTTCCTCATATTCATTGCTCTGGCTCTTACAGGACTCAGTCTTTAGAGCCCCTCATGACCAATCACAGTGCTTCCTTCTCATTATCTTTTAGCTTCATTGATTACCATTTGACTTCTGAGTCATTTGAGACGTATCAGGTCTCCGTCTGTTTAGCCTAAATTTTTGACATTGAAAAAAGTGCCATTACCTTGAGTGTCCTATTTAGTTGGTTACAAATGAATTGAGGCTTCAGTGTATTTCTAAGTCAAATTAAAAATAAATATGTCACCTTGTTTCCTTGAAGAATAACTTGTTTGCATTTTGGAAAGGGAGTATTTTAACATGACCTCTCACTGTATATTTCTATGGTACCCATAACCGTAGCTGCCCAGGTTTCTTGATAAATGTTCCTTTCCACTTTATTGGGTCTTTCTGAGGTACAAAAGGCCATTAGGACAGCGATGACAAAAGCTGGAGTATTGTACTTCAAAAAATGTAGACCATTGACTTCTTTTTAAAAATACTGTAGAAGCAGTCTCATTAATCCCAATTGTCCTAAGATTGATACTGACCTTCAGCCTCCAAGGAAAGGAGATATGCAATGTGAATACTTAATTCCTGCTTCACACTCTACATTCCAATGTGACAAGTAACTGAATGTAGTAAAAGGAAAAGAATGCTGGATTTGGAGCGAGAGGACCTTGGGCTTGAAGCTTTGCCATTTACTACTCGTGAGACCTTAGAGAAGTCATATTACCAATCTGAGTCTTATTTTCTTCATCTGTAAAAAGAAGAGAGTGAACTAGGTAACCTCTGAGGGCCCTTTTAAGTATGATTTTATGAATTGAGATAAATACATATCCTAAAGGGCTGAAGGGGACATAGGTGAGTAGTTCAGGAGGAATTTAGAACTCTTCTAGAGAAAAATGTAGTAAATGTTATAGGGTTTTAGGCATAGTACTGTAGGCTCTACAAATTAATTTGAAAAATAAAGTGCCTGGTTGTTCTCTCTTTTCAGATCTAGTCATAGAAGGAAGTGCTTCATAATTCTGAATCAACACATGGTCATGAAATACCAGTCCTTCAGTTTAACTGGACAGAAATACAGAAATTAAAGGAAGGACCAAATTTATTGAAACTGAATCTAATTTGTGGGGACCTACAGAGAGGAAAGGACCATGCAGTTAGGAAAAGCCAAACCCAGTTTTCCTTCCAGAAGGAATCATCGCCCTAATCCCATTGGTTCCCACCCTGAAGGTAGGGTCTAGAAGTGTGTGCCTGACTGTGGGAAGCAGCGACTGCCAGGCAGAAAAGAGCTCACTTACGTCAAAGAAATAAAGAAATGTCTCACTGTGTGTTAGAGGAAAGGAGGAGGAGGAGGAGGAAGAGGAGGAGGAAGAGGAGGAGGTTAGTACTCATCACACCTTCACAGGGGTCATTGATTCACTAAACTGGATCACATACTTCAGTGAGTCTGGCTGGTAGGTGGTGGAGTGGATACAGTGCTATGCCTGGAGTTGGGAAGACCTGAGTTCAAATCCAATCTCAGATACTTCCCAGCCATGTGACCCTGGGCAAGTCAGTTACCTCTGCCTCAGTTTCCTAATCTATAAAATGGGGACTATAATAGCACTAGCATCTCAGAATTGTTGTGAGGATCAAAGGAGATGAAGATTAAATGCTTTGCATGGTGCAGTTAGTACAATGTCAATGTTAGCTGCATATAAATAGACATATGAAAATACATGTCTATTTATACATAACATCAATATTATGCATATATAAACACATACATATGCACACATATTTTAAATATTAATATATAATGCATATTTATATATTAAATGTACACGCGAGTATATATCTACATATCTGTACTTATATTGTGCTTATAGTATATAAAAATACATATTTATTTATATTATATGTTAAATATATATATAAAACATATGTATATATCTAACATTTACATTGTGCTTATAACATAAACATACTCATATGTATATATTAATATAAAATAGATATCTAATCATATAAAATGCATGTTTATTTTTATATCTAGCATTTACATTGTGCTTATTGTGTATGTATACATTATATATGCACACATATGTAACTAATAGTTGTATAACATTTATATATGTAAAAATGATATATTATTTATATATACATGTTTACATACCATAACATATACTGTAAAATGTGGCATAAATATATATGTATATATAGTTAACATTTGCATAGTGCTTTAAAAATTATATTAGATATAATTCTATATTATACTTTATATAATATATAGTTTCATATATATAGCCTCTGTGTATATATACATATATAGCTATACATATACATGTATATGTATAGCCTGTCACTATATGTGTTAGACCTGGTGTGTAAATTCTATAATTGTTTCACCTCCCCCCATATTTATTCTGTTACTAAAATATATTTGCTGATTCATCTTTCATAATATTTCACGTATTTCTTCTTTCCTCTACATTTCTAAGCCATTCATCATCCTGGCCAAGATTCTGAGTAAAACTGGACTTAAGGAATACTTTCTTAATAAGTTTTATCCTACTGCAGCATGTCTGGCAGCTAGCTGCTGTTTTCTTCAGACTAGAAATCGAAGCCCATCATTACCTGGCCCTAAGAAAGTCACCTGACCTCTCTCAGGCTCACTGTGCTCCTCTGTAAAATGGACATGATCATAAATAATACCTGTCTCACAGGACTGTTGTCAGGATCGAACAAAATAACACGTAAAACACTTTGTAAACTTTAAGGTTTCATACAAGTATTCCAAAAGTCTTAGTACCCTGTATAAATGTTTGCTGCTGCTGCTGCTACCACCACCACCACTACCACTACCACCACTACTACCACCGCCACTACTACTACTACTACTACTACTACTACTACTACTACTACTACTACTACTACTACAACACAACAACCACTACTAGTACCACTACCACAATACTATTACTACATTATAGTGCCAATGCAATATTTATAGAGCCCACAATCACAATGAAAATCATGACTGTAAATATCACATGACATTCAATCACAAAATATACCAAACTCCTCATATAGAGGATAGAACTGAAGCATTTTTTGAACACCAGAAATCTAAATCCTGAAACCAGTAATCTGATTCCATCATAGTACCAAAGATACTAAGAAGTCATAACAACACTGAGAGCCACAGCATCCTTCAGCCTTCCCACAAATTAATACAAGATCAATATTTACTTACAAACCTCTCTCTCCCCTTGCGTAAGTGTCTTCTCTCTCCTACCGTCTTTCTGGCTCTGGTTCCCAACTTCATGTAGCTCCATGTGACCACATTCAGCCTATTAGAGGGCAGAGTTGACTTTCAAAGAAGGAGAGGTCTTCAAACTCTCCCCTCCCCCAGTCTACTAAGGGGCAGGGAAGATCTTCAAATTCTCATTCCCATTACATATACAACAATTACTACTATTGCTACAACTAACACCAGCACAATACTACTACTACTACTACTATTACTACTGCTACCGCTGCTACTGCTGCTATTACCACCGTAAACTAACAAAGATAATTAGGAATTATAGTTCCTGGGACAAATTCAAATGGGAGAGGAAAAGTGAAGAGCATTTGTCTTAGGGAAAGGGTCATCCAGTCTCCCAGACAGTCTGGTACATGCTGTGTGGTGGTTGGCAGACGCTTCAGCTATCAGGAGAACCTGGACAGCTTTAGCAGTAAAGGTAGGTAGACCCAGGGAGCATCAAAATAGGACTTTGAGAGTGCATGGCCCTAGGCAAGGTGAGAGCTGTTTGCAGGAAGGACAGAGGACCACACCCCAAAGCAGCATCATGAGGAGAAGCTTCAGTTCTAGGTCTTGTCCTTTCTAAGAAGCTTTTCCTTCTTAGCTGTTGTGTTTGTCCTTCATTTTCAAAGAGGACCATGACATCAGGGAGATGATGACATGACTTGAGATTGACTTGGATTTGAGTGACAGAGGATTGTGCAAGGTCACCAGCCTCACTTTCTCCTCCAGAGCCATCTGGATCCAGGGACCTGATTTTCATCAGGATGACTGGAGATGGCCCAGGATACAGTGGATACTCACTGAGAGTGAGGTGACACCCTTGAAGTGAAGAGGCCTCTTTAAGAAGTAAGTGAAGGAATGGCCCCTTTAAGGAGAAAAAAAATAAAAATTAAAAAAAATCAAGCTGGGAGGAGAAGACCCTCAGTGTTGATGTTCCAAAGAGAAACTGTTGCCACTGAAATTCACTCTAAGCCAAGAGGGCCCAAAATACAGCCATTAAGTGGAGCTTGGGCAAGGACCTGTTGTGGTCTGATATATGAGCTTCAGAGTGACTTGGGTTTAAGATTTTGTGAAAGAAGAAGGAGAGGAAGGAAGGAAGGAAGGAAGGAAGGAAGGAAGGAAGGAAGGAAGGAGGGAGAAGGAAGGAAGGAAGGAAGGAAGGAAGGAAGGAAGGAAGGAAGGAAGGAAGGAAGGAAGATCTAGCCAGCAAACTCCAAGTTCAGTGGGCAGCTTCTGCCCATCCACAACACTCTCACTGATCTTTCCCTTACTTCTCTTATCCTGTAACACTGATGTGTCTCTAGGCTCTAGGCCCTGTGAGGTAACAGAATGTGGACTGGCCTCAGACCCCAGAAGACCTCAGCTGGCATCCCAGATCTCTCCTGGGCTGTCTCAGTCCCTCTGAATCTTAATTTCTTCATCTTTTTTTTTAAACAGTAATATAACACTTACCCTGACTAAGACTTCACAAGCTCTGGGGATTAAATGAATAGTGTTTGTGAAATCATGGTGTACCTATAAAATGCAATATAAATATAAACTATTATATTATTATTAATTGCAACTGTTTTAAATTATTTCAATTATGCTTTTCCTATGTATCCAATTAGTTTGTAATCTTCTTAAGAATGACTATGTCTCCTACTTTCTTTTTGTTATAATCAGTAGTTATCATAATTAGTAGTAATAACAGTTCATATTTACATAACACTTCAAGGCTTGTGTTTTTATACACCTTATATCATTTGGTCCTCTGTTAGGTGGGTCTTATTATTAACCTCATTTTACAGGTGAAACTACAAGAGCGTCATGACAATGACATGTCTAGGGTCACACGGCTAGTAAAGACCTGTTGTACGATCATTTTCAGTTGTACCTGACTCTGTGACCCAATTTCAGGTTTTCTAGTCAAGGATGCTAGAGTTGTTTGCCATTTCCTTCCCCAGCTTACAGATAAAGAAACTGAGGCAAACAGGGGTAAGTAATTTGCCTGGGTTACACAGCTAGCAAGTGTCTGAGGTTGGATTTGAACTCAGGAACGTGAGGCTTCCTGACACTGGATCTGACATGCTATGTGCTGTGCCACCAAACTGCTCCCGTAAATATCTAGTCATAAAGAATACAGTAAATACAAGAAGGATTTGAATCCAGGTCTCCCTTATTCTTAATCCAGTACTCTATCCACCACTGCTAAAAAAAACCCAAAACAAACAAACATAAAACAGAAATAAACCATACTGCTTCTCAATGATGATGATGAGGGTGGTGGTGGTAACTAACAGGACGAGTACAGTATTAGAAATACAGTATGGAGATTCATTATATACATGCACACATATATAATATATGTATGTGTGTGTCTTTGTCTCTTTTTACCTGAACCAGGTGTCCCGTGTGATTTTCGTAGCATGCAGGCAATTTAATGTTTTTCCTTCACTTTAAAAACTCTATTTCCGTTCCTTTCTGCATTGTGACAAATCTTTCCCCAGAGGGAGAGTGAACAAAGGCTAGATATTTGTAACTTGACATCACTATGTCTAAATTATAGAGCATTGGTCCTCTGAGTCCAGAACAGAAGCAGGAGCCTTTGAAGGCAGTGACTGACGATGGTATTTTCCATCTTATGGCCTTTTGCTCAAAGAACTTTCAAGGAGGGAGCTTATTTGCTTTTTGATTCAATAATGACACTTCAGACCACAGAGTCAAATCCAAGATTTTTAAATTCCTATAGTAATTCTGTGAGTAGGCTTGAAAGCTAAAATGTATATAATTAGCCTCTGATTTAATGTAAGTTTCAACCCATAAAAATAACACTGAAGAAGTTTTCATGAGTCTCTTCTTGACATCTTGACAATAGGGTATAACTTCTATAATTTGATAAATATTTCATTGGAGTCTTGCTCCAATGATGTCCTTGGGTTCAGTGCAGTAAGACCCCGTCAGAGAAGAGATCTTGTTAAAATGACGTTCTTCCAAAACTTCAGGAAAGTACCATGATATATCAGCTTCTCTTTTATAGTGGATCAGGGAGCAAGGTGTTTAGAAATCATTTAATACAGAGCTGGAAGAGACATAAAGACCATCTAACCTTTTTATCCAACTCTTGCATTTTACGGATGAGCAAACTGAAGCATATAGAGGTTTAGCAATATCCAGATGAGCTGTGGTTTTGCCTACATAGACCCATTCTTACAAATGTGCATATTCAATATCTCTCACTTTTCCCTACAAAAACCCATAGTAGATTGCAAGTGCTTTAAACACAATGGCACCATATTTGTAATACATCATAGCATGGAGTATAGAGTTCCATCTATGGTCCAACACTTAGTATCATGCCTGTGCATAGCAGGCTTTTAATATACACTTGTCAACTGACTATTGACTGGTCAATGCTGATTAATTGTTTACTTCAGAGACAGAAAATTCCTATACCAGAGGTTAATTCATTGTTCCTTTGTTTTGTTAGAGCCATTTACTTTCCTCTCTGTGATCGACATCATTTATTACTCATTAATTGCTACATGTCACTATCTCCATTTTGTATTGACTTTTTATTATATCTTTTTTTTAACCTTTCTGAATATATCCTCCCCACCTCCCCAGCCAGAATTATTAAAACACTTTTAATGGTTTTTCATTACTTATACATATAAAATCCAAACTCTTGGGCCTAACATTCAAATCTCTCCATAATCTAGCACCAAATGACTTTTTCCACTTAATCTCATGTTTCTCCCCTCTATGAACTTCTCTGCTTTAAGGAGACTAATAAATACTTTATTCTTCCCACTCCCTCACCCTATACCCCCAAACATTGTTCTTTTTGCCTAAGATGTCACTGCCTACTTTTTCCACTCAAATAAATTCTTTCCAGCCTTCAAATGTGAGATCAAGTCTTTATATAATGACTTTCATGACCATGAAGAGCACTTCTCATATACTGCCTTGTGACATAACTTATGTTGTTCTTTTGTACATTGTTAATTGCCTGTTAAGGCTTTCATGACCATTCTACCTGCCAATGACTTTTTTCCTATTATTTTCCTACTACGTTTCCTACTACTTCCTTATAGCCTGTGTAATCTATACTGTCTGCACCTCTCACTTGGCACTTAATGATAACACCATCTTACAATATCACTGTGTTGTCTTATATGTTGTTATCTGCATTTTAATCTCCTTAGCTAGGTTGTAAAGTTTTGAGACTAGAGACCATGTGGTTGTCTGTGTTCTAGCATAGATTCAAGAACATTATTTTGTGACTTAATACATGTTACAGGGATAGAAAGGAGGAAAGAAGGTAGAAGGGAATCTGGTTATTCTTTGTTATTGCCTAGAACAGTGGTTCTCAACCTTCCTAATACCTTGGCCCTTTAATATTTGTATGTGGGTGTATCTGCATATGGGCAGACCCACCTGGAGACGGATAAGAGGAGAGGTGTCTCAGTTCCTCAGACCATCGAAAATATGTGTTTTCTGATGGTCTTAGGTGACCCCTGTCACCCCCAGTGAAAGGGTTGCTCGACCCCCAAAGGGGTCACGACCCACAGGTTGAGAACTGCTGGCCTAGACAAAGTCAGTAAGCAAAAACAAAAAACCCAAGTCTCAAACTACATCTAAATAAACAGTTCTAAAAACTGAACTGATGTGTTCCATAGATATTTCTGAGCACACTAGCATATAGTAATGAGGATGTCATCAGGACAAAGAAAAAAGGATAAAACAATGGACTCTGGTCATCTAGGTCTCTGACTTTTCCCTAGTTAATTGTTTATCCTCAAGTTAATAAGTTTAATTAAATAGGGAATGAAAATCACTTTTTTTGTTTTGCCTCAAACACATTTGCGTATTAAAAACATTACCATAATTTTTACTGATCATAAAAGAAAGAAAAAGATAGTTTTGATAAGCTTTTTAATTCATTTGTACCAAAAGGAAATGCTTGAAAATCTTCATTACCTTTCCACTGCTTATTCAGACTTAACCTTTTCCTGGAGGCCCCTTAGTAAAATTGAACTCATTCTGACAGAATAGGAATATTACCAAAATTAATTTGAAAGAGATTTACTTGAATAAAATGTACCTATTAATCAATAAAACCCTTGATTCATTTATAGACCATTTTCATAAAGATTTTATAGCGGGGGAAAAAGCCATGTGAATCCATAATTATTGTTGTCTTTTTAATCATTTTTTAAAATCACAATAATAGTATTTGTGATATTTTCCCAATCTTTTAGAATCTCTTAACCTTTAAATTGTCTTGAAAATTGATTATACATATTTTAAAAATTGTTACCTTTAACACAGTTTTTGTTTGAACTTGGTTTGGTCTAACTACTCTTCTAATAGGTTATTTCCCCTGTAAATGATAATAAGATCATGAAAGATTGCTTAATGGATATAAGCATAGTGATAACTTTGTTTAATCTGATTGTTGACATCCAGTGAAACATTAAAAATGGAAAATTATGCTCCTCAGAGCTGTTTTCTGCTATCATGAAGGGCACATAATAGGGCCTCGATATGACATTATGCT
>CM053596.1:246586803-246597165 GCA_028646575.1 Pseudocheirus occidentalis | reverse complement strand
ATGAAGAAAACAGAACCAGTCAGTTCCACATATAAAAAGAAATCTTGAACTTCTTGAACTTAAAAGACAAATCCAATTATTTACAAAGAGAAGCAAGAACACACTTAATTTCTGCTCTAGGCAAGCCATGATTGTGTTTTTTTTTCAGACAAAATGTCTTTTAAATCCTACCACCATGTGCTTGTCTCCAGGGAGAAAGGAACAAACCCAGAAACAGGAAGCTGAGAAAAGAAAAAAAACATTTGAACATAGTGAGCAACAAGGTCATCCATAAGCCTGCCTTTGCGTTTAATCATAAGTGAATAATCAATGAAAATGGTAGTAGACTTTATTTATTTGAGCTTTTGTCTTCCAACAAGTCAATCAATCAATAAATAATCATTTGTTAATGTCTACTATGTATCAGGCTAGGTAATGGGCATAAGAAGATAGAAACACAATATTGCCTCTCTTCAAAGAGCTCACATTCTAATAAGAGAAATAATATGTACACCTAGAGCAGGAGTTCTCAACCTGTGGGTTGCGACCCCTTAGGGGGTCAAATGACCCTTTCACATGGGTCACCTAAGACCATTGGAAAACACACATTTTCGATGGTCTTAGGAACGAAGACACCATTCCTCTATCCGTCTCCAGGCGGGTCCGCCCACATGTTGATATGCCCACATGTGAGTATTAAAGAGTCCTGGCATTAGGAAGGTTGAGAACCACTGACCTAGAGGTAAATACAAAATGCATGTAAAGTAAATACAAATTAATTTTTAGTGTGGGGGGCATTAGAATCACAGGTAGGACCTGATTTAAGCAAATAATGAACGTCTTTAAGTGGTTGAATAAATTTGAAATCACACTATTCAAATTTACAAGTATGTAAAATCTGGTAATTAGTTCTAGCCCAATGGAAATTTGTATTTCAAATTCAAATAATGTGATGCTTCTGATAAGGAAAGGAGCAAGAATTTGTTGAGAATTTACTATTTGGCAGACCTTATACTAATTGCTTAACAAGTAGTATTTCATTTGAGCCTTAAAACAACCCTAAAGTAGGTTCTATTACTATTATTCCCTCTTTACAGTTGAGCAAACTGAGGCAGGGACAGAAGATTTGCCAAGGTTCACATTGCTAGTAAGTGTCTGAGAGTGAATTTGAACTCAGATCTTCCTGACTCCAGGCCCAGCACTCTATCCACTATGCCACAAGCTGCCTCCAGGTGGATTCATTATTTGCATCAATTGGGACCAGCCTTAAATATGGGGTGCTGGTTGAACTGAGCCTTAAAAGAAGCTAGGACTCTAAGAGACTGAGGTGAGACAGAGAACAGTACAGGCATGACAGTCAGTCTATACCAAGGCATGGAGATGGGAGATGGGATGCCATGAGTGAGTAACAGAAAGTAGGCTTAGCTTGACTGGAATGTATAGTGTATAAACAGAAATGATATATAATGAGTCTGGAAAAGTAGGTTAAATTTAGCTTGTGAAGGGCTCTAAAGACCAAACAGGAATTTATGTTTAATTCAAGAGGCAAGAGAGTGCTCTTAGCATTTTCTGAGGAGGAGAGGAACATGGCTGTTGTTGCTCTTGTCATTCATTCTCCAGGAGAACCAATGACATCACAAGGGTGATGTTTCTACCTGCTTGTGAATTGGATTTCAGTGAGGCAGGGCTGTGCAAGGTCATCAGTCTCACTCTCTCCTCCAGAGGCAGTGGAATCCAGTAGCAAAACAAAAGTCAAGATGACAGGCAATGACTCAAGATGTAGTGGGTGATGTTGGCCTTTTTAGAACGTCTTTCTCAGGTCTCTATTTGTTTGAGGAGATGCCTATTCAATGATCTTCATTTTAGGAACATCAACTTGTTGAGCTCCTTTCCTCAACAAATTCCTGTTGGGGTACCGTCATATACAGAATATACACCAGCTTCCTTTGCTAGATTATAGGCTTCTTGAGGTCAAGGACATCTCTTTCTTAACAGTCTCTTCTCTTCAGCATTTAGTGCCATGCCTTACACACAGAATATACTTAAGTGTTTGTTGATCTTAATCCCTATTCTTAAGGATCTATGCAGTTGAATTGAGGAGACAAAATACATTTTAAAATAACAAAGCAAAGAGAGGAGCCCTTAAGTGTATCAAATGGGTAAAGGGTTAGCCTTTGGAATCAGAAAGACCTGGGCTCAAGTCCTGTGTTTAACACAAGCTAACTGTGTGCCCATGAGCAAAGCTCTTGACCTCTTAGACCATGTCACAAACAGCTCTCATCATTACAGATGAGGAGAGATTCCACACTTATGAAATCCTGATCCTAAACTAAAACAATCCCAAAACAATGCAATGCTAGAATTTGAGTCACTAGACCTAGGTTCAAGACCTAATTCTCCCACCAACTGCATGTCTTTGAGACCAAATTTCTTCACCAGCATGCCAGGTGGGGATAATACTTTTACTTTCTACATTGCACTGTCAAATGAGATTACTACATAAAATTCTTTGTAAATAAACTGTAACTTCCAGCATGGCAATGTACTGGGGTGGAAAAAAAAACAACAACTGAATTTGAAGTCGAAAGACCTGAGCTCAAATCACCTCCATCACTTACTCTCTTGGAAAAGTTATTTATTCTCCCTGGGACTCAGTTTCCTTATTTATAGTATGAGAAGGTTGGGCTAGATGCTCTAATTGTATAATCCTATTATCCATATGGTGGCATTGGAGGGATTTGTTTCCTACTACTATGAGTCACAGAGAGTCAAAAATTCTAATTATGGCAACTGGGAAATAAGACATACAGGGCCTGGGGTAGGGAGACCCTTCCTGCCCTACTAGAAAGTTAGAGGGGTGTTGGAGGAGGACATAAAAGAGAACAGATTGTGGGAGGGGCTTTATGGTGGGATCACTGTTTTGGGCTTGGGGGTAGGGGAAAGAAGGGGAGAAAATTTATAACTCAAAACCTTGTGGAAATGAATGATGTAATCAAGAAAATAAATTAAAATTTAAAAATAAATAAATAAAAAGTAAAATAAAATTGAGCTCATTGGCCTACAAAAAAAAAATTCTAATTACATGAGGGTTCTTGCCTGTTGGCTTCCTAGGGATTGTGATTTTATCATGTGTTACCTAAATGTTTTCCATAATGATTTTGCCTCAGAATGCATTTGTCAAGAGAGTCAATCATCTTTAAAAAAAACAAAACTTTATTTTCCCCTAATTACATGTAAAAACAATTTTAACATTTTTTTTTCAAATTTTGGGCTCCAGATACTCTCCCTTCCTCTCCCCCTCTCTCCCCACTGAGAGAGGCAACCATCTTACAGGAAGATTCAATAGGTAATACCCTTGTAATGGTAAGGGGAATTGGAAGATCTTCCTTGCCCTTAATAGGCCAAATGTAATTACATGCAGCCTGTGGTGGGAGGTATTTGCTGAATAGGTGGAACAGGAAGGTGGAAGTCAGAGCAGTTAGAGATGGAGGAAAGAGAGAGACAACAAGGAGACAACTAGGCTTCTGAGTGTTTGTGGGAAAGCTTTGAGATGGTTGTTGCTATGATGGATTTGGCTTTCTGAATAAATGTTTTGCTTCTGTCTAATATATGGAGAGTCTGTTATATTTTGCTACTAAGAACTATGCCAATATATTCATCATCACCCTCAATGCTGTGGATATTACATAGGTACTACAACCCTTTAACCAAGTCCCTTGGCAAGTCAGAATCAGGTCAGGATCTACCCAATTTTCTGTCTATTTGAATAAACTTAACAGAGGACTACTGGTCAATACTAGCCTAACTCATTATTTATTAGGTGTTTGGGAGTTTATTTTTTTATGATAACTTCCTGGACACACTTACTATTCAGTATTAAAACCTACCTCTGATTTTTAAAAAATGCTACAAACTTATTTTGAAATGAAGATATTTAGAGGATGTCTTCACCACATTTTGTGGTTAACTTAGAATAATAGAATATGAACTGCTTAAAGGCTAAGACTTTTAAGGAAGGAAGAAACCAAGCAGACTTTTGTGCCAGTAACTCTGTTTAGCACTTTAGGGATATTGTCTTTGATCCTCACAACAATCCCAGAAAGTAGTTGCTTTTATGATCCCCATGTCACAGTTGAGTAAGTTAAGGTAGAGAGGTTAAATGACTTGTCCAGGGTCACTCAGCTAATATATTTGAGGCTAGATTTGAACTCAGCTCAGAGCTCTATCCTTTGTGCCACCTACTTGCCTCCGTTAAAGTTTTTTCTTCACATTCCCAGAAACTAACACAATACCTGGAACGTTGCAGGTGTGTAATAAATGTTTGTTGAATTGGATTGAGCTTAGCATTAATAGTTTAATTCTATTTCCACTTTCCTTTGATATTCTGAATTGATCCATTGTTTTGTTTCTGTGAGAGATGGAGATCCATGAAAGCCAGGGAATGGCAAATCCTATCAAATTCTCTTCCTTTTCTCCACAATGTAAATCACACACACACACACACACACACACACACACACACACTGAGAAGGCAGTGACAGTTTTTCAACATACATTCAAGTGTAAACTCTCTAAAATCACAAGCTGAAGGTATAGCAGAAGAGAATGTAAAATTGTCAAACTATGGAGAAGAGACTGAAAAGAGAAGGTAAAGACCATACAGTAAGCATCTACTATGTGCCAGGCCCTGTGCCAGGTGCTAGGGATAGAAATAAAAAAAAAAGAAATCATCTCTGAATTCAAGGAGCTTACATACATTAAAAAACAAAACAAAAACAAGAAATATAGCCTGATACCAAATATATACAAGGTAAATATGCAATAATTTCAGAGAAGAGGCACTAGCAGCTAAATGGATAAGCCACAGTTAAGAATTAGCCATTGGGATAAGATATGAAAAGGGATTTTATACTCTTCAAATCATATCACCGTTTTTAGCACAACTGCTAAGTTGTGCCCGGAGGCAGACTTCATTTTTTGACTTTGGCACATTGACTGTCTACCAATGACATCACTGAAAGCAAACAAAATAACCAAGTGCCCTTATGTTATACATTCGAGCCTTAGCCACTTTCATCTCATTTTTAGAGCCACTGACCCAGGCAGACATCGTCAAAAGAATCTGGCAGACTACCGTAAGACATCATCGCAATGAACCTCTGAACCATACCTCCTTCTGACCTTGAGAACCCATTACAGGAAATAACACTGAACTCAGTTCAAAGACCCATCGTCAGAGGTCTGGCTAGTATTAACTTAAGAGGAGAAGCCATCTAAAGCAGGGGTTCTTGACCTTTTTTGTGTCACAGACACCTTTTGTAGTGTGACATATGCTAAGGTGTGTATACCTGTGGATGAACACATACACATATATTCAATGTATGTATATATATGTTTATGTACATAAGCACGCATGTACATATGCATATGTGTATATATGTATGTTTATGTGTGTGTGAGTAGTTTTATTTTTAAAGAAATGCTAGCCTTCAGTTAAAGATTAGTCAATATGAAGATATATTTTTTCCTCATCCACATTCCTGAATTCACTGACCTCCTGAAATCTGTTAATGAATGGAGGGCTATAGATCCTAGGTTAAAAACCCCTGATCTGAAGGTTATAATTAATGAGAGCATTTGTCTCCCCTAGGAACAGAAGCAGGTAATAAAAACATTTCTTTCCTACACATTTCAGATATGGTGCTTTCTCTAATGGTACTAAGAGAGAAGAACCCGACTGATGAGTAGAGCTTGAAAGACAGCTAATACATATGCATACACCTATACTTTTGTCTACCCATATACAAGACTATACAAGGTGACCTCCCAACCTGACAAGTCATTATTATGAGGCCATGGTGAAGTGCACTCTCATGAAGGCTGCATGAGAAACATTTCTAATGGAGGTTAATTCAGTCGTTTGGGACAACACTGAGTAATCACATTCTGTGAAACCAAGAAAAGTACTATCTGCATCTAAAGTAATACTCAGATACAAGAGAATAACATTTTTTACCAGTTTATAAAAGAACAATGAATTTATAGTACTGTTTTATGTTTTTCAAGTCATAAGAATAAAATTTTGCAAAAAACCCATGCTTTTCTATTCAATTTGTGCTTTCATTCCTTGATCAAAGAAAGTTTGACTTTATTATTCCCCACTCCTATCGACTGTGCAGAATCAAAAGAGCTATAGAAAAATGATGTGTTCTATTTGGTCCCATCATCCATCATTAACAAAATTGCCCAGCTACATTCTTTTCCTTAACACTGGTAGGGATATACAAAGCAGAAGGTGGTCAGAGTGATTTCCAGGCACAAACTTGAGTTTAGAGCACCAGTTATTTGGAAGAATCACATTTAAGAAAATTATTTTCTATAGAAAGGTCAGATACAGAAACAAAGAAAGTCTGAATTAGGGGCCAGGAGTTCAAGGTTCTAATTCTGATTTAACAATTAACTAATTGCCCTACTTAAGTCGTATCCTCTCCCAAACTCAGTTTTCTAATAGGTAAAGGGAAGAGGCTGGATTATGTGTTTTCTGCCATCTCTCATAGCTCTATCATTCTATTACAATTAGAGATGGTTTGATCACTCAATATACATCAGTTGCATGAGTGCCAGGACCATGCCTCATTCTTTGTGTTCTCCATGATGCTTTGTACATTGTAGGTGCAACAAATATTTATTAAATGAAAGATGCCATATATACTAGTTAAGTAGTCATAGGGGGGAAAATAGAAAATTATAATAAATTAGCTACAGATTATCTTCATTCTGGCAGATGCACTCTGCAATCCCAAAGGTATTTTTCCAAACTGTGGAGGCCTTTTTCGGCTCTTTGAAAATCAATGTCACAGTAAATTAATTTTAGCCTCGCACAACTGGGTTGACACGAAGAGCTTGCTCAGTTTTCTTTAATCTCTTAAAGTAATTTTTAAAAGCCCTACCCTTGAACAAAACCAAATTCAACAAGATGCAACTGAACTAAAAAATGTTGGTTTGGCAAGGAATACATTGCAAGATGAGTGCATTGATTGCATTTATTTGCCAATAAAAAAAGGTTTGGATTGACATTCTCCCCATCTTAGCCAACACTGGATAGGATAAGTTCATACTAAAATAAAAATGTTAAGCTCCTTAAGAAAGGCAGTCACAAGAGACATTCATATGTATATACTGAGCATCTCTTATGTACTACTGATAACTATTGCACTCTTTTTTTTCTTTTTAGCTTTTTTTCTTGATGGCGATTTTGTTTTCTCTAGGTAAATCTATCTCATATAGAATAATCATACAAATTGCTATTAATTTTGGAAAGAGCAGAGGCAGAGGAGCTGTGTTTAAATTCTAGCTCTGCTACTTACCACCTGGGGGACCTTTGGCAGATTGCTGAGTCTCAGTTCCTTCGTCTGTAAATTGACTTGTGACTTTTAGGTTTGTTCCTGTTCTATAGCTCCAATCTACTAGGAAATCCTTCTGTTGATTCTTAAGAAGTTACAACTTAGTTCTCAATAAAATATTTTGTTAAAATCTGAGAAACACTGGGTATTGAAAGCAAAAGAAAGGTGTCTGTGTTGGGTATGGTTTGGGGAGAAAAAGATAGTAGGGAGCCTCCATACTAACGAGTTCACCTATGAAATGCACAGAGTTGGAGAGGGAATATTGGCCAGCCTGTATCTAGAGCTGGGCCAAAGATCCTAATTTATCATATTTAGGGTTTCTTTTTTTCTTTCCCCAAGAAGCAGGTGATAAAGTGGGAAATAAAACAAAATGAATCTATTCTCATTCGGTTGTGACTACAATCTCATATTGTGTTCAGATATTGGATTTCCCTGGAAGCTTCCTGTGTCACCATTGCCTTATTGCTTCCCCAGGAACTAAGGGCCCGTGATCAGAGTGTGCTTGTGCCAGGAGGTATCTCAAATGGATGACCCGATTTGACTGGGCTCTGTAGCCAGCAGTGGTCCCTAAATAAGTTAGTGTTCATGTGTAGGTGAGATTTTGAAGGTTAGTGGGAGCAACAAGATCAGTAATGGTCTTTGCCTAGAATAATGGTTTTATAAAAGAAAGTAGAAGCAGAGTGAGGTTGAATACTCTTGCTGGTGCTATAAACCCAGAGTGGGCAGTACTTGCCTGCCTGAGGATGCTCTGTCTGATAGCAAAGGGGTAAAATGTTTCCCCTGGGCTTGCTCTCACTCATTTCAGTTTATGTAGTTGTTAAGACAACACCTGCCTCTCACTTGGCTTTTACATTTCACTCTTCTTGTCATTAAAATGTCACGTATAAACCAAAGGCCTGTCAGGGCCCACACACTTGAGGCTGGCCCTCTTAAGTCTTGCTGACACAAACCTGATCAGCCAGGCCAAAAACAAAACAAAACAAAACAAAAAGTAATCACACAGCTCTCTTTGGTTTGATTTATGCTATAGTCTAGGTCAAACCTCCCTTCTTATAACAACAATGCCCAGGCCATAGGCCCTGGGCTTTATGACAGATAGAAGATACCGTGGCCTTTGGTTATTTCCCATTTTCTCAAATAAAAAAGAATGCCATTACAGCGGTGTTTCTCATACCTCTTCCCCCCTTCCTCCTCACTCCTCAGGCCATCTGGACTAACATTTAGAATGGGAAGCTGAAAGCTATGAATACTGTCTCCTCACCTGCATGCTAATATCAGCAGTTACCATTCTTTTAGGGGAACCTCAACTCTGCTCCACACTTATGAAAGGGAAACCCTAGATATAAGAAAATAAGGAGCCTCATTTCCTAAAGAGGGAGGGAAGCTTTGTTGGTTTGTTTATGAAAGTGTGAGGGAGCAAGGAGAAAGGTAGAGTTATTAATAGAATGAATGAATGAATGAATGAATAAAAAGATTTTTTGAATGCTTACTATGTGCAAAGAACTTTGCTAAGAACTGATACTAATAGAAAACTTAGAAAATTTCTGCTTTTAAGAAATTCACATTCTAATAGTTGAAATATATATACATATATATATATATATATATATATATATATGTATACGTGTGTGTGTGTGTGTGTATGAGATTCTGCTGCAAGTCAGGCAGAAAGGGCCCTTAATTCTTAAGACACAGGGGCAAAAGAGGTGGTAATGAATGTTCTTTACTATCATTGTTAGTGATAAAACCGAATACATTCCTTTTTTTAAATTATTTTTTTTATTTTGGGGGGGAAAGGTAGGGCAATTGGGGTTAAGTGACTTGCCTAAGGTCACACAGTGTTAAGTGTCTGAGGTTAGATTTAAACTCATGTCCTCCTGACTCCAGGGCTGGTACTCTATTCACTGCGCCACCTAGCCACCTACTATATACATTTCTGATGTATGAATTGACACTGCCAAGGACTTTGGTGGCGAGAAATAAAGAAGTCTCAGGAAGGAGGAGATGAGGTGACAAGAAGGCAAAGAGATGATAAGGTTGATTTTATAGGTGTATGAAAGTTACTTTGAATCAGCTGATTGTTAAATTTTCAGTATTAGCATTTACAACTCAGAAACAGGCAAATGCTACATACAAACCAAGGCCTGATTTATGGTTTTCTGGACTGTAGACTGTAGACAGTGGTGTAGAAAATCTTAATGCATATTAAACTTGATAGTATGTCATGTATACAATTTTTTTTCTCCAGAGAGATGGTTGTTAAACATTTACCAGCACAGTCCTGATTTCAAAACTGTTGAGTTTTATTCTCTGATGAAATATCCCAGTAATCATCTCCAACAGACAATTTTCAAAAAGTGAGTCTGGAGTCTTGAAAAAAGAAGTTAGAACTGAAGGAATGAATTTGGGATATGTCAAAAAAAATCCTTCCTTTATTATTGATGGCCAAAACTTTAGCCAATCTGGAGAACCGATAGCACTTATAACAACTAACCCATGAAGTGGATGGGAAGGACCATAAGGGAAACAGCATTAGGAATGTTAAGAAAGGGGAGTTGGGTTGGAGACCCAGATGGAAAAAAGATGTTCCAGGGCACTGGCTCTAAGGTCAGGAAGACATGAGTTCAAATGTAAACTCAGGCAACTGGGAACTTAGCAAGACCAGCCTCGGTACTGGTTAGGTGGAATAGAGTAGAATGCTATGTAGTTCCCTTATATAAGGTATCTCAAAAATCCTAGTACATTTTTTTATTTTTACAGCTTAAAATTGCACTAAAATTTTTGGGACGTGATGTTTACAGACACAAGGTATTTTCAGCAAGGGGAGCTTTGTCCAGTAGAATGTACTTCCTTGATGATCCAGATCAAATCATTCTCTATCTTTGTATCCCTTGCACTTAGCACAATATTTAGCACATAGTAGTCACTTAATACATACATACATACATACATACATACATATACATATACATATATATAT
>CM053596.1:246571746-246586703 GCA_028646575.1 Pseudocheirus occidentalis | reverse complement strand
GAGTGTCATAATCAAAGTTATTGTCCCCCAGTCCCTCATTAGCATAGGTCCACCTCTCATTATAATAATCATCCTTTCTTTGCTAACCAGAGTTGATTGCGACCTGTTGAGAATACCAAGGGCATAAAAACATTGAGAGGTCAGTCAAACTGAGACCTGGGAAAGCCCTTAGCTTAAAAAGAACAAAGTCTCCTACTGCATCCAGGGCCATCTCAATCATCCTGATCTATATCTTGCCACTGGGCCCAGATGACTCCAGAGGAGAAAGTGAGGCTGGTGACTTTGGACACCCCTAACTCACTCAAATCCAATTCACTTGCAAGTAATGGCACATCACCTTCCTGGTATCACCTCCTATTCAAGAATGAAGGACAAACAACAACAAAAAACATTGAGAGGCTTCTAAGATTCATCTTTGGGTTAGGAAAGAAAGCCAAATGACCATCCTTTTATTCATTAATTATTCACTAGTTGTAATTAATAAAATAATTAATTACCAAGAAATGATGTCTCTTGGACTTTTCATATGTCATAATAGAAAACAACTCAACAAGCATTTTTCACTTCCCATTATATTTTCATTCTCCCATTTCTCAGAGAATGTCTCACCTGTTCTGAGCAGAACAAAGTGGAAATCCTCCCCAATAGGAACTGGAGACTGTTGGCTGTGAGAAAGTTTCCTCCCACTCCCCCCACCCAAGAGAGGCTACCACCCAACAGAGTGTCAGCTAGGCAAGACTGCACCAAGTAGGGAAGGAAGAAAATCTCAGGCTTGAATAGGATTTGAAAACCTGTCTCATTAATTCACAGAATTATAGAATCTTAGAATTAGGATGAACTTTAAAGGCCATCTAGTCTATCACTAATAACATCCTTTGCTTGAAAATCTCTAGTAAGAGGGAAAGCTCACAGATGAAATAATTCATTCTACTTCAAGACAGCTGTTATTGTTAGAAAGATTTGTTTCTCTCACAGAGCCAGAACTGGTCTCTCAGAAGCATTCACTCCATCTCTTCTAGTTCTTCCCTTTAGAACTGAGGGGGGCAAGTCTGATTCCTCTTTTTTTATCATGTACTCCAGAGGTTAGCATTCAAACATGCCAGAGGCTTAGCCCTTTTCCCCTGGATTTTGTAATCACCACCTTGCTTCCAGTTTCTCCTTTCTTCCATCAATCTGTTCTCCATAGAGTTGCCAAAGCAATCTTTCTGATTATGTCATTTTCCTGCTCAGAGACCTTCAATGTCTCCCTATTACCCTTAGGATAAGATATAAAATCCTATCAGTCTACTTTAGGAGCACCCACAATCTACAGCCTACCTTTCCTTTTCTTCCCACATTGTACAACTAAACACATTCTTCCAATTGCCCTTCATACTTGATATTCTTTTTTATACCTTGATATTAAGTCATTCCTTACACCTTGGCAGGGGATGGAGGTGGGGGAATTCCCATCATCCTGACCTATGTTTTGTCATTGAATTCAGAAGATAACTCTGGAGGAGAGAGTGAGACTGATGACCTTGCACAGCCCTGCCTCACTTAAACCCAATTCACTTGCAAAGTCAAGCTATCACCCTCCTACTGATATTGGTTCTCTTCCAGAACAGAGGATGAACAACACTCCCATGTACTTCTCTCTTATCTCTGCCCCAAATCCCTTCAAGGTAGCTAGGAAGCTGAAAGAGACACTGCCATTTGGAGTATCTGCCCCCTCATTTCTTCCCTTCTCTCCTCTTCCTCTGTTTTGGTGCTGCTTAAAACCCATTCAGCCTGCTGAACTGCTAACATGCCTCAGATCAGATGGGAATCACCAACCCCATTCATTCCAGTGAGATGGAGGACCACTGGTCCTTCCTATTTGTCCAGTTGCTTTCTACCATCTGCTAGGCCTTCCAACGTGTCCTGCCTCTGCAGCTTGCAGAGTCCCAGCACTGTTATTTGACCCACTGACATAGGTGAAGGACCCCTGGGTTTTGCCATCTGTTCTTCTGAAGAGCCTTCAGTAATTCTTGGCCTTTTCATTGACTCTTTGAATGAATCTTAGATGTGCTGCCTTCCCTCAGTCTGAGAGTAAGCTCCTTGAGAACATGAACTGGCTCAGCTTTTAAAAATTTCTATCCTCAGCATTTAGCTGGATACCTAATACATAATAAATGTTTATTCATTCATTCATTCACTCACTCACTCATTCATTCATTTGTTTATTCATTCATTCATTTGTTCGTTCGTTCATTAGTTCATTCATTCATTCGTTCATTCATTTGTTCAAGGTTTAGTTCAGATGCCACCTCCTCTAAGAAGCTTCCTCTGTTTCTTAAGGTTTCTAGTTCTCTCTCCCACCTCAAATTACTTCAAATTTGCTTAGCTGTAGAACTGTTGTATCTCCTTGGTAGCATCTAAGTTCCTGGGGCATGCAGATTGTTTCATGCTGGGTTTTACATTTCCAGTGACTGGCACATTGCCTTGTCTATAGTAGGTGCTTATCTAGGCAGCAGCATTCTGTCCCCCAGGGGGAGATCAAAGAATAAGTTGTGGAAGTCCCAGAGATTGTACCCAATCTGTGTAAATGTAGAACTTGGGTTCTGGATCAACAACTACAATGATACTTAGGACAAGACATTTGACTGAGATTTATTGGAGTCAAGTGGTCCAGTGGATAGAGTTCAAATACAGCTTTAGACCTTTACTAGCTGTGTGACCTTAGATAAGTCATTTAACCTCTGCCTCAATTTCTTCAAATGTTAAATTGGAAAAATAATAGCACCTACCCTCCCAGGGGTGTTCTGAAGATCAAATGAGACTTCAACTATTTGTGAAACACTTTGTAAACCTTAAAGATCTGGGGGCGGCTAGGTGGCGCAGTGAATAGAGCACCGACCCTGGAGTCAGGAGGACCTGAGTTCAAATCCAGCCTCAGACACTTAACACACACACACACACACACAAACTAGCCGTGTGACCTTGGGCAAGTCACTTAACCCCAACTGCCCTCCAAAAAAAAAGATGAAAAAAACCTTAAAGATCTATGTAATTGCTAAATAAACTATTATTCATTTTCTTCATAATTCTAAATTCTAAGTATTCTCATTCTCTCCTCAGATTAGCTTATATTTACTCAAGGAATAATATAATTGAGAATTGACAGAGACCTCAATGGCCTTCTAGTCCAGCCCATACAGTGAAGAGATTTCCTTTTATAATGTAATAATAATAATAATCTAGCACTTATTTAGCCCTTTAAGATTTATAAAACACTACAAATATCTCATTTGCTCATCATATTAACCCTGGGAAATATGTGTTATTATTATCTTATTTTACAAACAAGAAAACTGAGACAGACAAGAGGGTAAGTGACTTGCCCAGGGTCACACAGTTAGTAAGAATCTGAGGCCAGATTTGAACTTAGATCTTCTTGATTCCTAAGTCCAGTGCTCTATCCACTGTACCACGAAGCTTCTTCTTTAACATACCTTCTGTCTTCCTGCTGGGAATATTCTAAGGAGGAAGAAACTACTTTCTCTTAAGTCAGCAATTCCCACTTTTAGACAGTTCCAATTGTTAACTAAGCAGCTAGGTGGTTCAGTGGATAGAACACTGAACCTGGAGTCAGGAAGACTCATCTTTCTGAATTCAAATCTGGCCTCAGACACTTACTAGCTCTATGACCATGGGCAAGTCACTTAATCCTATTTGCCTCAGTTTCCTCATCTGTAAAGTGAGCTGGAAAAGGAAATGGAAAACGGCTCCAGTATCTTCCCCCAGAAAATCCCAAATGAGGTCACAAAGAGTCAGAAACAACTAAAAAATGACAACAACAGTAGGTGTTAAGTTTGAAGTTTTGCCGGATGCTGATCGTAAAATCACCTCTGAAACTTTCAACGTTGCTCCTCTTCCTCCATAAGATAGTCTTTCAAATATACTTGAAGACAGTTAGCATATTCCCTCTCAGTTTTCTTTTCTCCAAACAAAACACATTCATTTTCTTGCATATCTGCATTTATTGACTAATCCATTCAATTAAGCATTTCCTTAACACCCACTACGAGCTTCAACCGTGTTATTTGTGTTTTGCTGTGGTAAAATGTAGCAGGGCAGGGGGACTCTCTGGCATGGGTTTTTTTATTTCATATTCACTGCAACCAGAACAATACTTGGAATATAAAAACGTATTTCATAGACGTTTATTCAGCTCAATAGAATTGAACCATGAGGTGGCCGTGTCAAAGAAAACAAAGGAGGAAAATTTCAATAATGAAAGACAAATGTTTCTCTTTTATATTTCTAATAGAAATAAGCTGGAAACTATTGACCTAATTGTTGCACTGAGCAAATATATCTATATGAATGCAATGAAATAACATTATATCATATGGGATGACATATATTGGAAGACTTGCACCAATACTGTTGCCAAGGGAAGAAAGTGGAATCCAAAGAGTAACATACAAGATGAAGCAATACTCTAAGTGGAAGATACGATAAAAGGTAGCAGAATTTAGGCAGAGTACAATGGCCAATGTTGGTTCCAAGTGGCTGAGGTTAAACCCACTTTCTCTTAACAAATGGTCAGTTTTACAGAAATAGAAAATTATATGTATTGCCTCTCATAATCTCTATATACGAGACCATTTTGCTTAGCTTTTTAAAAAATATAGTGGTTGTTTATCAGTATACTTTTAATGCACCAAAGAAAAATGTATCAATATAATTAATTCTTAAAATTGATCATCAAGTATTATGTAATTTGCAACTAATATTTTTGGAGAAAAAGAACAGAAATAGTATCAAAGGCTATAGAGAAGTCAACAAGAATGAATATGTAGAGGAAAAAAATTCTTTAGTTATTGCTGACTAGGTTGAGAGAATGAATTGTGTAGAGTGGTGAGAGCCAAAGTCAAATTACAAGGGTTGAAGAGAGGATGGATAGTTTGGAAGTAGAACAGGAGATAGAGTTAGCTGAAAGTTAAGGGTTTAAATATGGCAGCTGGATTGGAAGGGAACAGAAGAGATTTGATATAGACACTATGGAAAATGTCACAAAAAGCCAAGGTATGGATAAAAAGCTTGCTAAACAGAACTGAGGACTCAGTTGAAATTAGGGAAAATTATTAGAATGAATATTACTGGGGCGGCTAGATGGTGCAGTGAATAGGGCACTGGCCCTGAAGTCAGAAGGACCTAAGTTCAAATCGAGCCTCATACACGTAACACAAAACTAGCCATGTGACCTTGGGCAAGTCACTTAACCCCAATTGCCCTACCTTCCTCCTCCAGAAAGCAAAAAATAAAAAAAATTAAAAGTTAGTAAAACAAAATAAAGGTGTATTAAAAAAAGAATGGATATTACTCCAAGGCTTGTGACATTTTCATGTGCAATGCTTAGAACTTTATAAGAGCAGAGAAAATGGATCATATCAGATACCTAGATTTAATATTGATGCAGATGACATGTCACAAAGGGAAGGGAGAAGGGTTTTTTCCTTGTATTGGAGATGGCACCATTGAAATTGTGGGCCATATGGTCTAGTTTTGGCAGTAAAGCAAGTAAAACACATGAATCCGATGGACTAGAAACATTTTTTTTTTTGCTTTTTTGGAGGAGGGAAGGCAGGGCAATTGGGAGTAAGTGACTTGCCCAAGGTCACAGGGCTAGTAAGTGTTAAGTGTTTGAACTTGGGTCCTTTTCACTCCAGGACTGGTGATCTATTCATTGAACCATCTAGTCACCCAAGATGGATTAGAAACTTAAGAAAGAGTTGAGAAACAGGAGGTCAGGATAAGGGCAAAGAATAACTCCACTTTACCCCCGGACTTCTCTCATTGGAACCACCCCTACCTCCCCCCACCCCCAACCCAGCAACACTGCAGCCTAGTTCTTCCCAGAACCTCCATTTAAGGAGGTCAGTCATGTCTTCATTCCTCACTTTCTGAATTTTTTCTATCATGTTCTTTCACCAGATATCTTTGTCTCTACTTCCCATTTCCAGCTTCTATTTATGTGATGTCTTTCCCTTTTAGAATGTAAGCACCTTGAGAGCCGGAATTGTTTCTCCTTGGTTTTGTATTCTCATTGATTAGCTCAGTGCCTATCACATAGCAAACACTTAAAAAAAATTCTTGTTGCCTTGCCTTGACTTTATTTGACTTGAGTAATGTTCGGGAGAATTTGGAGAGTGGAAAATTTGAGGAAAATTGAAAGGACAACCTTTTCAAAAATATCTTCGTCAGATGTCTACTGTGCTGTTACTCTCCCTCCTACCTAGCTCAAAATTCTACCCTTTGTGTCACCAATGGGCTAAGTGACAAGGCATTGTTTCTAAAGTCCCTTCTTATTAATGCACAATAAAGCTTTATTCCACTTATATACTAACCTAGTTGTGTTTATCCGATTCGTTAGGTCACATTTGGGCCCCTGGAGAGAGGAGGTACAGGAAGGAAGGTTTTGATCTTGCCAGGCAGGCAAGCATGAAAGCACCAGGCCACAATCAGTCCAGGAAAGACAGATTGAGTGTGAAGGTCCCACAATTGAAAGCAGGTGTTGAACAAAATGGGTTACTTGCTTTATCACAATACACAGGGCAAGCATCTCACAGTGAGTTGAAACTGTTAATGAAACTTGAATTCACGATGGTCATTGTGGCCCTGCCAAGGTAAGCTATAAAGTTTAGGGTCACTTCGGTTGAAGATCCTTTATTAGCCAGCCAGGACTTGGTTGCCCTGGAGCATATGTGGGTGAGTGGGATGGGAGGGAAAGGTGTCTGTTTTAAACTAAGAAAGCTCACCCACCTCCAAGCAGAAATACCATTAATCCTCAATTTCTTTTTGTCTTTGGATACCTGCCAAGATTCATCCCAGGAGGTCGTTATTTCCTTTCAACAGACCAAAAAATCAATCACTTAATTCTTGGTGAAACTGAGGTGGAAGATTAAAGCTGATTAAAGCGGATTATAAACACAATCCCTTCTGCCAAGTTTCCTGGGGATGCACAGAAACCAGTCAAACCTTCATTAAATCAATTACCAGCATGCACCATTGAGATACAGTCCCCATTGTGTTTACTCATAGATCTCTTCTATTATGAAACCAGACTTGGGACATTAGAAGACCATGGGTTATGGAGGGTACTTGGAAAACCCTACAGCCTTCATTCAAACTAGATAGGAACTGGTGATGATCCATATATTTTTTCATCAGTTAATTTGTCCAATCGTGTGATTTCATCTGTGCAGGGAAATTCTCATGTGGAAATTCTCTTCACCAAAGCAGAGAGATCACTCATCTATAATATAGATTCTTATGGAATTCTCTAGGTCACTAAGAGACTAGATAACTTACCCATGTTCACATATGGTTTCAGAGAATTTGAACCCAGAACTTCCTGACTACAAGGTCATCCCTTTAGCTAGCATGCCATCACTATCACCTCCAAGATCAAATATAAAAACATCTGTTTAATATTCAAAAGTTATAACCCAGATCCCCACCACACACACATCTTTCTAGTTTTCTAATGTTTTCTCCCCTACACACACACACACACACACACACACACACACACACACACACACACAGAGTGATTCAGTGTAACTGGACCCCTTGCAGTTCCTCAAACAAAACATTCCATCTCCACCTCCAGACTGACCATTTTTGCATTCTCTTCCCTCATAAATAAAATGTTCTCCTTCCTCATCTCCCCTCCTGGCTTCCCTGCCTTCTAAATACCACTTTTTACAGGAATCTTTTCCCAGTCTCTTAATGCTAATGACCTCCTATTGTCTCATTTCCTATTTATCTGGCATATAGTTTGTTTGTACATAATAGGTAAATGTTGTTTCTCCTAATATTGTGAGCTCCTCCAGGTCTTTCGCCTTTCCTTGTATCATCAATGTTGAGAACAGTGTGTAGTGCTATAGGGGTTCAATAAATGTTGACTGACTGACTATGTCTTCTTTTTCATCAGAGAGAGCAAATATTCAAGGTTCTTTCAGAAGTCTTCTTGCTTCTCGACTTGGCCAACTTGTATGTTGAGATCACTTGTTTCTGAGATGGGAATGGGAAAGTGAGTGAGTTCTCTTGGTGCAGAAGATTGACATAAATCTGCCATCAGTAAGCAGCAGTAAGCCAGAGGTCAACATAATAGAGAAGTTTCAAAGTACTATTATCAGCAGCTCTCCCATACTAAATGAAAGAGCGTTTAATCAGTACTGTGATGGATGGCACATCTGCCTGGGTAGCAAAGCTGCCAAGAAATAACTTCAATAGGATATACTCTTATTACTCAACAAAATGGCTAAATATGTCATTTTAAATGTCTGTCTAACACCAGGTGTGAATTGGGGTTTGACAACATAAAGTCCTACTGTGTGATCTCTCTGTCATTTCAAGCTGTTTTCAAGTCTTTTATGAATGTTAATTGAGTCAATAATGCTTCCATGAAATTTTTTGCAGTACTTTAAGCCCGGGTAACAATTGTTCATTTTTAGAACAATTCACAAGATAGGAGTGAATTATGGACAAAATTAATAGGAAACTGAGATTTTAATCACACAAAAGGCAAGTAACTTAAAATTGCAATTCCCAACACAAGTACAATCATATACCCTGGCAAATAGTTAGCATTTTCATGAACATATATGACATTAATATTCTACTCGATGAGTGCAAGATGTTCAGCAATATTTGCTCTGGGAGTCATTACTTATATTTTCTGACATTTACATAACTGAAAACCCATAATTATTACCTTTTTTATTATATACTTACTTCTGCTTAATCTCTGTTCTTTCTTTAGGAAAATTGGTGAAAAAAGAAAGGAACTATGGGCCTTCCCTTGGTGTCATAAACATTTTTTTCAAAAGATGCATGATTTCATTAATAGATTAATTAATACACAAATAATATCTGTCATGAGCTAGGCACTGTTTAATGTTGGTGATACAGAGACAATTCCAGGATTTATATTCTGTGTGTGTGTGTGTGTGTGTGTGTGTGAGTGTGTGTGTGTGTAGGGAAGAGTGGAAAGGAGGGGTGGATGGGGCTGGATTCTATCACATGAGTCATTACTTCCCTGGTGAAGATAGCAACTATTCTATGCTTTGTTGTCTTGATGAGTTACTTTATCAAAACAAAACAAAACAAAACACAAAAAAAAACCTCTTACCATTTGCCAAACATCATGCTTAGTCTCTCTAAACTTACATACACTGGTCCTTTGATGATATTGCTGAACTTTTACCTAAGGCCTTTAAGAACGTAGGCTCTGGGATGTAGATTCACCACCAGAACATTATCAAACATCAGAGAAGGTTTTCAGTGACCAGGTATGTGACTACTTCAGCTGCTCGTCACACAACTTTATGAGGACATATGACTTTACAGAGAGACCCAACAAGGTCTTTATATTACATCACCTGGTCTGCCTGGTTTCAAGTCCATGGAATAAGATGCTCCTCTTGGATAAGCTCAGAACTTCTAAAGCATGCTTCTAGCTTGGGGTTTGGATGAGTCTACATTCCTCAACCTCCTTTCTGCTCTGATTGGAGATCTAGAAGACGGAGAAACATGTTCTCCTCAATGTCTCTCTTTACAAAGAGCAGAAACTGGTCTCTAAGCTCACTCCACTTTTATTTACTGCTTTGCCTAGTTTCAGCTTCCCAGAAGGATACCCCCATTCACTCCTTTCTTTCCTCCCTTCTGTTGTGAATTTTCTCCCCATTTTGATTGTAAGCTCCTTGAGAGCAGGGACTTTCCTTCTTTTTACTATTTTTGCTTATTATATTATTAATTTTAAATTTATTTGTTTTCTCATTACTAATTAATTGTTGCATCACCAGTGAGTAAGGAGCACAGTGGCTGGTACAGAATAGGTGTTTAATAAATGTTTAGTGCATTGGATTGTTAGGGTAGCTCATTCTGCATCAGGAGTTGGCTGGAAGGGGGCTAGATCCAGAGGAAGACTTATACAAGAAGAAGTTTATACAATGACTGTATTATCAAGGATGGATAATGAGGGGAAAAATAAATGAATAGGAAAAATATCCTGTAAGAATGGACTTTCTGATATTGCTGGAGGCATCCATGATGCAGGGCAGATCTATTAAAGTCAATGAAAATGACTTTTCCATCCCTACCCCACATTCAGAAGGAAAGAGTACCAAGGTGGTAAGTTCAACATGGCTTATTCTACAATAACACCTCAACATTTGATTTTTTTAGTCTCTTCTAGGAGAAAAGTGTATGAACAACAAGAGTCTATAGTTATTTGACTTCGGTTGTGTTTGTATTTCTTGCACTTGCATTTAATATTCACTTCATGTAAACCATTGAAATTTGCAAGAGTCATCTATTATTCAATATCTTTGAGTTCCTTAGTTGTTGGCAAGGTGGGATATACCCATTTGGCTCTGCATGGGTTAAGTACAGAAGAGAATGAAGAAGTCAAAGTCAGAGTGAGGGAGCAAATTCCTATTGATTACCTCCTTCTTATGAAAAGGCATACCCAAGCAGCTTCTCCAATGCCAGTTCTACTAGGGCAGATGGGTAGAAATGGTTATTTTACCATTAAATGGGGAGGGAAGGGAACTTTCGGAAATTTTGCTGAAAGACTCCAAATTTCTAACTATTGTACACTGCTGATGAGGATCAGACTACATGGAATAGGAAAGAAACATGGAAATAAGCACTTATTATATCTACTATGTGCTAAGGACTGTATCAAGACTTGTACAAATATCATCTCATTTGACCTTCATAGCAACCTAGGAGGAAGGTAGAATTATTATCTCTGTTTCACAATTGAGGAAAATACAGTTGAGGGAAGTTAATTGACTTATCCAGGGTCACAAAAGGTGTCTGAGGCTTCTTATTTGAACTCTGGTCTTCCTGCCTCTAGGTCCAGCCCTCTGTCTACTCTATCACTTTGTGCTCCTCAGATGTTAGAACCAAACTCCTCGTTTTACAAATAAGAAAATAGGATAAGAGAAGTCATGACTTGCCTAAAATTATACAGTTTAATACAAGAGCCTGGACTAGAGTCCACTTCTTCAGGATAACACTTGTTGTATCATCATGGTGCTGCCAAGGATGATAAGTACATTGTGAGGGAAGGGGGAAGGGGAGGTGTCAGGTGAAACTAGGTCTTATTTTCCTTTGTATAGCCTTCAGTCTTTAGCCCAGAATCATTCACAGAGTGTGACAGATGCTTAACAATATTTAGAAAGGAAGACAAGTGGATAGGCATCCAGGAAGGAAGGAAGGAAGAAAGAAAAAGAAAGGAAGGAAGAGAAAGAAGGAAAGAAACAGAAAGGAAGGAGAGAATGAAAAGAGGGAAAGGAAGAAGGAAAGAAAGGAAGAAAAGAAGGAAGGGAAGAGAAGAAAGAAAAGAAGAAAAAAGGAAAGATGGAAAGGAAGAGGGGAAGAAAGAAAAGGGTTAAAAAGAAGGAAAACAGAAAAGAAAGGAAAGAGAATGAAAGGAAGGAAAGAGAAGAAACAAAGGAAAAAAGGGAAAGGAAAGAAGGAAGGAAGAAAGGAAGGAAAGAAAGGAAGGAAGGAAAGAAAGGAAGGAGGGGGGAAAGGAAGCCTCTTGCCTGGTGTCCTGAAGGAAAGGAGAGAAAGGAAGAAGAAGGGAGAGAGGGAAGGAGGGAGGTGACGCAGTGAACATTGTGCTAAACTTGACATCCGAATGAGCCGTGTTTGAATCCTGCCTCAGACACTTCGTAACTGTGTGACTCTAGACAAGTAATTTACCTTCTTTTAGACTCAGTTTCTTAATTAATGAAATGAGGATAATAATGGCACTTACCTCACAGGGTTGTTGTGATAGTATAATGGCATATCATAAACGTATTTTGCAAATTTTAAAGCACTTTGTAAATGCTGGTTATCGTTAGCTAAAGAGGGACAAATTAATCAATAATAATTTATTAATCAAATACTTTTTGCAAGATGTTCTAGGCTCTGGGAATACAGAAGAAAAAAGATGAAATGATCCTTGCTCTCAAGGAGTTTGCATTCAACCAGGGAAGACAACAGTACAGGATATTTTTCCTGTTTATTTATTTATTCCCCCCCCCCATTATCCATCCCTGATAATAATCACAGTTGTTGTATAAAATTCCTCTCCTCTTGTATAAGTCTTCCTCTGGACCTAGACCCCTTCCAGCCAACTCCTGATGCAGAATGAGCTGCCTTACCAATCCACTCCATTTAGCATTTATCAACGTGTGTGCGTGTGTGTGTGTTATGTGATACATATATGTATATACATATATATGAAATATATACAGAAAAAATGTTAAATAAACACTAGGTAGTTTGGGGAGGTGGTGCATGAGGTGACTCTTGAAGAAAGTGAGAGATTCCGGGAGGCAGAGTTTAGAATTATAGCATATTCCAGATATATGAAACAAGTGGAAGATGGAAAGTCATATGTGTGGAGCAGAGAGAACACCAATCCAACCTGAGAAGGGAGTGATTTACAGTGAAACTAGAAAGCTAGATTGAAGCAAGGTTGTGAAGAGCTCCAAATGCCAAAGGGAAGTTTCCATTTTTATCCTAGAGGCAATGAAACACCAATGATGGTTATTGAATGGTGACATGGTTATGTATCATTAAAGTAAATTACCTTGGCAGTTGTGTGGAGGGTGTATTGGAGTAAGGAGAGACAAGTCAGGGAGACTAGTTAGGAGCCTGCTTAAGTTGAGAGAAGGAATTGGATACAAGAAATGCTACGGAAGTAGGAATGACAGGATTTGGCAACTGATTAGATATAGAGGGTGAGTAAGAATGAGGAGTCAAGACTAATGCTATAATTTTCAACCTAAGAAATTGGAAGAATAGGAGGGTTCCTAACTGAACTAGGGGAGTTCATTAGAGGGGTGAGTTTGGACCTGGGGCTGGGAGGAGAGGATGAGTTAGTTCAGTTTTAGTCATGAGTTGAAAATATCTGAGACAGACAGTTTCAAATGGCCAATAGAGAGAGGTGATACAGGACCAGAAGTCAGGAGTAAGACTGGAACTAGATTATGATCTATGAGACATCTGCATGGACAGGATAATAAGGCCCATGGGAGCTACAGAAACATGGCTGGAGAATTTCCTTAAAGTCTGAAAATTCAGGGGGTTTGTTCAAGGGTTGACACATTAATCTGTGCCAATGACTGTATTTGATATGTGCTTAAAACACTAAGGAAAAGAGGAACATGAAATCTGAACAATAAGGATGTATTTCCAGGAGTCTGAAAACATCTGGATCTTACCAAGGACCAAGGTGCGTGTGTGTGTGTGTGTGTGTGCGCGTGTGCATGTGCATGTGTATGTGTATTAATAACAGAAAAAGGTCTAATTGTGTTCTAAAAGCTTTACAAAATACTGATACTTGAAAACCAAGACAGTGAATGGAATAAAATCTTTCTTTGTTGAGTAGTATCATTCATATGGCAAGTAGGTGACACAGTGGGGAAGATTTGAGTTCAAATTTGACCTCAGACACTTGCTAGCTATGTGACCCTGGGCAAGCCACTTAACTCTGTTTGCCTCACTTTTCTCATCTGTGAAATGAGCTGAAGAAAGAAATGGAAAACCACTCATATCTTTGCCAAGAAAACCCCAGATGGGGTCATGAAGAGTTGGACATGACTGAAAAGCCTGGACAACAATGATAAAACTGGTTCATTCATACTATCTTCCCCCAGATGCTAATATCATTGATGGGACCAAAGATAACGGGTGTCATTAGGATGTGCTGTTGGTGGGAGATGTATGTGTGCTCGTGTTAAAGTCATCTAGGCCTATGTCTGAGTGTGTTTTCTCATTCAAGTAGCATTTTAGAGGGAAAATAAGGGTCAAATGGGATAAAGTACAGATCTCTTTCCTACAATGAGTCCTTCACACCCAAGAATTTCTTTCATCTGGCTAAGAATAATATTACTTTTGTGATGTTTTGGGATAAATTTTGGGGGGAGAATTTTAGAAAAAATAGGTTTTTTTCATTATGATTGAGAATTATTTGAGTGCTAGATATATTCTGCTACCTGAGTAGGGGCCATTATTCAATACAAGCAGAGTGCTGAGAATCAAAAATGTTACTGGGAAGTGCCACCTATAAGAATCAAACCAGAGATGCCAACTTCCTGGGGAGATTTGGGGGCTGGGGAGGGGGGAGAAATCCATAAACCAAGAACTGAAGGGATGCTTTGAACAGCAGTTCACAAGAGTTAAACCAGAGAGGTTCAAAGATCTGCAACAGAGGGAGCTGTAACATCGGGGCTGGCAATGACTAAAGAGAGCATTGCTAATTGTAGGGAAAAGGAAGTTGCTTTTATCTATGGCCAAGCAGCCTGATGTAATGCAAGGTCCTTGAAGGGAGAGATTGTTTGGGTTTTGTTTTTTTATCCCCAGAAACATAGGGGTTCAATCAAATGGATTCTTAATAAATTCTTGCTGAGTGAATAAATTAATGAATAAAAATATCACTTATTAAGTACTTACTTTGTAAAACACTGCTATATTTTTGTTGTTGCTCAGGCATTTCAATCATGTCTGACTCTTCATGACCGTATTTGGAGTTTTCTTGGTAGAGATACTGGAGTGGTTTGCCATTTCCTTTTCCAGCTCATTTTACAGGTGAGGAAGTGTATCAGCATACACCCTACCATACCCCGGGTGGCTGCTAGCACAGGTTCTTAGATCTGCTTTTCTAAAGGAAAGCAACTCAAAATGGGTTAACAATCTTACTTTAATCAATCAAACATATATTATTTATCTAGTTCAGGGGAAAAAGTCAGCACTCTGAACTTCAGAGAGTGTAAACAGAACACAAACAGAAGTTACAAGCAGACAAAGAAACAGATCAGCAGACAGGCTTCCAACCCTCTGACCATTACATCCATACCTAGTTAGTTACCAGAGAGGGAAGCACCAACATCTGGGTTTTCAAAGCTGGGGGGCTCAATGGC